>BGPR01000183.1:960687-1067520 GCA_013235015.1 Araneus ventricosus
ACATTTTATTCATTGCAACAATAACACAAAATACACTATAATATGATAAATGCATAATAAAAATATTTGTCATATTTTATATTGTAATTATACTTACATGCCTATTAATTACTATTTAACTGAGTACCTTTCCATTAAATTAATATTTTTCTCAGTGTAACGAATAATAATTAATATGTTTCTCTTCTAACAATATATTGGAAATATCCGAACAAGAAATATCCTTCATACTGAATTTCAAGACAAGATCCGCAGCTAGAGTATCAACATTCAATCTCAATTTCCCACTTGTCGTAAAATCATTAGCAATTGAAAAACCCTTTCAACTGTTGCATTAGTTTCAGGGCAGTACAATGTAAATTTAATAAGAATAAATAAATTTTTACGTGGAATATGTTCATTTTTGAAATGACTCAATAATTCTACCCATCTTTTATCAATTTCAACGTGCCAATTTTTCACAATTGAAATATACATTCAGTCTTCTAATTTTACAGGCATACGGAGATTTACAGATTAGTCTTGAAACATCGAAAAGGAGGACATGTGGGTGGACACTTTTCGAGGGAGGACAAAACTTACAAAAGAAGGTCTGTCCTCCCTAAAGGAAGATCATTGGGCGCCTTTGTATTAAGCTCAATAATTAAATATACGGGTAGTACGTTGTGTCTTCGACATCTGATTGCTGAAGGAAAATCACTATTTATTTTCAAGCTGTTTTTTCCACCAATTTTGGGCATATTTTCTGAATCATTTTGAGTGTAATTTTATTTGCTTTCAACTTAGTTAAATAGAAGACTTCTTAAAAATGATAAATTTATGTTTTAATGGAAAGCTGAAAAACTGTCTTACCTGTAAATAAACTTGTTCAAGAAAGGAGAAAACAAAATCAAATATGGCGACCAAATTTGCTCAATAAAAGTCATTGCTAATTGGAATCTATAGAAATTAAAGTTCTCTTGTGTACTCTTTGAAGTGATGTAGTTATTTTTATAGTAATTACTAGCAGTACGCGCACGGTGTTTCCCGTGGAATCAGGACTTAGACAAAATGTGGAAAAAAAATGCCCACAATAACTCGAAAAAGTTTTGAAAACAAAATCAAAACAAAAGATACACATTATTTATTTTCCCGCTTATTTTTCCTCTCGACAATAACGCAAATGTAATGACGTCACCGGAAGGAATCGGATTGCGGAAATGCAGACTGGGAATGAAAGCATATTACACGTTATCTCCTACGACGAAGCAACAATGCATTCTGGGATCATCATGAGAAACTCTCGCTGTCAAATTTCGCTAGCAAAAAAACTGTTTGAATTTATCAGGGAAAAATTAATTTAAAAAAACGGAATAAGATATTTTAACCAATCTTATTTTAAATCTGACAGAAACGTTCCAATTATAAGCTGAAAAAAATGAAAATTATAGAGTTGTTAGAACGTCAGATGCGATAATTTCAAGAAATCCTTATCAAAAATTACCATAAAAGTGACTATGATTTAAAAATTTCTCAAAATTTAGTAAATTATGTTGGAAATTTGAAACAAACTTCATTAGAACGAAAATTGTCTGTTCTATCCGATGGTGCAATGATTGTTTTTCAATGATAATTAGAAAAGATACTAAGCCAAAACAACACAAAACATTAAATAAAAAAAATTCTAGATTAAATTTTAAAATTCTGGCTTCGAGGTGCATTGAGTCACCATTGCGTCTACCTGTGTGCCAAATTTCATGGCTGTAAATGCGATAGATTCGTCTGGACATCACACACACACGCAAACATTGTCTTTTATAAGTATAGATAAAATTATCCTCATCAGACAAGATTAAATCGAGTGGCGACTCGAGATGCAAGTGACAAAATTTCTTCCTTTCATGCCTAGCTTCTGTTTCCAACTACGCTAATGCGTCTTGCGATCTGACCGTTGTTCTGGTAGGAAGACATATCTAGCATTGGAAATATGTGATTTGGAAATTCCCTTTAACTATATTTGAAAAAGAATATTAAGAGGGTGCTGAGATACCTTGTGTACCCAGTTTCCCCACCTTACTATAGACTGCAAAAGAACCAAATGAATTCTGTGCAAGAAACATTTTATAGACTCATTTTTACTATTTTCATTTTATTTCATATTTATTATTTTATCTCATTATTTTTTAAATTATAGCATATTTTAATGCGTATTAATGCATTAAAATATGAGTAAAATAAAATTGAATTTCTTAAATATATTTTTTAACTTTTATTTTTGAAAATTTATTTATGTTGTATAATTAAAAGAGCAAACTGTGATTGAAACAAATAAGACAATGATATCTTTTTTTAAACGTTGGTTCAGAAAACTAAGTTTAGAATTGAAATCTAAATAAAACAATTTGAAAAAAATAAATCTTGGTCGATGATGAAACAATACTACTTCTTCTCTACGGCTTCTTAGAAAAAATATTTCATACGTATTCATTTGCTAAGTAATCCTCTTGTTCTCATTAATATTGACGAATGGAAAAATATTCATAATTGATGAAGGTATTAATTGCAATCTAAGTTAATTTATTTCAAGAATTATTCAAAATGACATTCATGTCAGCCTTTGTGAAAGTATTTTATCGATTAGAATTCGGAAGTTTATTATTTAAAATAACAAAACTTTACGTTACTGACTGCGATTTCTTGTTTGTTCTTCTCATCTAATTTTATTGCCTTATCTCGGAATATTTTCATAAATTAAATAATATGGAATTTGCAAATGTCACTTACTCAATTAAAATAGGGATTCAACAGACGTCTAATTAGGTTAGTCTCAACAGAGTTTCCAGAAAATTTGTAATTAGTGAAATTGAGGACAAAGTCATGGTACTGTGAATCTGACTGGTGATAATAATGACATGAGCTGTTACTAGTACTTAATTAAGGTTTCGTTCTATTTTCTTCGATAAATCATAACACGAACTGTGAGACTGTGAAATACTCGTAGAAAACTAATAATTAATTGTAAATATGTTTTTAAGTGTATACGAGCAAATTGTTTTTATTAGAAGTCAATATTAGCTTTCAGGCATTTTTACACTTTTAATCGAGATTTGGTAACTTAAATTTTGTTTTATTTCCTTTATTCTTTGAATAAAATTTCATTCAAGTGCATTGAGTTACGATTTCTCCTGAAAGTAATTATTATATGAAAAATAATATGTTTATGGTATAAAAAACTATTTAATTCCTTTAATGAAATTTCCTTTTTTTTAGCGTCATATTCTCTCTCTTTGTCACTTTTTTTGTTTCAGTTTTGATAGTTTTTTTAAAAAAATTTTCTATAAATTCAATGGAAAAAACTCATAATGAAGACTAAAACTGATAAGAGCAAATTTCCTGCTATTATGTGCCATTATCGCTTTAGGTTAGGTCTTGCTTGCTACATGTATTGCTCACATCTTTTTTATAATTGACGATCCTCAGTGATATGAAATCTTTCCCATTTGGGAATCCGTGGGATCAAAATGTATCTCAGTAAGTTTTCCAAAACATTCTACCATGTCGCTTCTTTTTGTTGAATTACATTCGGATTCCTATGTAGGAAAGGTACCTGGTTGTAATTAAGCTTATATAGGATGAATAAGAACTCGTGAACAAAACTTTAAGGGATGGTAGAGAACACTTCAGAATAACTAAGGAATGGTAGTTTGGACATATTTTTATATTGGAATGTATGAACGCAAGTGATCCGTTGAGGCACAAACACAAGAAAGAGACACGAAAGGAAACGTAAAATTGCATCCTTATCGTTAACTCCTGTTAACAATTCCTTCACGGGCCGCGGTGGCCTAGTGGTAAGGTCTCGGCTTTGGGACTGGAAGGTTCCAGGTTCGAAACCCGATTCCATTGAAGATCCGCCGTGTATGGGGCCTGTTGCACGCTAAATCATACATAGTGGCCAAACGCCCTCCCGTGGAAGTTTGGAGAGGGGGTGCCAGCTCAGGTGTTGTCCTCGTCATATGACCGGGGTTCAAAATTACGGGCTCCGTCCCAAAACAGCCATTGTGTTGCTTCGAAACGGGGCGTTAGTATAACTAAGACTAAAACTGTTTCTTCAACGCCGCTTAGCTGAAAACTCGTCCATCAACAGTAATGCACGCTTGGTAATGTAAATGGTAATGTATGCAGTTGCAGCCCCACCGAATATTCGAGCGACGACGTTCTCAATAAAATGTTCGCCCTTCGTCCTATTGACGCTTGTATTGCTGTTGGTGGACGCAATTTTGGGTAGTGACTATAATCAACCAGCGGGAGTGGCCTCCCCTAAACTTCTCAAAAATTTGTCATTTAACTACGTGGATAAAAAATTCTAACCTACTGTAACCCAGAATGCAATGACTATCAGAAGATACTCATTGTAGCATTATAGTGATTTTAAAATATCTAGGTGATGAATCATATTCAAAGAGATGCGTATGTATTAAAACTTAGCAATATTTATTTTCTATCACACTCTAGCTAACTCCGCTAATACGAGTGCGTGCGCGAGCGAAAAGAAAACAGGAGAAAATGACCTCGTTCGCTATCGCTGAATAGCTTGCGCATGCGCAGAGGTTGTTTCCAGTACGCAAGTAAAAAAATTGAATATGCAATTTGAACGCCTTTTTTTTAACCGATTGAAACGAAATTTGGGCACAGATCTATAATTAGTTTTAGCAAAAGTCATACCAATTTTTATTTATCTAAGCCAAAAAGTTTAGGAGATATAATGTTTACAAGTATGCGATTATACAGTCCGACAGACCATCAATCCTTCGACGGATTTGGTGCAAACTTTGACACGGACCTACATTTATAATGATAAAACTGTGTACCAATTTATATCCATCTAGCTATTCAAGTTTTTGAGTTATAGTGTTCACATGACCGCGGACAGACAGATTTCCCATGAACGTATTTTGTCCAAAATTTGTTAGAAACCTACAAATTATGTGTAAAGATCACATACCGAATTTCATTCCCGTAGATCTAATAGTTTTCGAGTTATCGTGTTCACAGACAGACATAATTCCAAAATTGTGTTTTTCGGACTCGGGTAGGCCTAAAACGTGGAGATTCGTCAAAATCTCTAGTTCGAATTTTTTGACGATTACAATACTTTCTCTTTGTATACTTCGTATACGAGAAAGTAAAAATGAATGATGAAATAGAAGAAATCGAACGTAGGAAGAACCAAGTGGGAAAGAGCTCTCAATTTCAGTTACATGTCTTATAAATGACTAAAGCTTTAGGAAGAGTCATCCATAAATTTATTTTATCAATATCTTTTATCCACGTATATAAACACTTACGTAATATTTTTCATGATACAGAATAAGGATTATTTTTTGCAATTCATCAAGAATTGAACCAAGTTCTCTGTTATTTCCTGAAAAAATCATGTCATGACTTATCGCCCGAGTAACATTGAATGACCGAACTGCTGCGATAGCAACACCGGAACTGTAGCCTCTTAAGCACTGGCCTTCACCGGATCCAGCACAATAAGACACCGCCCCGTCATCGGAATTTTGGCCAACACAACCACATGTCCATTACTATATCCCCAGAACAAACGAGAACCCGCTTACATATCCAGAGACTTCTCATCCACATACCCCGAGGGGATGAGTAATAATTGTAAGTTTTGCTGTGAAGGAACAGTAATTAAAGATGCTATAAGCAAACTGTTTGTTTCGTGTCTCTTTCTTGTATTTGTGCCTGAAGGGATCATTTGCGTGCATGCATTCCTATACAAAATGTGTGTTATAACTCACTTTAACATCCCTTTAGGTTTTGCCCATGAGTTTTGATTCATCCTTCATAATAAAAGTAGATTTCCAGAAATAAAATGTTTAATAGCCAGAGTGCCAGCGAAATCTGGCAACAAATATTAAAAATATTAAGAAGAAAATATAGACCATCTTGTTATGTACTTATAACCCTATTTTTCTGTTGCAAGAATTCTTGAAAGTATGAAATTCTTTCCTGGCATATTTTACTTAAAAACTTCACTTTCTTTTTTACTTAAAAAATTATTATATTAAGATAATTTTAGTTTATTCTGTTAATATTCTATTCTACTGTGAGAATTTGAAAACCTTTTACTTTGAATGAAAGTTTATGAACAACATGCTTCAAGTATAATAGATCTATGATCAGAAATTGAACTGGTGATTTTCTGACCACAAATTCTAGATTGTCAACAGGCCATTGTTGCTTTATTCTTGTGAATCAGAATACTTTCGTAATCTCTAATTTATCACATATATGCGTTCTGTAGCTGTATTATAAATTCGGCAGTTTACTAAATACCTGACTCAAAGGGAACCTAGAGAAATGTTGAATTTTTCTATAAAGGAGTTTGTGCTTTATATTCACAGATATCAAGCAAAGGAACATCATCAGAAGTAGAAGGGAATTAGAGTGGAGAAGACTTCTAAGTAAAAAAATATTAATACTCGAGATATTTACCTTTAATTTTGCGAGACATATGAAATTCACAATTCGCTATTCAATACACTGAGTAACTTCCAAACTCTCATTAGTTAGATTTTAACTTTTGAAATTGCACGTTATATGTTTCGACTACCTTCTAGAATATTGCAGTAGTTTTCCAACGGCAATTTTTCAACTTGCGTTTCCGATTCGGAACTCTGAACGTCACAAAATCACCTGCATTTGAATAAAATGATAAATAAGAGTAATGTATATTTTTAATTAACTGACCTATTTAATGGTATTTCTATATGACATCAACTTATAGACAGTTCTGGTAGATTTTACTTTTATTCTTACTAAAATAGTATTGTACTATTTACAGATTGCCCACTAAAGTTCTAAGCCTTTCCCCTTAACTTCAGAACGAAGGTTGCTATAGTCATGAAAGTGGTGTCTAGGTATAGTAAAGTGGCTATATTTTATGCGATGAGACCTATTACAGCGCCGTCCAAAGTTACTGTTCCTATCTCAAAAACGGTACGAGATAAGAGGGAAATGTTAATTACGAAGTTGTAGAGAATCACCTATTTAGTACGAGCAGATACCTTGCGAAAAGTAATGCCAAGAAGCGAGCGAAAGAAATATGTATTTGTTTCGTCGCGATTTCTAATTGTGGACAGATTTTGCAAAGATCCTGCCTTTGCTTCTATTCTGGAACGTTGTTTATTGCGAGTGACAGAAAGCACATTCAGCAAGAATAATCAATGAGCCTATAATAACATTAAGTTCTTCTTACTTCCGCGTTTCGTGATGTAACAATTTTGGAATCGGCGAACAAACATTTTTTGTGGTCTCGTCAGGGCATTAATGTGTGCGAAGTGTCTTTTCTTAATAAATCAGTGTTGCTGTGTAATTTTGAAATTGAGGTTTTTACTCGTATTTTTTACCATTTTGGGGTAAAAAGATTAACTCTTAATTTTGAAACTAGGTGACGCTGTAATATTTATATAGCGCCACTTTATAATGCCTAGACACTATTTTTATGACTATAACTGTCAGGGTCCTGAAGTTATGCGGGGGTGTGAGGTTCGAAACTTTAGTGGGTACTCTATACATAATTGAATCCCATTGTACGTCATAAGACATTATTATAAGCAATGTAATTTCTTGTATGTTTTAATGTCTATATTGTTAAAAGTTGAGGGTCTTTTCTGTCTATAGTAATATCTTAATATTTCATATTACTTGCTAAGTCAAAGGAATACCTACTAATTCTGCATACCAGTCTTATAATAGTAAATGCATAAATAATGTCTTCTCAATAGTGGAATTTTTGATCCAGTTATAAATTAGTGCGTTTTAATCGATCCTATCATTGCAAATTCGTCTGTTTCCATGAATTAAAATTTGAATAATCTTCGATTTTTCTAGAAAATCATAAATCTGTCATGCGCACTCTCAACTTATAAATATTATTAGAATCTATGAACGTCTCATTTTTCTTCTGGATTCTTTACGGTGAGAAGATGTAAAGTTCGTAAGATAAATTGTTTTAATGATGTTAAATCAAGATCCTTCTCTGTCTCTCCATTATTTTAAATATAGATATTTTTAAAATTTAATCGGCCAGTTTTATTCTGAAATATTACACTGATCCATTTTCTAAATTGAGCTAATAAAATATTGCTTATAAAATATTTCTTCTTTACATTTTTCTTCATAACTATTTTATGTCTCAATTTAGGTGATAGAAAAGAAATTATATAAGTAATTTATGTAAAATGTTAAATTTTCCTGAACACCTTGAATCCTTTGGCTGATCAGGAACCAATATATTAATATTTCAACACGATTTTAATCGTATAGAGAAATAATAATTTCGTTTCATTTCAACGAAATTAAATTCCAACCTAAGAATCAGAAGTAAGACATAATTAGCATAATCAGAATGTGACATTATAAGCACAAGCATAATTGAGTTCTAAGTAAATCGTACATCAGACAAACACTTAATCGTTTTCAGAAACACTAGGTAGTATTTCCGATAAGTCCTAGCTGATTTACACTGGATACGTAGAACTGCTGCTTTCAAATATTCATGCAAATTTATTTTCTTTGCAACTATCTTATGTATTATGCTATACACATGAGAATACAATCTTGATCATTATTACAGACCCTTAAAACCTCAAAAAGACAACTCTCATTATTTCGAGAAAAGGAGCATATCAAAATGGGCTTATTTTAAGCTTTGATATGATTTGCTGAGTAATTCATTATTAATTTTAAGCAAAGCTGCACGGGATTACGTGTTGAATTCAGGGTATTCTCTAAGAGCACTTCTGAATTTACTTCGAACTAATACGGAGAAATGAAGTGTAGTAGAACAAAATCACTCTGTTCCTTTAAATATCAAATACTCTTTCTATGATCTGTTATCACTATCAAGCTTTGGTATTTTATTAAAAGATTGATCACATTCCTTTCATAGAATTCCTCGTTCCTTGAACCATAGCATGCCGTTCATCAGTTTTAAACATCCACATTTATTACCGATGATAGAACATGCTGGTTGTTAAACGTGATATCGTTTGAAAAACTTTTAAATACGTTTTGGATTACATATAATTGAATTATTGAAGCTATGATCATGCGCTATGAAATGATCTCCACCCATTTCAGTGTAATTCTTTGTCACTGTTAAATTGTATTTCTGCGATGAAGGTTTCTATATAATGAATTTGAGTCTTCTTTATGAACATGTGTTCTGTGCAGTGAGTTTGAGAAAAAAGTGATTTCACGATTACATAATATTTATAAAAATACATTTTAAATTACGGGTGAAACGCTAGGAAATACTTTTTAAAAATAATTTCTACTTTTTAATACAGTAATAAAATTGCATCAACAAACTCGTGTCAAAACTTCGCACATTTGGCCTCCCTACCCATCTCCTCCAAAATCATTTAGTCTTTTGTTGAATTGTTGAAATTAAATACCCAGCGAAGTAAACGCACAAAGTAGGAAAGACACTTTATTAATGCGATCATATTTACAATACCTCTTTGCATACAATATTTGGTGTCAGAAAGCAATAATCTTGAATTTTTTTATCATTTTCGATATTTGATGCAAAAATATTGTTAGACCTAGTACCTCTTCAAAAGACTACATAAGTTTCGTGATTTATATATGTTAGCTTTGTAAAATAGGAAAAATCTTATGAAAGAGTTGCGCATTAACGATGTGTACGGAATTTATAAAAATAGCAACGGAAAACTTTTTTATGGTACTCAGTAGATTTTATTATTAATGCTCATTTTCAAAATGCCATAAACAGACAGCACGGATTGCATAACTGCCACATTCAACTCACACAGGTGAAAGCTTTCATTGGTATGAAAGCGCGCTAATAGATAGCATCGAAAAACACATACGGATGATGCATGCTCTTATTCTTAGTCTCGCTTATCGTTATATTGGTGATTCACCGCAATATCTGTGATGTTTTTATTTTTTCCTTACCATGAAATTTAAACAATGTTTTTTTTTTAAACTCAAATTGGGTATGCTATTTTAGAAGTCGGTAAAAAGTTTTAATTACTGATACCTTATTCATCGATGTATGCTTTGTTTTAGGGATCTTGACAAAACTGAAATAATATATAGAACTAATTAAAACTGTCAATTTTAAAACTGTTTAATAAACAGTTAATTTATTTTTAAAAATAACTGTTTAAAATTTAATTAAAATTAATTTAAAAATTAAAATTATTTAAATTTAATTTAAATTGCATTTAATTACGTTAAATTTTATTTAATTAACTTATTTAAAATATTTAAATTTATTAATTTCAACTTAAATTAAAATTAATATTAAATTTAAAAACAGTTTTTATCAAATTTATTTTTTGTCATTCTTTTCCCATGTTTTGAAACTTGTAGCGCCGAGTTTGATCTTCTTATGATTCCCAATTTTTCTTTTACGTATCATTTTGAAAAGGGATACTTTAATGCCTGTTACCCAGTATAAAATAGATTTTATCAGTTACTGAAAGATGAGCACAAAAGTCATTTGACCGGATATCATTTATACCAGCATCAAAGAGGTAAAACTATTCAGCCAACTAAGACTCCGAGTTACATGACCTGATAACCACTGGAGTTATTATCATAATTATTTTCTGAACGAGAGAATCCTCTCCATTATGCAACCAGTAACCGCAAGGTAGAAGTTTCGAGTGACTGCGAAACCTGTGGAGATTCGTGTTTTACCAAGCTGAGGGAAAACAAGCAAGAAAAACTTTCTCTTATCTCTAAATTTAAACGCTCGCGGAGAGCGTGGGTAACTGCTAGAGAGGGAATAACTGCTTTCGAAATACATAATCACGTTGGATGTTGAAGACAGTAATTATTATCTTTGGCAAGAACTACCGTTTCTGCGAACAAGCCTACTTCTGATAGGGAGATGATGTAAACACGCAATTATGGGTGCTCCTATTATCAGAGAACTAATAAGTGGAACGCTACCAGAGATGATTATGATTCGTATGTCGTGTATTGTGTTTGTGGGAAATCCTAGCATGTCAGCATTTGTTGAATTAAGAACTATTCTTTAATTTGTGAAATGAGGAAATGTTTGTCTATTTTCATTTCTCAGTTCTCTGTATAATTAAATATATGCAGTAAAACGTCTTTAGAGCGTCGCTCAAAGGACCGCTCCAAAACGGTGCACTAATGAGAACACTGATGTTATCGAGTTTTGCTTCAAAATGGCGATAAGCTGCTCAATTTAATCATACATTGAAAACGTATAGGTCTACTTTTTAGTGTGATTTCTCATTCATTTTAGTATATTATAAGGCCCATAATCTCAGCCAATATGGTTAAAATTTTAAAAATTTCAAGCTTCACTGAAAAGGAAGAAAATACGAGAAGGTCTAAAATGCAAGTAATATTTCTAATTTCTTTCTATTGCAATAAAATTATCAAAATTATCAAAATACATAGAATAATGAGAATTAAATTTTGTTATATGTCCTGTGATAAAAAAATCCAAGAAGAATTATCTATATATGCTTACTCAAGGAAGGGTATTGTAATAAAAGATGCATAATTATCATTATTTGTTTTACATTTTTTTAAAACTTGAAATTTTAAAAATTGTATTAAAATTTTTAAAATTAAATTTTTTTTAAATTCAAAAATTAAAAAAATTATTAAAATGTTTAAAATTAAATTTTTTTGAAAATTGTAAAAAATTTAAAATTAAAAATTTTAAAAATTTCAAGTTTAAAAAAATGTAGAACAGATATTGATAATTACGCATCTTTTATTACAATACTCTTCCTTGAGTAAGCATATAAGCATATATAGATAATTCTTCTTGGATTTTTTTTATCACAGAATATATGACAAAATTTAATTCTCATTATTCTATGTATTTTAATAATTTAGATAATTTTATTGCAATAGAAAGAAATTAGAAATATTACTTGTATTGTAGACCTCGCATTTTCTTCCTTTTTAGTGAAGCTTGCTAGCAAATGCTCAAATTTTAATTTTGATGAGTAAAACATTCAGTTTAAACCTAGTTCTATTCAAACCTAGTTTGGATTTTCGTGACGTTTGATGCTGGATTCTAATGAAATAACGTAAACTGAATTTATATCTTTATTTTTTTCTCCTATCAGTTTAAGTAACATGTTATCGAATATATACGGCGTTATAAGTATTTTTTAAACATTGAAAAATAATAAGAACGAATCGGAACCAAGGCAAAATGGCGCACTGAGAATAATATAATATACTTACGAGTGAAACATTAAAGTTGTTTCACTGTATATATTATTACAGAGAAAAATTTTCAGCCATCTAGCCTAAATATGAAGCTTATTTTATGTAAATTATCTTCTTCTTATTATTGAAACCGGGACGTACTGTCATGAAGCTCACTGATTACGATACACTTGCTTACCTCTCCCCAAAATACACAAAATTGATTCTTGTCTAATGACTATACAATGAGTCAGTCTAATTTTTCTTACCTGTCAAAATAGAATCATCGTTCCTAAGAAACATTAAGACTAGATAGTTAAAATATCTTTTCAATGGTGAGATCAGATTATTCATGTTCAGAGATGCTGATTCATATGCTCTGAAAATGCAATCTTAAAAAAATAAGATAATGCTCAAATCATCTCATTCCAATTTGTATACATCTTCCAGGCGACAAACCTTTAAGCATATTCTTAACATTTAAAGAATTAAAATTGAAAGAAAACCAAATCTAAAATAATAAAAACAGTTTTTTTAAAAAACTCACTTTTATTAGTGTTGTAAATTTAAAAAAAGTAATTTTTTTTTAATTTAAATTATTTCGAACTTCTAAGTTTTTAATTAATGATTCATTATTTTAAGTATCACGGAATCTTGAAATAATTTTTTTTTCAAATTCGTTTCTACTCGTAGGAAATCAAAAATTTATTAAATGGGTCGATTTACTGCTAATTAAGTTCTGAAAATATTAAAATGGTGTATAGTCACCGAGAGCACTCACGTGTAGAAAATGTCAAATTCAAAGCGCATTTTAATAATGCCTCGTTGAGGAGAATTAGTAAAAAATGATGAAAGTATGTATATAATGTGTAAAAGAAATGGTTTAGATGTTGAATGAGTTTAAATATAAATTTAGAATTGAAATATAGCCAAAGATTATATATAAAAGCAGATAACATTTATTTTACGAAAATGCGGATAGCGATACATAGCTATAAGCGAATAATGATGCGTACAACTCTGATGTCATAATCTTGTTGTTCTGTTGCCACTCACTCTTTTACTACCAAAATAAATTTTTAAAATAAATTGGAGCCTTAAATGTATAAACATCATATCCACATCCAATTCTTTTATCTTTACAAAGTAGTATAACATAAGGATATTAAACATTACTTAATATTGAAATACTGTCACTTAAAATAATAATCAACTGTTTGAATTAGACGTTAAAAACTGATATACAAAGATATTCAAAATATGGTTAATATTTGATAAAGACGTTTTTAGAATATCCATGTAAAATTCAAACAATAGATATCGTTAAATTTAAATTTCATATGATACAAAGCAAATGTAAGATATTCAATTATATCGGGTAAATAAAGCCAGTTTCAACCCAACTGAATCCAATCGTAGTTTTGAAAAAAAAAAACCTTAATCACATATTTAAATTAACAGAAAACAGCAGCATTCAGTTACAAAATATTAATAAATATATAATATTAATCAAATAAAAATTACACCAATTAAATAATTTCGCTTTTATGATAAAATAAACAAATCAATCGAAAGCTTCAGATAACAAAATAAATGATTACTTTTTAATTCAAAAAAATTCTCTACCCTTATAAATATTTCATTTAAAAGCTGTGGAATATATTTATTGAACTGAAATACATTCACAAATGCAATCTGCTATGCGATTCAAAGATTTATAGTCAATATTTAATCACATATTTGTTTAAAGTTTCCAAACACTTCTAGCTAAATTCAGAGGTTTCCTATAATTCCACTTAACATTTTATTTAACTGTTTCCATAAAAGTATAAAATTTAAAATTATTCTTGTAAATATTCTTAACCCTCTCATACCGAGCGAGGCGGTCTAGAGATTTTCCCTTAACGACGACGAAGGCCGGTCTCAGGCGGTTGGCTTCTTTTGAGGGGAGGTGAGTTTGTGAAATCCTTAGGAGATAAGCGTGTTAGGGGCTCCAATTATCCTCATTACAGCTCATTTCTTTACGCCTTAAGGGAAGGTTTCAGCAGGGGGTGGGTGGTAGGGTAAAAGACCGCCCAGGTTAGGAGAGTCCAATTCATGTCTTAGCCTCCCAAAATATCCCGGTTTTAAAGGAGCTAGAAGGAAAAAGTCGCCTCGGGATTAAAGAGTTAAACGGTATAGTTATGTTATGTGTAAAAGTGATATTTGCGAACTGGGTTTATTAAAAGTCGTTTTTTTATAGACGTATTTAACTTGGCTAGTTTCATGTGCCCAGACATGGAATTTTGTGATCGATTTGAAATTATAGACACTTGTGTATTCCCTATTAGCACAAAATATTTTACGGTATCTTCACGATGTTGCTACGATATTTTGAATGACGCACAACATCGTAAATATATCGCAAGGATATTGTAGAGCATCTTGTGCGAATAGGGTTATCATGAAAATTTTCTATTTTCAGAACTTCATCATCAGTTAATCGGTAAATTAATTTTTTATTTCATTCTCGAATGCCGCCTTATGACACTGAATACGATAAAAATTTATTTAAAAATTCTATAATATCTATATATATAAAACTTTAACGTACGTGGTACAGAAAAGACGTTAATTTCTCTTTTGCCGATGGCAAGGGTCGGTTTGTTTACAGAATAAAACCGGCAGCCATGTGAGGCATAACTTCACAGGCATACACTGCTACTATATTCGTTCTGGTGTAAAATAACTTTTTCTCGAATAAGAAAATGAGTTTACGACGTCGAGTTTACAATATTTCTTACAATATAAAGAAACTTTGGATGAAACTATTTAAAAGAGACCAATTATAAATCAAGCAGATGGCCGTAGGCAAGCCAAAGAACGTTCAGATCAATGTCAAAATAGTTTAAGTCAGCGTGTTAAATTCACAAATTGAGTTGAACATCATGGAGCTTATTATTATGAACATCGTATATTGGGTACTATTACGTTATACGCACACCACTTGGCACTTTTTTTTGTCTTGGCGAATTTTCTTGAAGCGCTGAATCGCCAACTTGTCTCAATTTCTTTCTTGACGATAGTTGACGCCCGTTGTATTTTTGGCGAGCTGAAGCATCAGAAACCAAAACGCGCTAATCTGGCCTCAAATGCATGGTGAGGATATAACGGAGCGAAGATGCTCTGCGCTGGATTAGCTAGTTTATAATGATGAATTATAAATTACAGACATAGAAGTAAAAAATAATTAAAATAAAAAAAATATTAAACCTTTAACTACACTACGTAAGTGTGTTTTCAGGAATTGTTTTTGTTAAATTTATTTGTTTAATTAGTTATAACAAGAAGGTAATTATTAGTATAGCAACGGATTCAGAAACCCTCCGCTCTTTTGCGGCTGCGCCGGTCAGAGTTATTTTCATCAAAATAGGGGGAAAGTGTAGAGTGGAAGGGTGATGTTTACATTTTACTGAGCGTGATCTAACAAAGAACTCCGGAAATGCCCTCATATGACTCAATCCCTGACACCCCTTTCCGGTGTAAAATCATCCAAAAGTGGTAGTATCGGAATCCGTTGCTGAACAGTACTACCACATTTAGTTATGATGACATTTATTAATTCCAGTTTCTTAAAATCTTTTTGTTATTTTCAGAATAATGAAACGAAAGGTTTAATTGAAAAATAATTTTCTTTTGTTTCTTCCCTATAAATCATTAAATATTCCTATACGATTAGAAGATTTATTTACTCAGTCTTAACAAATCTTCTTTCAAACTGAAAATAAATTTTGTTGTCTGGCGTGGAGGAACACTTTCACAGAAGAAACTTTGTGGTTATCCCACGAACAAAGAAGCTCCCGCCGAAGTGAAGTTTGCGGATTAAATGTAAACTTTCTATTCTGAAGAGCATATACATGTTAAAAGTGTTCAATGAAGATCAAAGAACTGGAATTAAAATTACAAAGAATTTGAAGAACATTTTGTCCTGGAAAGTACATAATGTGGTCTCAATGTAATTGCCTCAATTATTCAGATAATATTGTTGAGTGGACAACATTTATTTTGAATTCTTCGCCACATTGCCTATTGTTTTGTTCTTTCTATATAGCCTTTGTTATTATTTTAATTTTAAAATTGCGACATTTATTAAAAAGAATGTTTGCACTAAAAGCATCTTATTTAATGAAGAATATTTCCAACTGATGAGCGAGTTTCAGAAATTTTAATGAATCGAAGGGCTCAACGCCAGTGATTTGATAAACGATTATTTTGGATGAGTTTGCACAAAATATGAATATTTTATTATTTCGAAAATAATTTAAAATGTTTGTTTAATTTTATGCTAGACAAAATTGGTTTTACAGAAAACTGCGTTTTAGAAGATAAAATTATTTCACATGGCTTCGTCATATGTACATTTGTTCAAACAGTACAGTTATCCATTAAAAATTTATAAAATTGAAAATTAATTAAATAACATAAAATTCATAGTATATAGCTTAAAGCCCGCAAATGCAGATTTATATTATAATATAAGCAAATTAGATAAACTAAAAAAATTAAAATCAAACAAAAGAAGAAAGTAAAGATGCAAACATAAATCAGACAAATTACGATGGCAATCATCTTTAGCGTTACATAAAGCAATCAGCCTCAGTGATTTGCATCACAGAAGAGTTTACTTTTAAACACATAAAAAATACTATAAAATGGATTTCGAAAGTAAAAAATGTTCAAGGAACAATGAATATGAATGAATGTAACTTTATGAAGACTCACATACACAAGATTCAAAAAATTAGACAAGACTTCTGTCACAAGGGTAAATTATGAGAAGTCGTACATACGGTTAACACCACTCCGTACCATTCAATATTTTAGGTGTGCATTTACTCGTCAAATGTTACAATTAATATAAATCGACGGATAGAATACAAAGAAGTGTGTTAACTAAACTCTGCTCATGATCTTATCCCGACAGAAAATCTTGTCTAATTTTGGATCTTATGGTGAGTGGTCTTCGATAAAGTTTACCATTCGATTCTATTCATTTCTTCCTTTTTGAACATTTTTTATCTCGAAATTCATTTTTATATATTTTTATGTGTTTTAAATATTATCGTTTAAACCTTCTGTTGATGCAATCACTTGAGTGTTGCTTTTGTACGCTTAAAATGTATTGTCATCGTTTTTTGTCTAAATTTGTTTTTGTCTTTATTCTTTCTTTCTTTTTTCTTTCTTTTTGTTTGATTTTAATTTTTGTTTAGTTTATCTAATTTTTGTTCAAGAAACAAGTTTCCCCGATTTAGTGCTTCAGTGCTAAAGAATACAGAAAAAAGTTCTCCGTAAAGCGATCTCGCTTCTTTAAGCAACATGCCTTCCTTTTTCTTCTTCTTTCCTTTTCTTATTTCTTTATTTATTCATTTTGAGTTATTACTTATTCATGCTGAGATTAGTCCTAAATAATATAAAATATTCACTATATCATTTGAAAATAAACAAAAAATGTAACTAATGTTTTTTTAGTAAAGAACGAAAAGAATGTTTTCCAAAACCTAATGTTCTAAATTTTTAACATTACTCTGGATGATTTTTAATTTTTAACCGCAGTTGTGCAAATCTGTGCATAAGAAAATAATAATTATAAAGAAATAATTTAAAAATCAATTTTGAACATAAAGTTTTAGTTCAAATTAATTAAATAAATACTTTAAATATTTAACTAAAATTAATTATTAAACATTTGAGATTCTTTAATTAATTAAATTTTCTTTGTTAAAAATCTTTCCAACTTCAAGTTTAAATTGTACTGAATAAATTATTTAATTAATTAATCGTTAAATTACTAAAAACCAATTGTAATCAGTAAAAAAAATTTGTAACTGATGTAAATATGTATTAGAGCGCAGTGTTGGATTAAATATTCCTACTATGACTAGAAGACTTATTTATTCAACCACGATAGACAAATATCTCTTCCAACTGACATAAAACTTATTGATTTTCGTTTTGCGTGGGAGGAAGCCATTCGCAATGTGAACTCTTATCATGTGAACAGAGAAAGAAGACAGCAGCTGCTTTGGAACTCGAAGTTTACGAATTAAATCTCAGGTCTTCCATTCCGAAAAGCAATTAAATTGAAAAGGTATTCGATTTAAAACACAAAAAAATTGAAATAAAAATTGCAAAGAATTGGAAATGAATGTTTTTAGTTTTTTTTTTAATTTTTATTTTTTTTACTTTTTTATTTATTTATTTATTTTTCTTTTCTGTCTTTTGTTCTTTCATTTAAAATGCTGAATCATTATTTTATAGTGTTCGGTATTTATTACGTCTCTTTGTATATTCACTTGGATTTATTACTTTATGTATTTAATTTTGTTTTAAATTTTTGTTTTATTATTATCCAATGTTTTTTTTGCTCAATAAAGTTTCTATGCACACCCATCCAAACTGCAAGCCGGAGATTTTTATCTCTGGTGTCAGGGGTGTGTCGTGGTGTAATGTAATGTCAACAACATATATATTATTCTCCAGTGGAAAAAAGTTCTATTTTTGATTGCTTGCCAGGTTGTCTGCCAATGTTCGTTCACTCTTTCAGCGTTCATTGTTGTAATTTTAATTTTAAAAAAATGAGATAATTTTTTGGCAGAATATTTGGCACTATGTGTGTGCCATCTAAGATGATTTAATTGAAATAATAATTCAAAAGCGGTTGCGAGAGATTGGATTATTTAAATGAATCCGGGCACTTTTATTTGATTAGTTAGATAAACGATCGTTTGGGTATCGCGTTTACTCGAAATAAGTACGTTTCATTTTGTCAGAAGGTAATTGAAAATGGCTGATCATATCCAGTACATGTAAATAAAGGTACATTGTAAAGAAAAAATATTCTTAAAACTTTTTTTATAAGGAAGAGTTCTTGTATGGCTTGTATGTTAGCGTTTGATATTGACACGGGTTTTCATGAAGCAAGTCTATTATGCCTAATGGAATAAAAGTTATAGATAGCGGGCCCACTTGTGGGTCTCGGATGGAGCATTAGTGGGCCGCGGAACGCTAGTCAAGGGTCGAAGTCAGGGAAGGTTCAAGGGTCGTCACTTGATTTTTTCTTAGTAAACAATATTTTAAAATCTTTTTACTATAAGCTTCACTAATTTCTGAAATATGCATGCATATAATATATAAATGTATTATATGTGTTTGTATTTTTTTACTTTTATATTTAGTTAGTGGGCCGCAAAATATTTTTTTATACAACAGGTGGCCCACACAACCAAAAAGGTTGGGAACCGCTCTATGTAAGATGTTCCTTGGTTTTCGATTTGCTGTTATTTTTGCTATATCCATTTTTGAAATTATGGCAAGTGAGATTCACCAAAAAACTGGATTCAAAAAATGTGGCGCTTAAAATATGTTACTTGAAAGAATGTTTAAAAAAATATATTGATTGATTTCAGTAATGGTTAAGAAATATTTTGAAACACTAGATGTTCCTATATTTTTATTTATTTAACTCGTGTTCAGGAATTTCATTTTCAGTTATTTCTCGGCACCGTTTTTTTTTCGTGTCATCAATGACTATGGCTCAAAATTTCACTGTCAATGCCAAAACAGCCCTTGTATATATTCAAAACATACCGCTAATTAAAGAGAAAAAGATTCAAGTATTACAACAAAGAGATGCCATTTAAGGTGTGTACTTAAGTGAATGAAAGAGTTTCTACGCGAAATTGTATTTTTGTCTTCCTTACCATCGGAAAAATCAAAATTTTTTCGAATAAACTTAAATCTGTGAAAAGTCAATATTTACAAATATTTAAGGAGAGACAAAAGACTTTCTCAAGTACAATACATTGCCCTACTTAATATTAAAAGATAGCAAATGCTTTCTTTCTATAGAAAAAGCTCGACCATATTTGTACATCGAAAATTATAAATGTCATCATTCCTTCAAGCCATAATGGGGAAATAATAACAATTGTGCGTATTTTGAACATAAAGACGTATTATTCAATTGTTACCCATAGGCTATAATTTTTTATAAAATCATTTTCACATTAACTTTTAAGAAAAAAAAATGCGGACCATTATTTTATGGAGCAACTTTTGACATTTCCGAAGTTACTGTTTTAAAGGTCTACGTTTATTTTACTTTTTTATGAAAATAATTGGTTTTTGATTAATGATTTCAAAGTCACTTAACTTGACGTTTAAATGAATATCGCTTATATTGAAATGATCATTTTGTTAAATTTTCTTTGAAGATCAATACAGAATGCTCGTAAAATGTATACTCACTTCAAATAACTATTATATAATCGCTTATGTAATTATTATGTAAACAATTGATAACATAATCAAAGGTTTATGACTTAGATTAACCAATTGATGCCCAAATCGCATTTTTTCCATAATATTTTATATGCTAATATTAAATATCCTGAAATCAACTGGAAAATCACTAAAAAAATCCTGCCTGAAAATATTATTGCCCTCCTAAGCCTAACGGTCCCTTTTAGGTGAGATAATGAAAAAAAGTCTATAAAAAATCTGAAAGTATATAAAACTAGAAAAATCACCCGTCATGGTATGACGGGTGCAAATTGCCTCTTCATTCGAGAGATTTCCCGTCAAATTCGACGTGTTTAAATAAATATATATGCAAGAGAAATATTTAGCGTTGATTGAAAACAAATAAAATAAACATATGTTTTTATGACAGAAAATATATATTTTTTACTTACATATTTCTTTATTCAAAAACCTTCTTGGTCTAAAAAAGAATTTAGAAAATCTAGTAGATATAATCTAGATAGATAGAAAAGCCAGTAGATATAATCTAGATAGATAGAAAAGCCAGTAGATATAATCTAGATAGATAGAAAATCTAGTTTCAAAACAAAGCACTTCTCTGCTTGTCAAACGTTGCCAAAAAATATCAAATTATATCGTGACGATTGCAATAAATAATGAGATTCATCGTGGCGTCCAAACTATATCACGTGCATGATATACCAATGACGTGATTTACTACTTTCCATTGAAAAACGGAAATTAATTTGAAATATATGATTAATATAATTTAAACGTTTTTGGGGACTATTGATCATAGCCAGTCAAATTTTATATCAATCGGTAGCAAATTTTATTTCACTATTTTAGAGCTATTAAATTTGAAATTAGAACGACAATTACTCTTTTATATTTAAAATTACTTAAATTTAGGTTCTCTAACAAGGAAATAATGCTGTTTTTCTCGCAGTGCTATGGCTCGAGTTTTATTGTTGGTGACGTCAGAGCGTTACCGAGAGGTCTGGGCTATTATATTAGTAATACAGAAGAGAAAACGTATTATAAGAATTGTATTTATTGATGTATTCGTTAAATGTTATCTTTATTAATTATACACAGCTAAACAATTCGTTTCATGGTACTGTAAAATGTCTAATTATTCATCATTTATATTTTTTCTTCAATTTTGCATGCTATCACTTCACATTTCACAAGCTTCACGTTTTCATACTGCTCCATCATTCATATCTGCCAATTTTTGATGATGTAAGTATTTACTTTGAAACAAATTTTACAGTTTTTTTGTTGATTGCATAATCTCGGGATTATTGCCGTTTACATGGTTCTGGTGCATATTGAATCATGCAGGGTTCACCACCACCTCCTCTGAAGTGGTGTAAAATTCTGGACAGAGGAATGCATCCTCGGGTCTTGTTCTAGTCATATGGCCACAGTTCAGAATTATTTGGTCTTCATCAAAATATCCTTCCCTATATTTCTAAACAGAGATTAATCGAACTGTACTCAGAATTTCTAATAATTGTAATTAGTGTAGGTTTCGGCGAGATTGGGATGAGTGCATAAATAAACATAATGTTTAACTTACAGAAATACTTTTGAAAAATTTCGAATTCTGCACATAGCTAAAAGATGCTTCCGGTTCGTGAATAATATACACTGCCCAATAAAGAAAGGTCAAACTAACATCCACAATTAGAAATGGATTGTAATAACCTATTACTAAATGAATACTACTATACAGGGTGCTCAGGAAATATCTGGCAAATATGAAAGGGTAGGTCAGGCATACGATAAGCATCCAACATCACTTAGGAACTTGGGTGCGCAAACGCCTTCTGGAAGCAGCAGATGGCAGTTTGCAAATATCTCCTCGAACTTCGACCATCTAAAGAATAGGTTTTAACTCACAATTTACATTGAAGATTCGGTCCCGAGGGAATTTTGGGGAGCGACCAGAAATTGATGAATTTGGAAAGGGAATTTGGCTCACCCCATTTCACAGAAAGCTGATAACGGTTTGCAAATTTCGTCAATTATTTTATGTGTTGTGCGCAATATTTACATGCATTTTCGTAAAAATATCTGCAATATTCGGGAAGATATAAAGGTGTCTTTAAAAAATCGCAAATGTTTTCGCATGTTTTGTGCGTATAACTTACAGCATCTTTAATCAAATTGTATGATTCTTACAGAATATGTGACAATATGTTAGCGACACATTTTCTTAAAATTTGAGGCAAACACTTCGAATATTAGAGAATGCATGAACATTTGTAGTAAATACCTTTTTACTGCGCATCCGCGACGGGTAGCCTAATTTTTCTATTACGGCTTCAGAGCCAGATATATAGGGCAACTTATATAAAAATTCCAGTTCAATACCTTTAAGATTCAGAAAGATATCGGCATTTTGGCCTGCGCTATTTTATTTTAAATGCCATCTGCTGCCGCTAGATGACGTGCTTTTATGTGAATTTGGGTGCTTACCGTATGCCTGACCTACCCTTTAATGTTTGCCAGATATTTTCCGATCACTTGCATACTACTACTGCTATATACTTTGTGAATTATTATAATTTTTTATAACTTTTGTTATAGAAATTATTACTGTATTTCTATCCATTCCAGAATTTTTCCTCTAATTCTTTCCCACTTTATTTAGTTTAATTTTTATAAATATAATTTTCGTAATTATTTACTAGTTAATTTTGAAAATATCTTCTGTAACAAATCAATAAAATATATCATTAAAATTTCGACCATTTTTTAAATGGTTTGATCAAAAGCTATTTTTTCGATTTGCTCATTTTTAAGCAATAATGTATTATGAGAACAGAAATTTTATGCCATTATTTAAAAAATAATGAAGTTGAAAAATTGAAAAATAAATGAATCAGAAAATTTTAAAGTTTTGCAGCCTGAAGTGACTTTCATCAAGTTTTAAAGAAAAATAGCATTTTGAAACTAAATTTAATCGACCTTCACAGCTCTTTATTCTCACATCATTTCTAAATTAAATGACCTTCAAAACTCATTATTCTCACGTCATTTATAAACTGATTGACTTTTAGAAACTCATTAAAGTGAAATCAACTTTCAAAGTTCGGTTCTTATGATGAAATAATTATCTCAAATATTCTTTCGAGAAACTTTTTCTAATTGATCTTACTGACGAAACGATTACAAGTTTTTTGTTATTTTCCTTTCACAAGTACTTTTTTTCTCTTAACATTTTCTACTAATATTTCTTTGAACAGTGGACCCCGCCGCCCCCCCAAGAAAAACTGAAATATGTTCTTCATCGTAGACATTAAAGGTTTATCCATCGTTGTTATTCATTTTGGAGACAACATTGTTTCCAAGAACACCAGACATCATAATTTGTCTTTCGAGAAGGAATTTTCTTTATCTCCATGAATATACTATCTATAATATAAAACAGAAAATACATGTATCTGTCGGTCACAAGAACTCCTCCTAAACGGTGAACGGTAGCGACATGAAATTTGCACACGATATTCTGGAGTACATTTCTAGGTCAGCTGTGCTATTTTTAACTTTCACATTTAATTAGTTTTTAAGATATTTAATTAAATAAGGGAATTTAGGCTATTTTGAGATGTTTTTCGAGGTAATAACTTCTGTAATATTTATCTCACGAAAATTATTTGTACACCATCTTAAAGAGCAAAAAATTATTTTTCAATGATACCGATTTCATTTCTGTACCATGTTTTTTTCTAATTTTAATAAATATTTCAAAAAATGCATTTTAAGCGCAATTCGTTATATTGCTCTCTATTGTTATAAAATTAAATTTAACCTCTTTATTACTTCATCGAATCCTTCATTCACGTGTTTCATTAACAGAGACAAAAATGCAAGTGCTGCGTGATAAAGAAAATATATCTTTATTTTGGACTACTCCAAGTCAATGTCTTACTTCCATTTTTATTTTGAAGAATATGCAACTTTTACTATGCACGTGCAATAATCCAATGACGTTAGTTTGATTATAGTGCGATATTTCGCATTTAATTTTAATAAATTTTAAATTCTCCGAATTAATTTGTGCGGAAATTGAATGATTTTGAGTCCCGAACAACGGAAAACGCCGCGGCGAAAAAATGCTTTATTTAGTTTATTGAAAACTTCTCACAAGTTATTGATTTTTCTTAAACTTCTAAAATTACTTATTTTATAAATGCCCAAAAGAAAGAGAAAAACATTCATTCTTGCAAGTCTCGCCACAATGCTTTATAGGCAATCATGGAACAAGCAAGCTCAAGAAAAAAAACACATGAATCGCAAGTAATTTAAAGAGCTGAGAGACGAAAAACGAGACTGATGAGGAAATCGAAAACCTGTTTTAATTAGCTTCTATATTAGCTTATATTTTTCAGTATGTTTGCAAGGCAATCCAATGACGTTAATTACTCTCTATTCGATGTTCATTTAACTCCAGAAATTTTTAAATTTTCCTAATTGAGTGTGTAGGTGCTTTTAAGATCAGTCACACAAACACTAAAAAGAAGAGAATTCTACTCCGGATAATGGCAATAAAAACCAAGGTATGAAAGAGTTTCTGCTGACGCCGTAGCAATCAATGATGGGGAAGGAAAAATGAGTTCCAAGGACGGCTAGATTCGTGGTCAGGTGGCTCAAACTAGGAAGAGAAAAACTTGAGAGGAGTTCTGCTGCTGGGAGAGGATGTCAGACAACACGGGAGAGGACGAACGAAAATTTAAAAAGAAGACATTGTTGCGAAAAACTGTTTAATTAAGTTTAAAGTGTTATAAATTCTTAGACTTCAAAATATTTTTATCCAGAGCAACGCCGGGTATATCAGCTAGTCTATAATATAAATTAAAAAATCCATGTGTCTGTCGGTTACAAGAACTCCTCCTAAACGGTACCGACGTGCAATTTTCACACAACATTCTAGACCACTTTTCTAGGTCAACTGTGCTGTCTTCAACTTTCAGAATTAATTAGTTTTTAAGATATTAAATAATGAAAATTAAGCCGTTTTAAGCCTAATTATTAAATGACCAATAACTTCTGAAATGTTTAACACACGTAAATAATGTTTACACCATCTTAAAGAGCAAAACATTGTCTTTTTAATGATAGTTATTCCACTACGAAACATTTTTTTTTCTCTAATTGTAATTAACGTTACAAAACTTAATTGTAACGCAATTTTAAACAGTATTTTCGAGTTTTGAAAATTAAATTCGAACCAATTTGCTGTTCATCAAATCATTCATTCACGTGCATTTGTCATTGTTAAAGTTAATACAGTGCACTCCCGATTATCCGGGTTAATCACCGGGAGGGATCGCACGGACAATAGAAAAACACGGATAATCCGAAAACTCAATATCAGTGCAAAAATATAAAAATTACTTACATTTGCATGTATAACATAAAACTAGGAATTTTCCTTTTAACATTTACTGCTTAAAAAAATCGGTAATGTTCTTTGTTCATCTCTTGTCGTATATCGACACATATTTTACGAACCTCTGTAATTTCACCGTAATCAAATCCTCTTTGTCCCATATAATCTAACAAAGTTTCCACAGATTGTAGAACAGCAGAATGAGAAATTCTATTTCCCTCATTTAGTACATCTTCTGCATCAGTACTAGCTGATTCTCCTTTATCAAGCTTTTGAAGGATTTCTAATTTTTGTTTAACATTTAAAAAGTTTCGTTTCCGTTTCACATCACTCATTTTTACCTGTAAAAAATTTCACGCTGCTAACTGACGATAAACAAGACGCAAAAACTAAAGGAACACGTGCGAAAGTGAAAGAGGACGAAGAAGTTAAAGAATGACGTGTCAGGGAGAAGCGTGTTCGTACGAGAATAAGCTAGCAGGAAGTGGACGATTCATTTCTCGGAAAATTAGGAGTTGAACCGGTAGAGATTGCACGTGGAGGAAGAAAGAAAAATATCTATTCTTTAGCCTCCGCCGTCACGGCTCACTGGTTTCACGGAATGAATCTCTCGATCGAACATCAACATCGATTTCGCATGCATGATAAGCGTGAAAATGTTTCTCTTTAAATTTTTTGTGAGTCCGGAATGAGCACGGATAATCCGCAAACCGGATAATCCGCTCACGGATAATAGAGAGTATACTGTATAAGGAAATATTATTTTTTTTGGACGTTTCTACTTCTAAGGCAGGCTTTTATTTCCGGTATTATTTCGTAGCATATTAATATGGCTCTTTTAATATGGCTGCACAGTAATTCAGTTACTGTACAATTGGATTAATTACTCTTTCTATAAGATGTTTTGTATGATTTTCAAAAAATTTTAAATGATCCTTATGAGTGTTTTAAGTCTTTCAATGTTACTTAGTCCTGTTCCTATTAAAGGGAGAGGAACTGCGAAGAAAAAAAAAGTTGTTTTATCGGTCTATCTGTCATAAGTAGTCTCCCCCAACGGTGAATAGTATAGAGATGAAATTTGCGCATGCCGTTCTGGTTACCATTTCTAGATCAATTGTGCCTTTTCCAATTTTCAAAAATTATTACTTCTTAAAATATTTAATTAAATAGCAAAAATTAAGCCAATTTTCGGCGTTTTTTCTCAGTTTTTCGCCAATAATTTCTGAAATATATATTGCACAACGATGATTTATTTACTATTTTAAAGAGCAAAAACCTTTCGTTTTTCTGATCTGAATTTAAATGGCATGCGTTCTTTTCCTCCAATTTTAATAAACATTTCGAAATTTATTTCAATCACAAACTGTAACAATGCCTTCTATTTTTGTAATTAAATTCAAACCGATTTATTTTTTAATCCAGTTCTTCGTTCCCATGTTTATGCTTTCTTTTAAAGTTATGATAAAAATATTGCTGTTGTTGAATATTTACAGAAAGGCAGAATTTTTGCTTCCGCTTTTATTTAGCAGCGTGAATATCTTTCAATTTGTTTGCCCAGTAATCGAATAACGTTAGTTATTTACTCTCTTTATACTATGCTTCCTTTAAATTTTGCAAGTTTTTAAATGTTCCCAATGAGCGTGTTAATTCATTCAAGTTTTTTGAGTCCGGATAACTACCGAAAGGAGAGAGCCTAAAGAGAAATATAAGGAACACTGCGGCGTTTTTCCGATCAGGCATACAGATACAAAAGAGAAGATAATGGTACTTCGGATAATGGTAATAAAATCAACGATGTGAAAGAGCTTTTGTTGGCGCCGTAGCAATAGCGAGGAAGAAAAAATTTAGTATCAAGGATTGCTAGATTTGTGCCCAGGTGGTTCAAAGGCCAGAGACAAAGGAAGAGAGGGGTTGAACTGCTGGCCCTGGGGGTGAGATAACACGGGAGTGGACGAACGAAAACCGAAAGTTGCTGCTGAGAAAAACTGTTTTATTAAGCTTAAAATATTATAAGTATGTAGACTTGAAAATATTTTTATTCCGAGCAACGCCGGGTATATTAGCTAGTCTTATATACAGTAAAACCTGTTTAAAACGGACACTGTAAGAAACGGAATCCTGTCTTAAGCTGAAAAAATATTTGGCCCCGTCGAAAAATATATAAATATCCATAGTACATACCCTCCATAAAACGGAACCTGTCAAACGCGGAAACGGACAGTATTTCAAAGAACAATTCACAATATTTCATTGTTATAAAACTTGTTCTAACGGACAAAATCTCGCGCGTTTTCCAAAAATTTCTTTTATTTCCTTCGGTACAAAAAGAAAATATGTTGTGGCGAATTTACCTGAAAATGTTTACATCGACAATTATTCATCAGCCGAAGATATAGATGCAAGTAATCTGCAGATCTTGTCGATCAACGGTAAAGTTTCTAATATGACTGCGAAATAATTCATATCAATCGACGATAGAGGTTCCTATTGACAATGTGAATGATATCATTCAAAGGCATACGAACAATGATAGCAGTGATGATGATAAATGAAATATAAATGAAAACATTTCGATAAAGAACAACTCTCCATTAAATCATATGGATCCTTTTTAGATACAGTACCCGAACTTGAAAAGTTTGCCATAAATCAGGAAAATGCCGAAATGCTTGACCTTTTGAAGAATTTTAAAATTTAACTAAATCTTAATTTTAAAATGCGACACTTATTAAAACGTAATTATCGTATTATTTATATTTTTATTGTAGCATATTTTTAATCTTAGAATATCTTTTTTATTACAATCGATTTAATTTAAACAATGATTAGATACATTTTAAATCCTCATATAGTAATGAACCCTGTGTGAAACGGAACCTTGTCTGAAACGGAAAAATTTTCTAGTCTCTTTTAGATTCCGTTTAGTACAGATTTCACTGTACTAGAAGATTTGTGCCAGTCTAATACGGGCTTTTAGCCAGCCAACAATATCTCAGATTTGATTGTCACAGATTTACTAACAAACGTTTTATTATAAAATCTCATGCACATTGGTGGAGTGCTTAAGAATTAATAAAATTATAACTTTTATTAAATTTTAGATGTAAATATATATGAACATTAAAAGTAAACAATAAGTCTATCAACTAAAAAACTTCATTATAAACAAACTAATTACGAAAACTGGATTAAAACAATTGGTAAAAAACCTTAAAAATTGTTTACTTCCACTAAAATCAAAACTAATCACTAAAATCGGATTGAAACAAATAGTGATCCACTAACAGAAAAAAATGCATTGCCAAATACAAAATTTGAAAAAATGCTGAAAGAAAATAATAGCAATAGCATGGACCACAAATTCAAATCTTTATAACATTTAAGATAACTTGCCTCCTTAAATATTCAATTCAAAAATTAAATACGTAAAAGGAAAAAATATCGGTTGCATATAAATAGTTAAACATTCAACTAAAAACTAATTACGAAAACTGGATTAAGAACAATTAGTTTTAAACCTTAAAAATACTTATCCTTTGTTGAATTTACGATCTTCCTCTAACTCAAGAAATCCTCCAACTGATCCGCGAAGCGAGAATAAATTAATCAACATAAACCGTAACGGATTCCTGCATGTTAAAATAAAAAAGAAAGCAAACTGCTAAACTCAGCTAAAAAAACTCTCAAATAGTAATAACGTCAGTTGCATACTTTGAAGATCCTATAATTTAGCAAAAAGATTCAGTATTTTCCAACACTCAGAGTAAAAAAAGCATACACAAAATAAATAAACAAAAAAAATACAGAAACATTATATTAGGAAAATAAATTAATTCTGGTATAACTCCTATTTGATATTAAATCATCACAGAATCAAAACAGTATCCCTAATTTGTAGACAGACCGTCTGAATGTCTTTAGGCACGTAGCCAAATCACGTGAGCGTCACCGATTTTTCTGCGTAATTCTATTATAGATGACTTGTTAAGTTATATTTACAATCTTAAACCAATCAATGTACAATATTGAACACCTATACTATACACAAATTTTACTCCCTGTATATACAAAAGAAATATATTAACTTTATAAAGTTACATAAAAATGTACTGGAACAGATGTTTAGTAAATTTTACACTTGAGAGTGGAAGTAGTCATGAAATTTTTATAACATGGACCATTTGGGTAGAATCGTGGGGAAAGCTTACTTTCGAAAAAAAGTAATGCACGATTAGAAGGAACTAAACAGGAAAAAGCAACTCTTAACATCGAGAAACTATGATCTTATCTATCTCATACACACACTTTTTAAAATGCAAATTATTTACATAAATCTTTTATTTTATCAGCATATTCAAAATTACAATTAAATGTTTGTTTTATCAGCATAAACAAAGTCTGCTGTTTTTAATTTCGAAAAAATTACACTCAAGTATATCACCAATACTAGTGTGAAGGGCCGTGGTAACCTAGTGGAAAGGTTTCGGCATGGAAAATGTATGATTCTCTTTCTCTCTCTCTTTTTGAATGCGAATTACACTGAAGAGACAGAAAAACTGGTACACCTTTTTAATATCGTGTCGCCCCCCCCCCATGAGCACGCAGAAGTGACGCAAAACGATGTGGCATGGACTCGATTAATGTCTGAAGGTATCCTGGAGGAAATTCACACTATGAATCCTGCAGGGCAGTCAACAAATCCATAGAAGTGCGAAGTGGTAGAGATCTCTTCTCAACAACATGCAGCAAGGCATCCCGGATATCTTCAATAATGTTCATGTCTGGGGATTTAGGTGGCCAATGGAAGTGTCTAAAGTCAGAAGAGTGTTTCTGGAGCCACTTGGCAGTAATCTCGACGCGTGGGGTGTCGCATTGTCATACTGGAATTGTCCCAATCCGTCGGAATGCACTATGGACATAAATGAGTGTAGGTGATCGGACAGGATGCCTAAGTACCTGTCAGAGTTGTTTCTAGACGTATCAGAGGTCACATATCACACCAATTGCACACGTTCCATACCATCACAGAGGCTCCACCAGATTGAACAGTCCCCTGTTGACAAACAGGATGGATTATCCAATATGGATTATTGATGTTGTCTCCATACTCGTACACGTGCATCCGTTGGATACCATTGAAAACGAAACTCGTCAGACCAGGCAACGTGTTTCCAATCATCAGCAGTCCAATGGTAGTACTGTCGGGCCCAGGAGAGGCGTAAAGCATTGTACCGTGAAGTCAACAACGGTACACGAGTGGGCCTTCGGCTCTGAGAGCCCATATTAATGACGGTCCGTTGAACAGTTCGCACTCTGACACTTGTAGATGCCCCATCATTGAAATCAGTGGCAATTTGAGGAAGTATTGCACGTCTATCTCATTTAAGGATTCGCGTCTGACGTCAATGGTCCAGTTCTTTGAAGGTCTTTTTTCCGGCCGCACCGATGGCGGAAATGTGATGTTTTACCGGATACCCGATATTCACGGTACACTCGTGAAATGGTTGTACGCGAAAATCAAATTTCATCGCTACTTCGGAGATGCTATGTCCCATCTCTCGTGCGCCGATTATAACGCCACGTTCAAAGTCACTTAAATCTTGATAACCTGCCATTGCAGCAGCAGAAACCGATCTAATAAATCTGTCAGACATCTGTTGTCTTACATAGGCGTTGTCGACCGCAGCGGGTTACGATGATTTGTTGCATACCCCCGTTATTTTTCAAACGCAAGCCTGTACCAGTTTTTCTGGCTCTTCAGTCTATTTACTTAAATCTTTGCTTTCATTGGTATTAACAAATTGACTTTTAAATATATGTTTTAGCCGTTTATAGAAAATTAATGTCTGTTTTTATCGTATTTTGATATTAAAATTAAATGTTTGCTTCTATCAGTATTTTCAAAAACCTTTACCAAAATGATTTGAAAGTTTTTATGGTGCCAAAATCACCAATGACCCACCAAAACTTTGAAATCAGTTAATCGGCCACCCTCTTAAAACGAATTCAAAAAATAAAACTCCTTACATATACATCGTTTTCTGTTGCTTCAAAGAAAATTTATGCCAAATTTGAAGAAAATCGAACAACGAGTTTGGCTGTGATTGCGTAACAAACAAATTTAGAGATAGACAAAATGCTGAACAACTGAGTCAAAACGGAGACCGAGCGAAGAAATTTTTTTTAAATGAAAAATGATGAAAAAACCCCAGACATTTTGAATCAAGAGTCATTTGCTATTGCGGCATTTGTTGAGCAATGAAAAACTTGCATTCTAAATTTCATTAAAATTGCTCCAGCTTTTATGATGTTCATATATGCTTTAGGGGTAATTATCATCCTAAGAGGTTGTTTAGCAAAGATTATTTTCATTCATTTTTAGTTTGCCAGTTTGAAACATTCGAACTAAATTTTATGTTAATTAATGAATTGTTTTATTTATTTCAACAACGCACACCCACCCTATCCGGAAGATGTGGGTTTAGGTTGATTTAACCTTGAAGTATGTTTAGGTAACTAATGAGAAACCTGTCTACTAGATTTCGTCGTCATCTCTCCAGTTGTTCTATACTCACATCCCTAAAAGCCTTGGGGGTAGTTTACCATCCTGAAGAGCTGATTAGAGAAGCTTTAACCCCACATTCTTCCCAATTGCTTCTATTATTCTTTGTCTTTTTAGATATTCTTGCCTTTTTGTCTCTTTAGATATTCAATGTTTAACCCCACAACAATTTTAATTTGACTTGTCGAAACATGGGAATCACATTTCATGTCAGTTGCTTCATTTGTTATATGTATTTAAAGGACTCAGACCTTCTCTACTCGGAAGCGATGAGTTGGGGTTAATTTACCCCTACAATCCCGCCAATGAGAACCACCTGACGGAGAAGTCTGACTTTAGGTTCAATATATGGAGATATTACTGGGCAATGCTTTCATAAAGGACTTTCAAGGAGAAATGGCCTACATTTTTGTTCTGTTTGGAGGAAAAGCAGAAAACTCCTAACTGCCAGCCCGATCAGAGTGAGCAATAGGTTGTTCAGGTAAACATCGTTCTACCAGTTTTTGAAAATTGTTGGTTACAATCTGACGGTAGAACTCGCAACCTCTCTTTTAAGGGTCCTCAACCATGTGTGTCCTAAATCTACTAGACCACTAGTGGGACAATTAATTATTATTTTATTTAGATATTTTCATTTAAAATCCGATTTGAAGAATATTAAATCTTTTTAAAATAATAAATTTTCGTCAATAAAATTGAAGATATTTATCAACATTTTCCTCTCATATTTTTCATGCATCAGAGATTCCAATTTTGATATCAAAAAATTATATAAAGTTTCGAAATGCTCCTTCATAGGTATCCAAATATTTCCGAAAGGTCATTTGAGCCTGGAGGCGAATTTTATATTATTGCTACGTATAAATCAAATTTGGACTATCGGAGGCAATAAATTGAAATCTTCTCTGAATCCTTAACATTTCCAAATTCTCGAACACCTATTACCAATTTAAAAGTATCGAAAACTGGACCAATGGCATTCCATATTCTTATTGAGAAAAGTTCGTGGATTTTGTTTCAAATGTCAAGGAGTATTTCTTTAAAAACGCATTAAAAGAACTACGATCTGAAATGAGAACTCGAGCGTTTCTTATTAAATAAAATTTTGCAATTGCATCCAGAAATTTGACTTACCCAATATAAATGTTTAAACTTATTACAAATAACGTTCTTTTAACTATTTTTTACTATTTTTTTTAAGATTATAATGCTGACGTCCATTTCGTTTACGCTTATATCGATGAGAATTTAAATACAATAAAATTTATTATTTAAGAATAAAAAAAAATTTCCAATAATTCTACCGAATTTTTTTTATTATTTTTTATTTATTTTTCAGAAACTTAAAAATATCTGAAGAATGTACGCTTTTTTAGTACTCTTGCCAACCGATCTACTTGGAAAGGTGTAACAGGTCTTGGATTGGCTGGTGAAGGTAGAACACATTTAGATAAATATCAAAATTTCATTTTGAATTTTATCTTCTTTCTTAAGAGTTGCAACACAATTCGAGCGAAGATCGACACGATAAGAGCACACACAGGAACCAGCAGACAAAAATAGAAATAAATAAAATCAAATAACTATAGAATACAACTACATCAACAACAAAATGTAAAAATACACCATAGGCTTTCTGAAAAAAATTTCCAAATGTCATTTTAAATACAATAAACTGCGGTCGCTTGACCATGGAAATATTCTAGAACAGCCCAATTCAGATTTACTTAAATCATCAGCATATCTTATAAAAAATTTTAAAACATGTGTTGTGCCCAGGTACAGTTCACCCCAAATCCTGTCACTGGTTTTAATTACTTGTTACAGTTTAAAAATTGCACTATTCTTGTTTATTAAATTATTGGGCTGTGCTCCTTTAAATTCACCAACTGGTATATTTAACTAGGTTCGGATGGTATGAACGCAATCAAATATGCAATGATCTGCATCCCCGTTATAATTGCAAATGGATAACGGGGCGTTAAAAATTTTATACCGATATAAATAAAAATCAAAAGATCTATGTCTGATTAAAACATACATTAAAAATTTGTTAGTAATTGGTAGTTCAAAACTCAAAAATGGAATGACGTCCCTAACACGTTCTCCCGTATCAGATCAGTCTCAATAATCTCGCCAATATTCTAGAATATGGTTTTAATATTCTAGATTTTACATATGAATAGTGCGCTGGAATATCATTTGGTTTTCCAGCAGTTGTTTCTGTTCTTGCAAAATTATCGGCTAGCTCTTTACCAAGTTTATTACCTGAATTTTATCTCAGGGCAAGCCCACCAATCCCCTCTGGGAATAAATCCTATGTTTGCTCTTGTTAATGAATTTTCATTTGGGTCTTGAGCTGCTTAGGGCCTCCATAGTGGATATATAGTGGAATATTGATCCCGACTCCGTATAACGACGTCCAGCCCTCAACGAATAAATTCGCAAATTTAGTAAATGTTGAAATATGCTTTAGTACACTTCACCGGCATATGTGTATGCATGGTCTTTCAAAAGTCCTTAGGAAAACTTCAAATGTATGCAAGACATACAGGAACAAGATATTTTTAATATAAAGCATCAGGTCGCAAATGCAAAAGGCGACAGCTACATGGTGTTCTCCACCAATGCATTAAAGGAAAGAAAATGATACACCAAATAAAATTAAAGTATACAGCGTAAGTTTAATGGGGTACAAGGTCCCAATAGCACAATAACACAGTTACATAAATAACTAGATGCGCAGCGTAAGTATATCGCTTTGGTTTGGTTTAGTTTAGTTATATTAAAGTCTCATTTTAAAGCAACACATGAGCTACTTTGGAACGGACCTCGAAATTTTGAATCTTGACCAGTTGATCAGCACGACTCCTGTACTGGCACCACCTCTTCGAAATTTCGCACCACACCAGTGTTCCCGTCCATCCCTGTGGACTCTAAACCCTGTGGGTCAGCAGGTGGACGTGCGTTGTGGGTACCACACCAGCGGGAGGACGTTTGGGGCCCTTCGTATGATTTAAAGTACAACAGGCCCGCATACACAGCGGATCTTGAGTGGAATCGGATTTCGAAGCTCTGGCCCCGAATCCGAGGCCTTATTTACTGGGCCACGTGTATCATTTCGAACGGCAGGACTTTTGACAGCTTAATTCTGTTTTAAATGCTGATTTATGAAACGGTATACATAGAAATTTTAAATAGACATTGAACATGGAAAAGTAAAAGGAACTAAATATATGCCCAATTCAAGGAATGCATCCCTTAGTTTGGAATAATTTATAAGAAAACTTCTAAAAGAAATTCGTGTAGATTACCATTTTTACTTTCTCAAATACGAACTTTGTATAGGAAGCGAAAATACTGTCATCTTCAAAAGATTGAAATTCAAGACTTGATTAATCTAGATGTTTCTGTCCTCCCTGAGTCTGAAGAAATCATTCTTGGAATTATGACTATCTGTTTATGAACACGATAATTCAAAAATGAATCCAACTAGTTTATTAAAATTTCGTATGTTTGGTTTTGCACCGAAACTGTAGTAACTGTATCAAATTTGCGAATAAATCCATCTGCGAGAAGTCAATCCCTTTTTCTGTCCATCCGTATGCATGTGAAAACTGTGATTCAAAACGCAAAGAGTTAGAAATATGAAATTTGGCATTGTATTTTATTACTAGAAATGAAGTTTTTATTCATATTTTGAATTAAACATGTCTACTGGTTGACTGCCGGTCGTTCTGTCTATTCGTGTGTATGTGAATGTGGTAATTCAAAAACGCAACAAGCGACATAAATGAATAATCATTTATAATTTTGACATTAAAATTGGTAATCTGTATCAAATTTTGGATTTGTTTGCCCACGCCGACATAGCCTACCCAGAGGGGGTCGAAGGCCGCGGTGGCCTAGTGATTAAATGTCGGTTTAGGAGTCGGCGGGTTCCAGGTTCACAAACCGATTCCATTGAAGATCCATCGTGTATTGGGCCTGTTGCACGTTAAATCATACGTAGGGAGCCAATCATCCTTCCGCTGGTGTGGTGCAGAAGTTTGGAGAGGGGTCGTCCTCATCATCTGACCGCGATTCAAATTTACGAGGTCTGTTCAAAAATAGCCCTCGTGTTGCTCCAAAACGGGACCTTAATATAACTAAACTAAACTAAACTAAACTAGATAGTGTAAGGCACTGATTTGGACGGCGAGGCGAAGAAAACAAAAACAAAAGAAAAATATTACATCATATCACACCAAAAGTGCATTATATATAATGCAACAAAACAACAGCCAAAACAAAAGTTCGAACAATCACATAAAACAAAGGAAGCGTAAAAAAAAGTCCTGGAAACAACATCAAATACTATTACTACTATTACTACGAATAATAATCAAATTTTGGATGGAATCGATCGCAGGAAAGACGTCAAAAATACATTATGTTCATATATCATGAAACTTAACACAAAATGTGCGTACTTTGGATTTGCCATAAAGGCGAAGGGGGATCACTACCGCTAGTTAAAATAAGTATTTTACTTAATTAAAAATAGGTAACCAAATTTGTAATCGGTTTCGTTATATGATCGAAACTTCATGAGTAATGAAAATTTGAATTCAAGTTAAACTCGCAAAATTATTCTGTCTTAGATATTTAAAAACGACTTCTAAACCAGCATAGATTTAAAGACAGGATTTTTTAAAAAAATTATGAAATTTTGCTTCTACAAGTTATTGATTTTTTGCTGTGAATTGCTGTTGCATGTTCGCATTTTTGTCTAGAGAATTTCGAAAGGTAAAATAAAAGAATACACATCACATTCTTTTCTTCAATGATAGGAATTATGCAAGTATGTATGATAGAAACCAGCATATTTCAAGAAATTTTAATGGTGCAATCTTTCGCAATAATAAGATTAGATATAAATTTTCAAACTTGAGGTTTATTTTTATAAATACTAAAATAGTTGTATAATAGATTCATATATTATATCTAAAATGAAATTTTATTTTGAAAGCATCTCATTCATGAGTAGCATCTTTTCCCTGATAGATTTCGTAATAATGATTTTCATATCATTTCAAAGAAGTAGACTGAAAAAGTAATATTCTTCAAGTAAGTCAGTAAAGAAATAATTGAAATATGCTGAAACGGAAATATATATAAAAAAATTTTTTGCAGGAAAATTCTTTACGCGTTGCGTTTTCATTTTTTTAAAAATATTTTTAACTGCGTTATAAATAAATATTATTCGTATTGAAACTATTTCATTTTAAGGAATTTAATAATATAATAGAAAATAATTAGAGAAAATTTTAAGGATAATTAATTTTTTAAGCATATTTTCCAAAACTCAACTTTTGTTAAATAAAACAGAGAGGATTACAAAATTTTGTACAATAATTTATTCTATAGTTATTATTTAATCTTCATAAATAAATCATATTTTCATTATCACGTATTGTCTGTCATTAAAGTGTATAAATTCCACAAGACTCTCTTGAAATCGATGTAATTTAACCTTATCTTTCCTTAAATCAAACATTATCTTTTTATAAAATCAAACAAAAAATATAACGAAATTTCATAGTACATAATTAACTATTATTTGTAATATTAAATCTTCATAAATAAATCCTATTGTAATTATCCTGTAGTGCCTGTCATTAAATCGCATAAATTCCAAAACACGTCTCTCAAATCTCATTTATTTATTCTCCAATCACTGAATAAACACAGCTTTGCTTTAAATCGCTAAAGTAAATGATTATTTTTAATTATTAAAATGGTTTTAACGTTATCTTTGAAATTTAATTTATAAAGTTAGACATACTGAAAATGATTTTAATTATATGATACTTATTCATTAAGATTTCGTTTAATCTACGTGATCTTTGCTAGTTTGCACATTTTTGTTATATTGGGGGGTGGTACATTGAGAACTACCACTAGGGAATTGTTTTTGTCACTATTACATAGTTGTAAAGTTTCGGTCACTGAATTACGCAAGAATTTAAAACTTTCGAGCATTGTATTATGCGCTTACATCATCAGTTAGTAGAAATATATACCACTGGCATATTTACGAAAATATCAATGTGTAAGATTATTTGAAAGATTTATCGTTAATTTCAATGTTTAAGATAAATGTCATATAATAAATGATTGTCGTTGATGTAATAATGTATTGTCATGCATATACCCAAGTGAGACAAATATCAATGTGTGAAATATCTATTACAAAAATCTATCAGTACAAGCATAAGATAAATTGCATTGCATTCCGGATTATAAAACAAAATTGCGGAGATATTGCTTGTACGAAAACATGGGGAAAAAATTGAGCTGCATTTTTTTTTCTCTTGAAAAATCGTTGTGCGCTTTAAATGCTATACATTTTTTTCTCAGTAACATTGTGGAAGTCTTTTAAATAATATAAAATGTTGAAAACGTGTTATGTTCAATTTCTGAGTAATTGTTAGACGTAAATTTTAAGCATCAAATGTAAAAACTAAAATTACGACATTTCGAAGGGAATTTCACAATATTATTTTTAAATCGGGAAAACTTTTATTAATATTAATTCAAAACAATACCTTAAAATTTATTGAAATTATTCTTTCTTACACTAAACATATTTAGATTTTCATTCATTACAGTAAACATATTGAAATATTTAGAATTTACACACACACACGCACAAAACAGATGCAGTTAATAAATTAATCGCCAACATTCAAGGAAGAATTAATTGTAAATATAAAAATATTCAAATGGGAGAGATAAAACAATGCATTATATTTTAAGGGAGTAATACTCGTTGAAAACGTAAAATTTAAAAGAAAATTGTGATTTTTTAAAAAATTTTATTAACAAGCAGATTACCAGCAATCGTCTAGGAGAAAAATTTTTAGACAATTTTTATTTTTATTATAACTCAATACAATCGATACATTCATTGTAAGTATATTTTTATATTATGGGTTGATGTATTGCCATTTTAAGTATATATTTATTTTTTTTTTCAAGGTGAAATTTTATGACATCCACATTTGAAAGTACTCCATGAACATCATATTTCTGAATCAACTCTAAAATTTTACTTCCATATTGTTTAGGCACATATTAAGAGAATTTTCCCATAAATAAATAACTTGAGAATACGACCTTGTGCAATTATAATTGTAAATTTTTAAAGAAAAATCAAGAAATTCGATATTTGAAGCAAAAATTGTAATTTCGACGATGTTAAACATACAAAATATTGTGTAGGACAAAAATATCTATTTAAAAAAATCTGAGAAAAAGTTTTTATTCTATATTTTAATGTGCATGGCATTATTTGTAAATTGTCGAATATTTTAATACATTTCGTTCATTTCTACCAAAAAATCAAAACGTTACCAATAAATTTTACAGAAAAAAGATTTACAGCATAATAATGATATAATTAATTGCTAAGAAAATTACAGAAAAATAATACAGAAGTTGAGGTACTTTGTTTTGAGCCTCTATTGTGCCCTGGTGTAATTATTTAATTGCATTTTGTTACGAAGACATTTTAAACTTGTGAACTACACCACAGTTCACAACAACTGATATCTGAAACTATTCATTGAAGTAAGGAGAAAAATACCATGTTCTGAGATCTAATGATTCAGTATGAATTTCACTAAGATTTTTTTAACGCATGAACCCATCTTCTTTCAACAGACACCTCACTCATTTCCACATCTTTAAAAGAAAACATCATCAGAACGAGAAGCTTAGCCCTGGAAAAGTCATACGATTTTTAATTCCAGAGACTTCTACATCCATGTACGAAAGGACGAATTCTTCCTCAAAAATTACAGTTTCTGAACTCTGATATTTTTCTCCTTTGCTTCATTTTCTCGCAACTGCGAACGAAAATTTTATTAATCGAAAATTCAATCAAATGAAAAATTTCCTCTTAAGCGCAAAAATTTTCGAAACGCGCTTATCCATGTGATAAGCTTTTGTGCAAGAAGCGAAAAGTTAATTTCAATTTATCCTTTGATGGGTGTTGTTTACTTAAGTCGGAATGATATTGCCTTTGACAGGATGTAATCGCCCTCTATCATACAAAGTGGATGATCACATAGGTCGGATGGAACCTCCTTTTGCTCAGGTTTTCTTTTATCAAAGTTTTCTTCAGAGAAATCAAATGCGGAAACTTAAGCAAATGGGGTTAATTTTTGATAAAAATGTTGTGTTTGTGATTTCTTTTTTACCGGAGGATTGTGCGACTTTCTAACTTCAACAGAAATCGTGTTTATTTAGTAGTACGTTTTCTTTTCAATTACCATTTATTTTATCTGGCAATATCGAATCCAAGCAATTTTGCATTTCCTCAATTTATTATTTTTTATTTATTTAAAGACTATATTCCTTCAAAGTCGAGTATTTCACTGGGATTTCGAAGCGCGCTCATAAAATTTTAACCAATGTGAAAAGAAATAGAATTAAATCATATATAGAGTGGTTATAAAGTTTATATACATTCTGATTCTAACTTTGCTAATTAAATTCTTTTTGCAAATAATCTTGAAGAATGCTGACAACAGAAGATATAACAGGCGATGTTTGTGTTCTTTTGTATGGAATACGGCATGGACAAGCGCGGAAGATTTCACCCGCAAATGCAGAAGACAAGATTCCACTAGGCTAGTTATCAAAAATCGACTGGACAACTTCATGCGAACTAATAGTGTTCAAGACGTAGGACGTCCCATCTGTAATTCCAAAGACCGTACAAAATGCACAGGACGCAAGTAAATAGCTTATCTGCTTCTACAAGAGTAATTAGATAATTTCATATCCCACAGTTTGGAAAGCACTACGTTACAATCTAAAAATAGGGTGCGTACCACATCGAAATTGTCCATAAATTGAACACTGACGACCAGGCACATGTCTGTTTTATGACTTATTAGAGAATATGAAATAAAGCCGCTTTGATGCACCATGTACTTTTGATTCCATATCTGACCATGTCGTGTCTTTTTCTAAGCCTTAGGTGTATTCTGTGAAGATCAGTAATATTGGGCAGTAAAAAATACCGAATGATAGCTGCAGAGTCTGGAAATACACCATGTTGGAGAGAACGATTAGTCTTCGGTGGAGCGCTGGAGAATATGCCTAGATATGCAGCCACATTGAAATGTACTGATTTTGCGATCTATTGTGGATGTACCATGATATTGTATATTGTAAAATAAAATCTGTTTATGCAGGAAATGTATAATAACTTTATAATCACCCTATATAGTAATCGAATACGAGTATTTGTTTCGTAATTTTTAATATCTTTGTGAAAAGAATATTTTGTATATAATGGCAGTTTCTACTCTAAAAGATCGATAATATTTACGTATGCAAAGGGGGAAAAATTAAATGTTTTTTTTATATAAGAAATCAAAGACTTGAATTATGATGCATATAAGGTAATAGGCTTGAATTTCCTATTAAAGAAATGTTAAACATCGTCTAGAAGTCAAATCTAAAAATCGTAATTTTTTAAATTCTGAATTGTTTTCGTTATTTAAATACGCCCATGTCTTGTTCCCTGTAACTATATGTTTTTGTGGCCCGTAACTCATTAGACGAATTTACTGCCGTCCAGACAAAAAAACAATTCAAATTTGTAACTTTTTAAAACCTTTGAACACTTCAGGTGCAAATTTTGAAGTTTCAATGCACAATTGTTTTATTTGAAATGCTATATACTATTTGTTCAGTAAAATTACTTTCCGGTACGTCAAAATTATTTTTTAAAATTATTAATGAAAATTTAATAACAAATGTAATGTCCGTAATTGTTAAACTAAATACTGTTTTTTAACTACGCGGTAATTATCATTCCCTAGAACCCAAAAGCACCCTTCGTTCAAAAGTTATATATATACTAGCTGTGTGGCCCGGCGTTGCACGGGCTATCTCGAATAATGCGTCATTCCCTGGTGGAGAGAAGAAGTGTGGTCACGTGAGGCCCCGGGATCCATATTTTTTTATATGCCCGCCTCCGATTTTTTCAACGAATATTGTCACTTACTTTCCCCAACAAACGTAAATAGTCTTTCAAATCTAGTCTTTTTATTATTTTATTTTCATATGCCCACCTGCGGCTTATTTTTCCTGCAAATATTGTCACTTTTCCCCAAAAACGGAAATCTCCTTTGAATCCGATATTGTTTAATTCAAATTTTTAAATCCAGCCTTTTAATTACCTTATAGCTAACTCAGCTTTTCACGGGATCCACATTTTTCATACGCCCACACCTTTTTTTCCCCTACCAATATTGTCACTAAGTTTCCGCAACAAACGTAAACCTGTTTTGATTCTTCTCTTGTTGGATTAAAACTTTCAATCCTAGCCTTTTTACTACCTTAAAACAGTATGGTTAATATGAAAACGCGATAATCCCTATGTTTATAAATTAAAACAGGATAGCATAATATTTGTTTGCAAAAAAGAAAAGGTAAAAAACAGAGACGATAAACGATTTGATAGTACACCAAACTGATAAATTAAACACCAGAAAGATTTATTTTCGTATTGCCATTATTTGAATAATAATGAAAAAAAAAATGGATAAAAACGAATAAATATTTTGCCCAACAAACGTAAATGATGCGCAATAAAACACCGTGCGACAAAAAAAGAAAGAAAAAAAATATAGGAAAACGATTTTTTCCCGATGTTTAAAAAAACTCCAAAACGCGGAAGCTCCCTATAAAAGAAAAAAAATAAAACCTTTTAAAGAAACCAGTTGCTAGAAAAACTGATGTGACAGATAGTTACAGGAGCTGCCGATATATGGCAGCAAAATATTTCATTAATTTATACGTTTTTAATTAATATCTTATTAACTAATTATGATTTATATATATCAAAACAAACTTAGAAACACGACACAAAAACTCAAAAACAGTCAAGACAAAATGGCAAAAATAGACAAAAACCAAAATAAAATGGAAAAATATCATAGCGAGCCGCTCGTCAGGAAGAGAAGCTCGCTCATGATATTAATTTGTGCTTTTTTTCTGCTAACGACAAACGAAATCCGTTAAAAATTGCCGTCATCCCCTCTAAAAGCACAAGACAAATAAAAATGGAAGAATTCTTGAATAAAAAATAAATACATTTAAGAAGATTTAAAAAGAATCAAAAACAAAAAATCCGAATACAAATACAAAAAATCCGAATACAAAAGACCTAGAATAAAATAAATAAAAACAGCCGTATACATAAAAAATAATAAAATAAAAGCGAAATACGCTTACCATGGCCAGGAAAAAGATACCGTGACCACGAGGAGAATGAACGCCAAACCAGTTATTGCTGTTGCAATATATATAATATATATATATAACAAATACGAAACAAACATAGCAGAAATGTAAAAGCAACATATACAAAATAAACATTCATAAAACAAAATGTCAAGAAAAAAAATGTGATTACCTCGAAAACGCATCTTTAAGTCGTTTATTAACGGATTTCAAATTCAAATATTATTTAACACTTACCGTTTCCACCTTAATTTTTAATTACACTAGTTACACTATTTTTAAATACACTCATTTCCTTTTTTATCAACTTTCATTAATTTTATATACACCTTAATTTTTAAATACACTCCTTTCCTTTTTATCATCATCCCTTAATTTTTATACACCTTATATTTTTTATATTACGCATTAATTTTTAAATACACTCCTTTCCTTTTTTCGTCATTTCTTTAATCTTCATCGTTTCCTCAATGTAGTTCGCTTTCATCCTTTTTTCCATCGATTTCCTAATCTTCATCGAAACTCCCCCAACCTCAGAAGTAACTTGATATTTTCGTAAACATCCGGTCCCTACATGACGCGCTCAGTTATTCCCTTTGTCACGTCTCCCGTTGGTAGCATCTCTCAGTTTTAGGTTCGTAATTTCATTTCTTTTATTTGTATTTCATTCAAATTCTTGGTTTATCATAATGTTCGGGGTAAAGGACAGTGTTTTTTAGCTATATGCCAACACTGTTCGCAGAAAACATTATGATTTCACTAATTTTTTAACGGTTCGTATAGATTTTACTTACCCTGATGAGCTTCTATACGCTTTTACCGTTTTACTACAGTCTCTCCATTTTATTTTAACATTTTTTGACTTTCATGATATTGATATATATATTTAAACCATTAAAACTCAAATAACATTTTCATCATACACACCTATTAAACCCTCATTTAAAATTAAATATAATTAACAATATAACTTAATATTATTCACACAATGAAATACAGAAAGCTAATAAGATTAAAAACTATTACTATGAAAAAGCCAATCCAGATATGGAATTCCAACAATTAAATGTCAATCGACCTGAGGAATAGATTACGTCACATTATTTCGAAATTTATAGGCATCAACCTTCTGTGAGGGCCAATCTTTGGAAAGAGACAACAAATATTGGAGTAAATGTCCAAAATATATTAAGAAAAGAACGAGAAAATTAACTAAATGCTTACTGCTTCAAATTCATAACAAAAAATGCCAAAAGCATTATATATATATATATATATATATGAATATTACAATTTCTCTCTCTATATATATAATCATATCTCTATATATATAATATTTTTCTTCAATATATATATAATATATATTACAATTTAAGATAGAAAGAAAATTAAATTAGGCGAATTATTGCCTTATCATAACAAACACTTTTTGTATTGAAGGTTTTTTGATAGCTGCAATTGCTTAGAAGTTTTGAGATGAGAAGTGAATTCCCCCCTCCTCTTAAACTGCCTTTCAACCTATATATGTTACGCCTTGTTGGAAAGCTCCCGTTATTTGCAGTCCCTTCCACCCTCTTTCATTCTTGCGGCTCTAATCCTTAAGAAAACAGAGGACAAAATGTTGTTTTCTTTTTATCTCCGGACAGAAGGAATCTACATTTACCTTCCGGCTTGCCGACGGTGCTTTTTTAAATAATAGTACTAGTTTCGCGTCCTGAAAAAAGAAAAAGGATATGAAATAATTTCGCATTTACTTATAATGAAGGTTAAAAATTACTCATCGTGATAGTCAACTACTCAAATGGAAGAGAATGTCAATACATTTGGAATGCTTGAGCTTGTTTCATAAAGCTGAGTTTTATAATATTTATAATATCATGTTCAGATAAAGATAAATATAATCTCATGTATGTCTCTGCGTCTAGCTTACTGCAATATTTGTTATTGAATATACACATAAGAAGAGTTTCATCTTTCTATAAGTTCTGTGCTCGTGAAAGGTATTAAATATTTTATTTCTTTAAGACTGACATCTTGATGCGCTTCATTCACTGTTATCCAGTAGGCTTTCGGATTTGCATAACTTTTACTTCTCACACGAACTTGTGAAAAAAAAAAATTTACCCCTCAAAAAAAAAAAAAAAAAACAGAAATCTAAGATTTTCTCTTCATCGCATTTTTTAAAAGCTTAGCAAATGTTATTCATTGTGAAGACAGCATTGTTTGTATGGACACCGGACATCATAATTCGACTCTCGAGATTCACTGGTGTACAAAAGTTTAGCACAATTTTTAAGGTGCGAATTTAGAGTCAATATGGATAAAATGGTTTGCAATCTGCTGAATTAGCAAAGCATGTCTTGTTCTTTAACTTCGTTTATCTTTATGCGGCGTATCGAAATATTTTGAGAAAAATGGCACCAAAAAATCACAGAGAAAAATTCAATAATTATATAAGTTATTTAAAAAAATCACCGAGAAAATTTCACTATTAAATAGGCATCAAATTAAAATATTTTTTCCAATTCACTTCGTTAGAAATAAGATGAATTCAAAATAACTTGGCGATAAATATAACAACTTGGCAAGAATATATAAGCTAAAAGCTGTCGTTGTGTTGCAGATCAGACGATTTATAAGGCAGAAGAAATTATCTTGGAGAGAAGCGTCTGATAATTCCATTTAGACTTAACAATTACAATCGAATTTTGAAAGTTCTTAAAATTGCCGACTGCAGCTCATAATGTATAAAAGAAATTATTTATATGGTGAATGAGTTTAAATATAAATTTAGAAATAAAAGATAGCCAAAGATTATAAAAATAGATAACACTTATTTAGCGGAATGCGGATTTCGATGCACAGCGATAAGCGAACTGTGTTTATTTACAACTCCGATGTTATAATCTTAATGTTGCCACTCACTTTTTTATTACCAATTAAATTGACAATAATAATACTTATATATAATTAAAATAACTATTTTATTATGAAATTAAAATAAATAGAAATAAAAATATATACACCGTTTTCTATTGTTTCAAGAAACATTTCTGCCAAATTTGAAGGTAATCGAACACCGCATTTGGTCGTAATCGCGTAACACACTTACAGACAGACAATGCTGGAGTTAAAACGCAGACCTCGCTTCGTCTTTCAATAATTCTTTTTTGTCATTTTTATCCTCATGTTTTGTGTTTTCCACTGTTACCAACATTACTATCGCGATCCCTTGACTAGTCCTCCGGGTACTCCCAGGGGTACGGGAACCGCAGGTTAGTAACCTATGATCTAGAGGAAATATGAAAGATCGTGTGTTACTGTCCTATATCAGTCAGTCAGTAACAACGAAGCGCCGGTTGTTGATTTATTGAAGCCTTACAAAAGCAATGGACTCAGATCACATCATTCAAAGCGTTCATTGACTTGTATTCTTGAGGACACTTCAACTCAATGAACCGAAATGATGTTTACATAATTTCCACGGTCTCATGCGCCGACAACACTGGATACAAAATGGCTGTAACTGGCGATGTTGGAAACCACCATTTCAAAATGCATCTGAAAAGTATCCTAAGATTAATCAAAAAAATATTCAAAACGTGTCTTTCGAGATTATGCTGTAAATCACGGGACTAGGAGGAGAACTAAAGTTGTTTTCGTTTACATATACCTGATTCACTTATACGAGTTCTTCGTTAATTGGGTTGAATTTGTTTTTCATTAATTAAAGAATACTCTCATGTTTGAGGTTCAAATTATCGTTTTCGATGAAAAATATCTTCGTTAATTGTGTTTAATGTGTTTTGCATTAAGTAAAGAATACTTTCATGTTGAGGTTAAAATTATCGGTTTCTATGAAAAAATAACTTCTTTTAAAAGACAAAGATGAAAATAAAATAAAAAGCTATAGCAAATTTAGATTTTCATTTTAGGTTTATTAGAGTGAGAAATGATTTATGGAGAGTCAGTGTCTTTGAAATAAAAACTTCTGGGATAATATTTAATTTTTATCTTCTTACACAATGTTATTTGACTTCACTTGTTTCATCTCTATAAAGGGTAATAACCTAATAATAGATTTTACACTCACTTGCTGATTCACTAGAGTTTTTAAATTTGTACACGTGTGTTCTTGCTGAAAATAAATTATTTTAATAATTTCAGAACTTAATTATCAATTAATCGGTTGTTTTAATTAAATTTTTATTTCATACGAGTGACAACTGGTAGTGAATTCGAGGAGGTTTCATAGTCTCTAGCAATAATGAATTATAAATTAATATATATGAAGTAGAAACTAGTTAAAATAAAAAAAAATCTTTTTTTAGTATACTGATAAAAGTATGTTTTAATTAAATTTATTTTTTTATACATTCATAACTTATTTATACAAGTTCTTTAATTTTTTAATTAGTTTTTATTTTCTATTAAGTAATTAATCCATTTACGTTTCTGAATGAAATTCTCTTTTCTTCTATGAAAAAATAGCTCCATTTCAAGGGGAAAAATAAAAATGTTTCAAAATTAAAATTTTAATTTTAGGTTTATTAAAATGTAAAATGATTTCGAAGGGTTCAGTGCCTTTGAAATAAATAATACTACAATATTGGTTAATTTTTATCCTGTTTTTCATTTTCTACATCACTATGAAAGCGAAAGAGGAAAAAGCGTGCGTTTATGTAGGGAAATGTTCGTATAATGCTGAAAGAAGCGGTTTTAATTTTATAAAATGCTTTCTTTGTCTATTATAAAACGAGGAAGTTCCATAACAACAGGGTTATACAAAAAAGATGGGCCAAATGTGAAACTGCTGTAATAACACATCAAACTAAGCAAGTTTCGTAGTAGTTTGTAGGGTAGGAGATTTAGGAAGTAGAATGTTGAGTAAAGAGTATTGCTGAATATGTTGGGAAGAGGGTGAACACAAAAATAACACAGAAGTAAAACAATTCCCATTTTATTATTCTTTTGTTTGTTTACCTCAAGAGTCGCGCGTATGCAACTTTTGCAGAATCTGCAGAGGGCCTCGGTGCTAGAATTGCGGCCCTTGCTGCCAGCGAGAGCGAGGAGCCTGGTGGGTTTGAAAGAGCTCGTCAATCCCTCCATCTGCTCTGTGAGACGTGCACTGAGATTGATAAGGGAGCCACGGTGGTCTCATGGTCAGGTCTCGGATTCGGGGATTCAGGGTTAAAGGTTCGAAATCCGATTCCACTGAAGATCCACTGTGCATGTGGTCCTGGTGCACTTTAAATCTGAATCGTGTGTAAACGTCCTCTTGCTGGTGTGGTGCCGATATTTAGAGAGGGAGTGCCGGCTCAGCTATCGTCCTTGTCATGTGACCGGGATTCAAAATGTCGAGGTCCGTCCCAAAATAGTCCCCGTGTTGCTTTTAAATGGGGTATTAATGTAACTAAACAAAACCTATATTGGCAATCATACTATTGAGCATTTCATGTAATGAGTATGGCCCAATTAATGTATTGCTATTTCTTCTTTTTTGCTTCACTCTTATAATCGGTTGTGGAGTTGTTCAAGACCAAACCAGAACAGTAATCTTTTAGCAAATATAAAAAGAAAGCAAGCAGAGATGAAGGAACGTTAAATATATTTTAGTATTACTTTTATAACTCTTTGTTCTGACTGACGACTCCACTACATTTGCATCAGGTGACCATACTTTATGCATATTAAGATTTTGGAGGAATAATTCACCTGTTGCTAATTTTTAAACATTAAATCTTATTAAAAATATTGTAATTTTTTTAATATGAGCTGCATACTCATAAATAAAAATGACAACAATGTGAAAGATTTTGTTAAAATTTGGGACAAAAAATCGAAAATCGTTATTGATCCGGCTAATCTGGGATTCTAAGTGATTTAGATAAAATGATTTAATAAACATCATTTATTGAAAGGTTTAGGTACTAATTTTTTATCATATATTTTTATCTCTTAACACTTGAAAGAATGGCTTGTATTTCCATGAGAATTAATTTTTTTATGGTTGTATTCCCCAGCTAAAGCGTTGAGTACACGCCATTTCACAAGTACTGCTGTCTAGTATATAGCAGCTCAAACTCTGTTGATACACTCCCGTTGGTGTGGTGAGGAAGTTTCGAGAGGGGGTGATAGCTCAGGTATCGTCCTCGTCATCTGACAGCGGTTCAAAATTACGAGTTCCACCCCAAAATAGCCCTCGCGTTGCATTAAAACGGGATGTCTATATAACTAAACTAAACTTGGAGAAAGAGTGGATCGGCTCAAGTGTCGTTCTCGCATTCTCTGAATTAGTCGAAGGCCGAACGTCGTCTCGCTGGTTTGGAGATTTGGAGAAAGAATGGTTCGGTTCAAGTGCGTCGTCTCAATCTGTTCAAAACTACGAGATCCTTCCCAAGATAGCACTTGCATAGTTTCAAAACGGGACATTAATATAATTAAACTCAAAAGTATGATGTACGGGAACATTAATGTACTAAACTCAAAAGTACGCCCTTTCATAACCTTTATAACCTTATGTATTAATCAAAGAAGGAGCCTTATTCTAGTATTAATATGTCATGATAAGCTAACACGTCATTAACTATTTACTTTTCCCTTCTGACACTTAATTTGCTTCATACAGCTAAAGGCTAATATATAATATTACTAAACTAAACTGTTGATACACTCTGGTTTTGAAATAAAAATGTTTCCGTATTTCAATATGTTGCCTGAAACCGCGGTGGCCTTGGTAATAAGGTCTTGGCTTCGTGATCGGAAGGTTTCAGAATTGAAACCCCACTTAAGATCCGTCATGCATGTGGATCTGAGGAACGTTAAATCTGACGCTGAGAGTCAAACTTTTTCCCGTTGAGGTGGCACGAAAATTTGAGGAGTTAGTTACCAGCTGACGTGTTGTCGTCGTCTTGTGACTGTTGCTTAAAATTACCAGATCAGTCCCAACTAGCCCTTGCATTGCTTCGAAACGGGATGTTAATATAACTTAACTATTCTTTCAATATGTTACCTAACTCAGTTTAACGGCGTTTACCTGAAGGTCTGAAAGCAAGCAAAAAAATCTCATCTTCTAAAATCAAACATATCATCTAAATCATCAAAGCAACTATTTCCCATCAATTAAAATTCAATCAAACCGTCAAAGAGGGAAATATATCATTGAAATTCTTGTTGAGCAAATATTTATGAAATGTTTACAAAACTGTGCATGAACTTCATCGTACTGTATTTTTATATATTAATATGCGACTAAACACTATTTGTGGAAGCTCAATTTATTTAAAAAATTATTTTCTATGTAATTGAAAATGTGTGGGTGAATTAGTACATTAATTTAAAAGTGTATCATATAAAAATTCTGTTATTTTCGCATCGAAATCATTTTAATTATTACAAATTAAACTTTCCTTCATTTTTATTGATATAATTTTTTTATTCATCTGCAAATATTTTACCACGTTTTTATTAACTCGCTTTCTTGTCTGTCTGTCTGTTCGGTACAAATCTTGCGATCCGATTTTAAACTAACTTCCCTATGAGCTGGAGACTTGAAACTTTAAACATAGTTCAGAACTAGATGACAATGCATTATTAATTCGCTTTCTTGTCTGTCTGTCTGTTATTTCATATTTTGCATGGCGCATCCGCAGTACGTTTTTCATTATATCTCGAAAACTATTAACATTACAGACTTGGTTCTTGGGTATAAGGATGGCCCATGGGGCCATCGAAGCACCCCATATTTTAGCCATATCTTTGCGCATGCGCAGTACGTTTTTCATTATATCTCAAAGGTGTCTGCAGCACATAACTTACTTTTTCAGGAAAATAACAATTTTTTATTTATGATCAGGTGAAGAGAAACTGAAATAAACCTGAAATTTGCCACATGTCTCCGTCATAATCTCATTAAGATGTTTAAAATCGATTGCAAAATTTCACACACAGAAGACTAAAAAGCAGAAAATAATTATTTAAAAAAATAAAAATTTTAATATACCACGTTTTTAAAACGGACTAAAAAGTATAAAATAATTTCTTCTAGCCCCATACAGATTTATAACCCCATACAGATTTAAAACGAAAAACGTGGGGCGCATGCAATATTTAATAGTAAGGAGTGTAGGGAGTAGCTGTCGTTGAGAAAACTCACACAACTGTTCATACCATTTCCACTGCAATAAAATTGTTAGGGAATGAAATAAACTATTTATACATCAATTATCTATTACATGCGCCCCACGTTTTTCATTTTGAATCTGTATGGGGTTATAAATCTGTATGGGGCTAGAAGAAATAATTTTATACTTTTTAGTCCGTTTTAAAAACGTGGTCTATTAAAATTTTTATTTTTTTAAATAATTATTTATGCACCATCTCTCATCAGATCTTCTGACAGTGTAGATGATAAATAAGTTAGCTTTAACAAGCGTTCTAAAAATGAAATGTTTATAATTAATTATTTAAAAACAAACATATAAAGGACTTCCAAATTTTATAACAAATTCAAACCGAACTGAGCCTAATAAAGATAAATTGTACTACGAATTTAAAATCAATAATCAACGCATAAATAGTTATAAACCTATATTTATTTGTTCGCAAAATTTATCTATACTACAGGCAATGAAAGTATAATGCAGTAGACTCCCAACTACTTAAACATTTGCAAGTGATTTTCGCCTTTTAAATCAATTGCTACTTTGAGTTTATAACAGATTTAAATATCAAAAATTCTGTAATGTAAGGCAGGAGTCGCATACTGTCACAAACTCCATTGCTTGCGAAAGGGGATAGAAAGCCTTCTGCTAAGTCATTAAAATCATTTTAATGATTTAGGAATTTGATTTAAGTATTTTTTAAGGAATTGGGGACATTCAACTGAGCATAAAATGACTAATAGATTTAAACATTTTATCTCCAAAATATAGGTTTATATGTAAGTAAAATAGAATCAAATTTATGTTGTTTAATGAATTGTCAGTAGGTTTTGAAGATTAATGTAATTTTTAAGAGTTTTCTAAAAGCAGTTTTTTTTTACAGATCCTTTGAAATGCATTATGCGTCCTAATGTTTGAGGAAAAATATATAAATTTTAAATAAAGACACCTCCTAAAATAATCCATGTATCCAACTTAAGCTTCGTTTCATTAAAATAATAAAAGATAAATTTTAATTTAGAAACACACAAATTTTCATTGAAAACTCAATATACATGCATAAAAATACTTATTTGAAATTCCTTTTTTTCCCTCATGAAATAACAAAATAATATCCAAATTTTTTCAATAACAAATAAAAGATTAAGTGAAAAATTAAAAATTGGGTGGCATAAAGTATTTAATTTTTTTAAATTTAACTTTGACAAACTTACATAAAGATATTAAGTTTAAATGATATGCTCTGCTCAGGCTGTTTGATGTGGTTATATTCTAATGTATATGTATGCAAAATTTCGCAATTTTCGTCCATAATTTACAATAAAAGTTAGCAAAGTGCATTAAACCCTTAACGGTCGAAACGGGAATATGACTTAGCTTGTTTTGAGTACTAAGTAGCATTGTTAGCTGGAAATTTTGTTACGTGCTACACTGAACTATTCGATTATCCCTTCTAATGAGATCCAAGAACTAATTTCTAAAGAAAGAGAAGATTAGGTGATCTTGCACATGTTTGGAATGAATAAACAGATAGAAAATTCGTTGAGATGGCGTGATCAGAACAACGCAAAGCCATTTCCTGAACTTTTGAGCTCTGATGAGCTCACTACAGAATTAATTAAAGGATTAAGAAAACCGTTAATGAATACAGGTACAGGCCCAATTAAAATTTTCGAAATTAGTCTGTTTCGTTGACATCAGTATTAAGAGTACTAGTTAAAACAAATTCTAAGGAATCCTTTTCTTTAAAATTACTTCGTTCTTTCTTTTTATCTGTTGAGTTTGTTATACTAACGTCCCGTTTTGAAGCAACGCGAGGTATATTTTGGATGGACCGCGCAATTTTGAACCGTGGTCAGATGACGAGGACTAAGGCGGGACCGCTCTATCCAAATTTGCCCGCCACGCCTTTGAACGAACGTTTGATCCTCGACGTTCACCAAACCCACATGCTAGGAAGATAGGGAATAGGCATCACTAAAGGAAGAAAAGTAATTTATTTATGAAGTTGCAGAATATTATCGATTTAGTACGAAAAGACACTTTGTGGACGTTGATGCTAATAACAGAACGCTTAAAACGGGCATTTATTTGTTCGTGATTTCCAATACTGTCAACGTGACGAAACGTGTTAGAAAGAAAGCAAAACAACTGGTTATCACAAGATACCTTTATTTTCGGTTTCATAATACTCTTCGACAGCTAAAATAATTTCATACTGCACACTTTTTAGCATATTAGATGTCATGTTGCTTCAAGCATCAATACTCCGTCGTCAAAAGTCCTACAATATTGCCGCAGAGGTCGCACACACTTGCTGTTTGAGATATTTCCACGGGATAAAGACGGGGTCATTTGTGTCAGAAAACAAATTTCTCCTTTCGTCCATGTTTCGAACCATCGCAGTGACTGAAGTCGCAAAAGAAGCGCGATTTTTAAGTGTTCTGTTCTTAGTATTAATGTCCACAAGGTGTCTTTTTTTAACTAAATCGATGCTGCTCTAAAACTTTGTAATTGACATTTTTTGCTCTATATCGTACCGTTTTCGAGATGGAAACGCTAATTCCACAGTTTGCGCCAGGTGGAGCTTTAAGTGAACTCATCGTTTAGCGCATAACAACATTACTATACCTAAACACCACTTTTAGCGGCAGTCGTTCTGAAGCTAAGGGGGTTTAAAGAACTTTAGTGGGCACCCTATATATTACCTTCTACAAATATCCTATATCCTTAAAATATTCCCTCACCGAATTTTTCCCTATGTTTTACAGAAAACTAGATAAAAATGATAAAACTAAATAATAAAAAACACGCTTTTATTAGTGTTAGATTGCAAAAATTGCATCTACATCATTTTTCGGTTTTATCAGTATTTTTAAATATTTAAAGCTTCGCCACCAAGGTTTCTTTCGTATCGTGTGACATCTCCGGCAACTTTTGAAATTTAAACTGTAATTTTTAACAGTTTTATTAAATATCTAAATTTTTCTTAATTATTAACTTAGTAATCGACTTAAATATTAATTGTCTTAACTTCTGATGTCTTTTCATTTAATGTTTCAAGTTAATTAAATTATAAATCAAATTTATTCAACGGGACTATTTACTCGCCATCTTGTTTCGCGGATGTATTTCTGCGTAAAAAGTATGTGTCGCCTGATCGGAAGAGATTCCTTTATGTGATTTTGAATTGAGTTTTCGCTTGACTGTACAAGAGGAAAGTGGTTACACATCGGGCTCCTGGAGGACGTTAGGCCTTCAGGGTGCTTGCACCTGCTATTATGAGTATATAACGACAAAAAATTCTCGTCTGGACCTCTCAGGTGTGCTGACAGGTTTATAAGATTATGAGCGTGATGATATCACAAAGATAAACCCAATTACATCTTCAAAGGCAAGAAAAATTTGGAAGCGAGATATTTCTTTGACAGAACCGATTTTTTAGTGATTCTGAACCACATCTGAATGTGCAGAATCCAAGTCAAGTGTGTCAAGAGAGAAAATTCTCTGATTCAACGGTGTGCATACTACAATCTCTACATCAGTGATGTTAGATGTACTCGTCTGCCAAACAAAATGGTAAATTTGTGTGGCAGGTAATCACTGTGTTATTTCGATAATAAACGCAAAATTTCATCTTGTTATTCCGAGAACTCAAGATGAGCGCAAAGTTGACAAAAAATTTTCTTTTATACAGCAAGATCTTGCCCATCAATGAACGTTTAGTATATTCTTCAAAAGAGAATTCTCTATTTTTCTATCAATTTCTGGGTATAATTTACCATTCCATAGTCTGCAGCTATGATCTATTTTTGTTATTTTCATGCATAATTAATTGTATGTGTATTTTTCTCTCTGTTTTTATTGCGTACATCATAATTACTATATATCTATTCATAAAAATATGGCAGTAATACTTAATTTAAACGATTATTAAATAAAAAATTTATGATTTTGATTCTGTTTCAATTTTCTCTAATTATTTTAAACAACGCAATGTTTCTTATGTTTTCAATTTCTTAATTTTAGATGCCAATTAAATATATTTTAGGTACCTGTGTCTGTGAAGGTAGGTACTTGCATTATATGTGCGTAGTATAAATTGCATTTCATTGTATTCGTATTTCAGCACCCTGTATCGATTTAATAATTGATATATATTAATCTAATTTTATCAATAGGGCACCAATCTAGCATTAACCTTTTATAATTAACATCCAAAGAATCAACAATTAGTGTGCTTAAAAATAGATTATAATTACTAAAAATCTGGGGGTAAAAGCAAAAACGTAAAAATATGAGGCGCTGATAGAAATACTCTTAAGTAAATTAGAATTTTAATTGCATTCATAATATATTTTAATTTTTAATCAAAGTTTAGGAATTTTCTTTCTAATATATTTTTGGGGGCTTAATGAGATTATTGTAATATTTTCAACGCTTCACGATATTGAGTTTTCGTTCTCAACCCTAGTTCTTTAATAAAAAAATCTATCCTCCATTCTTGAGTATATTAATAAGAACTTGCCTTTTTAAAACCTATTTACTTTTATAGTCCAGTCAACGAAGGGTTTGAAAAAGACATTAAATCATATAGTTTTGAAAATCTGTACACATGTTCGTGAGTTGCTTCTGATGGACATACTAAAAGTCCCCGGTTTGGGGGGGGGGACAGCTCGCAGCGCTTCTTGGATTTCATCCCCCTTTTCTAGTTTTTCCTGAATATCTCAAAAACTATTCAGTTTTCAAATTACAATTGATTTAACAAATTAAAGAGCGTAAACTTCCCTACAAATACATACTCTTATTTTTCTTCCAGATTTAATAGTTTCCCAGATAATGGGTCTCAAAGGTTGCCGCCAACTTGGATTTCCTTCCCCTTTTTTAGTTTTTCTTGAATATCTGGAAAACTGTTCAATATTCAAATTACATGGGATTTTAAAAATTAAAGAGCGTGCAGTTCCCTACAAATTGATGCTTTGATTTTTCTTCAAACTTTAATAGATTTTGAGATAATTGGTCTCAAAATGGATGAATTTGTAAACAATCTTAGTTGATAGTCCAGTCAGCGAAGGGTTTGAATAAAAACATTAAATATTGTAGTTTTGAAAATTGGTACACTTGTTCGTGAGGGCCTTCTGATGAACATACTAAGAGTCCCCGGTCCTGGGGGTGAGCTCGCGCCGCCATTTGGATTTCACGCCCCCTTTTTTTTTAGTTTTCCTGAATGTCTTGAGAAATATTCAATTTTTAAATTACAATTGTTTCAACAAAATAAAGAGCGTAAAATTCCCTACAAATACGTACTTTTTTTTCCTTCCAGCTTTAATAGTTTCCGGGATAATGAGTCTCAAAGTTTATCACCATCTTGGATTTCATCCCCCTTTTTTAGTTTCTTTTAAATATCTCGAAATTTATTCAATTTTCAAATTACATGTAATCAACAAATTTAAGAACATAAAATTCCCTATAAACTTATGCTTTTATTTTTGTTTTAGCTTTAATAGTTTCAGAGATAATGGGTCTCAAAATTTGCCGCCATCTTGGATTTTATCCCCTTTTTCAGTTTAACTTGAATATCTTGAAAACTATTTGATTTTCAAATTACATATAATACAACAAATTAATGATCGTAAAATTCGCAACAAATGCTTGCTTTCATTTTTTCCTAGCTTTAATAGTTTCTGAGATATTTAAGAAAAATTAAAAAGGGAGGGGGATAAAATCCTATATTGCGGCTCATTTTGAGACCCTATATCTCAGAAACTATTAAAGCTAAAACAAAAATAAAAGCATGCGTTTGTCGGTAATTTTACGCTCTTTAATTTGCTGAGTACATAAAATTTGAAAATTGAATAGTTTTTGAGATATGGACAGAAAACTAAAATGGGGGGATGAAATCCAAGATGGCGTCGCGAGCTCAGCCCCCGGAACCGGGGACTTATAGTATGTTCATCATGAGTCCCTCGTGAACACGTGTACCAATTTTCAAAACTTTATGATTTAATGTTTTTTTCACCCCCATTTTGGATCTGCTTTATCTGGATTATTATATACTGTAACAAAATTGCCTTGTGGGTGTACGTGAATGCAATCCAATAAGCAGGATTAAAAAATAAAGCTCTTAATTTAACAAATATTCTAGGAGAAGAAACGTAGCACAAGTATTAAAACAACACTTATAAAAATTCGCAGCACAGATTACCAATAAATCTCAACACAGCGCTCAAAGGTTTCTTATCAGCTCACCAGCTTGCTTGCTGATCAAAATCCAATTCACTCTTCTTGGCTTGAGAGTTTGCTTTTATACTTTTTCAACAGGAAGTGACTTCATTACGTAGGAAGTGACGTAATCTTCAGAAAGTTAATGAAGCCAGTAGAAATATGTTGAAAGTTAGAGGTCCTTCTAGAAAATTCCTTTTGTCGCCAACTTTGGGCCAAATCGCCAAATTTGTCGCCAAGGTCGCCAAATTCATCGACAAGTCACCAAGATTAGCATCTCAGGGAAACTACTTTATAGCTTTGTAACATGCATCATTTTCAGTCGGTAGTAGATTTCATATTTTATTATTATTATGGAATTTTGTTACCAATTTTCCTGAAATTCTAGTGATACCATGTGGTATTTTTTCATTTGGGGTCAAAAATGAATAAAATTAATCGATCAATTGGAAATTCAGTTCTAAAAATATTATAGTGTCATCGCGAACCCACACCTGTACAAAACTAAAAATCTAGCTAATCAGGAAGCGAGTGAAAAATCAGTCACAATATTTCACCTTCACAAGCATGATATCCACAAACATTAAAGACGTAAGTTAATAAAAAATAATAAATTTGCTCTGTTAGCAAACATGGAAAAAGAAAAACATCAATATCATCTCAACTCTACAGTCTTAAGCAATAAGTTTAAAATTAAATTGAATACTTAACAGGATCAGTTCTATCGATTCGGCATTTCTTTATTAATCGGCGAAAGAAAACTTTTCTTGTAATCTTTCTATATATGAAATATTATATTGCTAAATGATTTTTTGTGATTTCAATGAAAACTCTATATTGACTTCTGTATTAAGCCTCTTTAAGTTGCAAAAAAATTATTTAATAAAAAAGGTAAAGTAATTTTTCTTTTTTTTATAAATAACGCTACATATTGTTTACACCCATTTTTCTACCATACTATTTCTACTTGAAAAAATAAATGAATTGCAATAATAAAACCGTTTCTTTCAATTGGCATTTTAATTTCTTATGATTTTCTAGAATTCAAAATTATGTTTCTCGAAATACTAAGCAAATATACTCTGCATTTCTAAATCCTTTAAGTTTTCCAGCGATTTAAATTAGGAGAAACTCTATAGAGAGAAGCGTGTACTGCAAATAGGGAAATTTAAACAATTTGAGGCATCAAATTCTGCTCTAATTTAATCTGACGTATTCCCAAATGAAAATGATTAATATACTTTTAATGTATCTTTTGTGCTAATAATATATGCTTATCAGTTATCTACTCATATTACTGAATAATATCTTCCCCAAGTTTATTCACTTTAATATGGGTGTTATTGATTGGAATTTGTTTATTTGAATTTATGGATTATGAAAACGATAGAAGTTTTGTTAAGTGCTGAATGAACCAGTATGGTAATAGTTTAGTTTTGTTTGATTAAATTAATGCGTAGTTTTGAAGCCACTACAGAACTCCTGTAGTACGGACAACATAATTTTGAGACAGCGGTAGAAGACAAGGACAATTCCCCACCCTCCAAGCCTCCTCACCACACCAGCATAAGAACGGTTTTTCTTGACAGATTCAGCATTCACTTGACCGGCGTGAATGGATGATATTTAGTGTAATTGGGTTTCGGAAAACGATCCACGAGGTACCGAAACTCTGCGAACAATCTTCCTTGGCACTAGTGTGGAAATGAATAAAAATGTTTTACTCTTTTACAAGTATCTCAAAAAATATTTAATTGTTTTTATTTGGGCATCTTCAGTTAAAAATGGTATGTAATAATTGAAAAATTTGAAAATTAATTAACTGAGAAATTATTAAATGAACGACTATTAAATTATTAAATGAAATTCAGCAGCTAAATTCTTTTTTCAATTTTTTAAATAAATGTAAATTATTGTGCCTTAATTAGAGTTTTGCAAGTTAATTAAATGCTTCAGTGAGTGATACTAATTTTTATACACCAGAAATTCTAAATAGTAAATATTCGCATACATATTTAAAGCCTTTATTGGAAATTCACTATTTCCCACTTTTATTAGCAGTTGTACGGAAGCAGAAGTTATACCAAAAAGAAAAATGCTAATATGTTATCTAATGTGTTGCAGTCTGGTTCTGTTCTCTTTTTATTACAATAAAAAATTTTAAAAAGCCATGGAAAATGTGAATAAAAGTAAAGATGATTAAAACAACTGAATTTCATACCGTTTTGCAATTATCAGATAATGAAAGAATTCAGTAACTGCGATAGATTTAATTTTCAACAAAGGTGAAAGAGACGGAATGATTTCAGAGTATTCTTTTTAATTGTCCAGCAAAATATATTCAATTTAAAAATTTTCAATAGATCGTAGTGTTTCAGATGCTTGCAATTGTTCTTTTGATTGTGCTGTGTACCTGCCCAATTCTATATCTGTCATGTCAACTAAAATTTGAGCTTTAATCTGAAACAGGAAATCATTAAACTTCAACAAATCCAAAATTTTTTGCTGAATCGAAACTTGATCATAAAATACATAAGTAGCATATGGTTTTTTTTTATTTTTGTGTGATACCGAATATGTTTCATAATTTTTAGAACACCTTAGAAAATTTTTGTTTACTAATTCAATGAAAAATTTTAAAGAACTACAACTAGAAACACAAGCCTAAACAGTGACAGTTGTTGTGTTTAGAGGTTTAGCCATTTGTGTAGAAGATTAAAATGTTTGCAATTGGTCTTTTGCTAAAAAAAATGTTTAGAATTAGTTTTTCAATTTCAATTTATCATTTTGAAGTAATTTTACTGTTCAGTGAAATAATTTTTAATGTATTTTTTTCTTTTTACTATCTCTCGAATTTTTAGTTGTTTACACAATTTTGGATATTAGTATTGTTTTATTTCTCTTCTCAATTTGATACAATTTTGGAGATTATTGCCTTTCTATCATCCAACAATTTGGTTTAGTAGAGTAGTAGTAACACTATCTGCCTGTCCCCAGTCCAGCATGTTGTTTAAATTGTTGGATCTTTGTTCTGGTTTGGCTTTTTTATCTGTTTAAGTGCTATTATAATTTTAAATGCAATATTTTATATACAATTGACGACTATTTGTTTATATAAGCTTTATTTCTTATAGAATTTATTTTTATAGGATTTTTGCAATATTTACTGGATTAACTAATAATTGTTATATTTGTTTATATTTAGGTATAGTTTTTTAGATTGAGATTTATATCTTTGATTATTTGGTTATATTATTACTATACATTTAATACATTATAATTTTTTGGAGAAAAGGTCTATTGTTCAAAGAACTACTAGTCATGTCATAAATATCTTCCTTACTTTACCAATTAGGTAATATAATATAGCTATAAAAGCAGAATTATTGCGATTGCTTGAACTTCGGAATCTCCCATAGAACTACATTCGATTAAATATAACAGAATTCCTTTATAAAACCTGAAAGATGAATACTTCTTGTTTACTAATTTTGTTGCTCACGAATTTATAGGAAAAAAGCGCACACCTACTACAGAACGTAATTTTCATTCTTTTCGTTTGAATTTTATGAGCCAGAAATTTATTTTTTAGAAGTAACATGAAACGTGCCTTAGAACTTCTGGGAATAGACATGCATTCCAATACTAAAGAGGCAATTTAAATTCACCATTCAGTTTCTAAAGAAAGTTCATTGTTTAATGAATATGAAATTTTATCCATGACAGATTTGTAAACCTTATTTACTAACTTTAAAAAAAGACTTTAATTACGTATCTTTCACGTGCAATTTAAGCCATTCACTTAGTAATAGGATCTTATTTTCTGCTAAAAAATATAAATACTAGAATTCGCAATAAGAATTCAATATGGAGCAATTATTCTTTGTTTGCCGTTTAGAAATAAGCAGTAGTTAAATTACTGTACTTGAACAAGGACTTTCAATTTGCAGTCATTTTTCCTAATATTTTTTATTTACTGTTTTTAGAAATTTGTTCATTTTTATTGAAGAACATCTAGTCAAATATTTCGGTATAAACCAGTCACATGTATTATTAATGATTAGAAATTAAGTTTCTGTAAATATTTTAATTCGTTTTACAGAAAAGAACGTGTTTACTAATGTAGTTTGAGCGTGGTTTAAAATATGAGCCGTAGGCGGGTATTGTTTAGAAAAGAAAGTAGAGGTAAAGACTAGATAAATCAATATTTTTTCAGATTCATTATTGTGTGCCCTATAAAACGTTAATGTAAATTTTTTCACACTCATTTATATTATTTGTTTGATCTGCTGTTATGTAAATTGAAGTGGAAATATATAATATATTTTTTGGAATTTTGATTTTTCGTTTCTTACATATCTTTAAATTGAATTAGTTTTCATTTATTTTCTGCATGTGTATTTTGTTCTTCAATTTACTATTTTAAAATTTTCCGCTAAGTTAAAAGAAGTTAGTTGTTTTATAGATTTAGTAACCTAATATTTTTAATTGCATTGATATTCAGATCTGATCTTCATGCATTATCATTGACAAAAAATTAAGTTTCAGTAAATATTTAAATTCCTGTTGTAAAATTGAATATTGTTATAGCGTTTAAAAAATCCACCATAAGCGAGTATTCTTTAAATAAAGCATTTTGGAAAAGAAGATAAGAACAGCAAGAATTTTATTTCGATCTCTCTTTCTTATGTAACTTATTACATCTTACGTTGATACTAAATGTTAATATAAAACATTTAATTTTTGTCCTCATTATTTGTTTAGTCTGTTGATTTTATGAATTTAAGAGGAATTATTTAACAGCTTATCCAACTTTCATTTTTAATATTTGATCCCTGCATATCCTTACACAAAATTAGTTTTCAGTTATTCATTTTCTATTAATTTCAGATCATTTATCTTCTACTGTTTCCAATTTGAAATGCTTCTATTTTGTTAAAAAAATAATCTACATATTTGCTTATACAGTATTTTAGTTTTCAACGAAATTCAGAGATAAACATTTTCTCTCACTATTTTCGTTCATATTTTTCAAATCAATTGGACTTTTTCAATCAGAGTGTCTTGGAGTGTAATGGATGCTTATTAACCACAGCTATAAATTATTGTGAGACTAAAATGTTTTGCTTTCAAATATTTCACAGCGAGATAAAAATGTTTGTGCTGGTGATGGAATTTACAATAATTTAGCTGCATTTCGATTGATATGTCTGGTTATAGATTATGTGCTCAACATATCTTAATTGCGACCAAAGTTTCTGCTTTTCATTTTTTAAACTCAAATACATTAATGATATTTTATGAAAGGTAGACTTCGAATTTTCAAAACATATAACATTCGTAATATGAAAATTCATAACTTTTTAAAAATATTTTATTCACCTCGTTTGGAAAAGCAGATGCTAATTTCTAAAGGCATATTGTTGAGATTTTATCTCAGTTTTTGATCTTTATATCAAGCAAATCACATACAGAACACAAAAATCTACTTTTGCAATGTCAGGTACAAAATCATTAGAAATCGATATAACTTTATAACTATTACCAAGCATGCTAAATATCTTCTTATTTGAATTAGTTTCTATTTAACCTCTTTTTTCTCTTGAAAATAATAAAAGCTTAAAAGTTCTCAAATTAAAAATGCTTATTTAGAAATTAAGTACTTCTGAATTCGTCAAAAATTGTACAAATCTAAAACTTATTCCTCTGGCAATGTTTAAATCTTGCATCATTTATTACACACAATTTGTCGGGAAACGCTGTTAGAGCGTTGCATAGTAATAACTATATACTTTGCTATAAAAATAAGCGAGATTAATTGCAAGCGTAGCATGTAAGAAGCTAAAAATAAAACTGTGATTTCATATAAAATAAGAAGGTAACCCAAGGCTATAGGATTATAAATTAAGAAGCAAATAAAAAATATGATTGAATTTTTATATGTCTCATCAATTAATTTAATAGTTAGATTGTTTTTGTTGCAGCAGGATTTTGTATCTTAGAAGTGAATTTTCATAAATTACAAGTAAGATATAATATTCCCAATTTTATTCTTTTCTGTTCTACAACATATGCTCCTTACAGCAAATAAAACAGAAAAACTAATAATGTCTCATTCTGGAATGTAACCTTGCGTCTTCTATGTTCTCTAATTACTGTTCCTCATTTGCCATTGTCGAGAACTGGCCCTATCTGAAAGTTTGCGTAGCGACTTTTGATATGGAAACAAGTATTGCACTGTTTCAAGCTTGGTTGATTTGGCCAGGATGCTATTTTCCTTTGTCGCTTAAGTATGCTAATATTTAGACGATTTTTTTGTATCATTTATGGAAAAAGGATTATTACTTATTTTCACGACAAAATTCAGCATAGATTTTTAAAAAGATAGTTTTCTCTTTTCGCTATGCAAGCTAATCTTTAAATGTGATCTTTTTTATTTCACGCGCCGGAAATGAATTAGTATTTGCTTTCAGCACATAGAACTTAGATTAGTAATAAAATTGATTGAATTGATGAAACTCAGAAATTATTCACTTCTCTGATAAAGAATTTATGTTAACCGCGGAAGGATACTGAAACTTAATTTCCTTTGTTACTTTCACCCTTTCTAAAGCCACGAGAATCATGCATAGTTAATACAAATTCATCAATTTTTAAATATGAATATTAAGCTATTTTACCACCTCTGATCAGAGCTGCTATATATGCATAACTTCATAAACCACACAAAAAACATTTTGACTATATAACGGCTTTAGCGATCGAATTAATTATCAATTAGTTATTATTATTACTTTAAGATAGTAATGTGTCAACACCTAACGATGAAAAAAAGTTTAGAGTAAATTCTCGCAAAATTTTTCGATGGAAAAAAACCATAAATGTCTCAATCTTTTATCTCAAACCTTAAGGAAGTGTCTTGACTTGTTAATGAATTATTAATTAATCAAAATAATTAACAAATTTAATTAATTTTATCTAACAAGCTAAACATTTTTCTTAAATAAATCTCGGTCCCAAAAATATACATCATTACTAGTGAAAAAAGGCCACTTCAAAGGGTTGACAAAAACAATTTCTATATATTTGTTTGACTTAAAAGATTCACTTCATATATTATCATTTGTTAATGAAATCATAAAAGAGATGCTGATGTCAATTATTGCATCACAAAGCTTTCCAACTATTCTCTGGCATAATAATTCGGATGGCATCAGCAAGGTAATTTAAATAAAGCTGGTAATGAAAGTGTTTATATTATTAAATATGTGACACTTTGAACATTTTCTATAGGGAGAAAAATATATGTTGTTTCCATCCATAATCAAGCTAATAAAATAAAAGACATAAGAAGTGCAAGAATTTGGGATCAGATGTTGAATTTCTTCTACTGTACGAACAGCATACAACATCTTTGAAAATAAAGATATTTGCCATTCTTAGAATAATCTAAAGAAACCGAAGACATAACTGACTCATTAAAACAAACTAGGGGAAACTTAGGTTACTTAACCCCTAAGGATACTTGACTCTTTATAATTTTCTCGGATTATGAGATAATTAGTAATTTGTGTGTGCCATCCCTATTTGTCCAGACGAATCTATCGCACTTACAGCTATGAAATGTCACACACAGGTAGTCGTAATGGGGACTCAATGCACCTCAAAGCCCAAATTTTAAAATTTTATCTAGAAAATTTGTTGTTTAATATTTTGTGTTGTTTTGGTTGATTTTTCGCACTAATTTCTCAATAACAAGATTTGGATAATTGTACAAAAAATAGATACACCATCGGAAAGAGCAAGCGATTTCCGTTCTAATGAAGTTTGTTTCTTAAGTCGAACGCAATTTACTGAATTTTGAGAAATTTTTGAAAAATATTCACTTTTATGGTAATTTTCCATTCGGATTTCTTAAAATTCTCGCATCCGACGTTCTAATAACTCTATCATTTTCAATTCTTTTCAGCTTATGATTGGAACTTTTCTGTCGGATTTAAAACAGGAACGGTTAAAATATTTTTTCCGTTTTTTTAATCAATTTTTTCCTGGTCAGTTCAAAGAGATTTTTCTCTGGCGAGCATTTTCCCGCGGAAGTTTCTCCAGAGCCTTCCTAACATGCATTATTGCAATTTCATTGACTGACGGTGCAAAGCGCAGGATATGTCATAGCCTTCAACTGAATGACTTCGATTATTATTTTCGGCAGTGTCTTAACGTGTTTATTTGTCTCGCATATTTTGCTTGCTGTATAATAATAATTTTCACGTTGCAATTTTTTAATATTGTTTCCGATCAACGTACTCTGTACTGTTTTCCTACAGTTGACATTATCGCGAAGCAAAAAAAAAACGGGGAAATCAATAATGTGTATATTTTGTTTTGATTTTGTTTTCAGAATTTTTCAGTGACATTGTGGGAGTTATTTTTTCCATTTTGTTGATGTCCTGATTATATATATATCGTCTTTTTCAATAGTATTAATTGTAACATTGTTCATAAGATATGTTAAAATTTTCCATGTGTTTTTTTGGCACATATTTAGTGTTTTTAATTATTTGATTAAAATTAGATATAGTTTATTGAAAAATGTAAGTTTTTGCAAGGGATTTATTGATATGTTTTTTAATTTCTTTTTGAATATTATGTTATGACATTTTATACATGGGTTCGTATTAATATATATGTATATATATAGAGAGAGAGAGTTAAAAATTAATCGAAATATTAACGGTTTTAATCACTAACTTAGGATTATATTATTGAGCAAAAACTATTTTTACACCTCTTAAAAAATGAGTTTTTCAGTGGCACAACATTTTTCTCTACTTTTAATAACTTTTTGAAAGCATTTTAATTCTATTTTACAATAACTTTTCGTTGTTTTAGTTACTGGGTTTTTACTCGTTATCGATGCGTTGCGACGATATTCAATACATTTTTTGTGTGCACATTATCGTTGCTATAATCAAACGTTATTTAAAAATATTATAAAGACAGACTAATCAAGCCTCAAAAATTATCATTCTACGATGTTTTGAACTAGAGGTTCGCCTTTCCCCATTTTATAAAATGCATAACCAAGACATGTTTTTGATTCGTTGACCATTTTTTTTATCCCTGCAGTCCTGTGAACAGGCATTATTTAATTGTAACCACCTTGTGTATCATTTCCATTAAAAAATCTCTGTGTATTGGATAGTGACAATCATTCTTGAAAAAAGGACTCAACTCTAAACATAAACTCACTTTATCCGAAAATAAGCTACTCATTTCGAGATTATTTTTGTGTGAATTTATGGTATATATTTTCAAATAATTATAGTAATATTTAAGTAGAGTAAAGTTACTGATGTTTTACATAAAGATGGTTTAAAGTATAAGGTAATTCTATATCAACTGAGATTGTCTAGGGCGTCCTGAGAATATGCTAAATTCGTTGGTAACGGAATTAAAGAAGTTTCGCCTTACTGAAATGAGGAATTTTACAGGAATTTCAGTCTGTTATTGTTTGATTGTAATATAACATTACTTTCATCAAAATGGTTGATTTTGTGACTATAGCGGGTATTTTATTTTATATAAAATAATTTTCATTTTCAAAATCGAATCCAAAAGTTTGTTTGCTACGACATGTTATTTAAAGGTTACTTCAAGTTACAAAGAAGGCTATTAGATTACTAAATTATTAATTTTATTGTTAAATGTTAATTTTTTTAACAAATGTAAACGATATTTTCGGACAGAGGGAATATAATATGGCATTGTCGAGTCACTTACATCTGCGTCATTGAAAATAAAAACACCTCACTAGACCAATAATCGATATTAGATATCCCCCCCCCCCCCAATCTCGAAAATATGACAGACCAGCCGGATAAAGAGAAGTAAAAAAACAGTGTAGATAACGTCCAAAGGCACATACGCGGAACTCTGCCAGAGAAGATCTCTTTCCAAACTGCTTCAATAGCTGGCTCTCCATCCTCCCACTGCTGATCTTGGGATGAATGATCCGCACTATCGGTATTTCGTAGTACCACACACGCCCCTAGCGACGGATCCCTGAAACTAGGAGGGGATTGTATCTTTCATAGTGGGATGACGCCCACGTGAAACTTGGTCACCTTGGTAACGAGAAGCCGCGGAGCATTCCACCAACTCAGTCTGGTACAGAAGAATCAGTGTTTGATGAACCTTCGGATGGTGATCATCCGGACGACTATCTGTTAGATTTCTTCCTCCAGTGCGTGGGACTCGTTGCAGGACCTAACTGCGTTAGAAATTCACATTTCATTGATTTCTATGTTTATTTTTGAGATTTTGTTTTATATTGTGGGTTTTATATCGAAGAGGTTAAGAGAATAAGTAAAACTTTTGGGGGATAAGACAATTTTGGGTTGTCTTTGAAAAACTAGATTTATAAGATGTGATCGATTGAGAGATTCCTGGCGTTTGAAATATTTATGAAAATATAAGCGGCAAATCTTTATTGGAGTGGATTTCTTCATGAAAAATCTAGAAATTTAGCCTATTCTCATCTACCTTTCCTCAAGTGTAAGTCTGGAAAACTTCATAAAGTTGTGATTAAGATCTGAACTTTCAAAACTCAAACCTATAAGCTCTAATACTTGCTCAAAGAACACCTAATTATTAACTGAAAATTTTCCACGTATCGTTCATTTAAAGATCTCGTGACATCCTTAAAGACGAAAAGCATAGAGGAATTTCTTTTCAACCTTTTCTGAGTATTGACTGAAAAGACTTAATAGTGTTTGAGAACTTCAACACATGAGTATGAATTCATTCCGATGAGTCGCAGTGTCTCTCCCGAAATGTTCGGACGACGTTTCAAAGAAAGAGCTCGAAGTGACCCATGGATCTCCGACCGGATCCGACGATACTTCAGTAGACGATTTACGGTCGGGACAAATGCTCCTTCTGGTCAACATACGGTAAGTTAGGTTGATAAATAACTATCTTTTCATTTTTGTCATTTTAACCCCATGACTATGTTTCCCGATTTTGTTTCATGCATAGAATATTGCATTTTCAAACTGATAATCTAAAATTAAGTCACTCTTATGGATTATCCTCTTGAGACTCAAAGACAAAATTTTCGACCAATTTTCAGAAAAATCAATACTTTTGAAAAGATTATATAACAATATATATGTTTAACTTATTATATATTAATTACTGTAATTAATAAATTATTTAATTAGTATAATTAATAAATTATTTATTCAATAAAATTGATAAATATAATTAATTTTATGTAATTGTAATTAATAGATGACTTCATGGGACCATCCAAAGCATTGGACAGTCTGATTTAAGGGCTTTGATTTGAAAGCAACTTCTTTTGTAAATAAAACGCATGTGTCCATTAAAATGGATTCAGGGTTCCAAGAGGTTATAATTCGGTTCAAAAATTACCGGTATCCATAGACATATCTTGTATTCTATGGACTCTTAGTTGAAAAGAGGCATCAACTCGTTTCCAAATAGTGTAATAGTCTTCAATCAAGCTATCTTTTGTATTTCATTTGTATGATTATTGATAAGGTAATTTGATTTTAATTTTAATTTTTAGATTAATATTTGTATTGAAAATATAACACATGTTTTGATTAATTGGATATATATATTCCAATAATTGGCTTTTGTAGAGGGTTGGCGCCACAAAATCCAGATTTAATGCGACACATCAGTTCCCAAGGCTGATAGGCATTTGATTGTTGGAATTCCAATTCTAGGTTGTCCTTTTTCATAGTGTAATAGTTTTTAATTAAACTATCTTTTGTATTTCATTTGTATGATTAATGATAAGGTAATTCGATTTTAATTTTAGATTAATATTTGTATATATTGAGAATATAACACATGTTTTGATTAATTTATATATATATATAACTTATTATATATAATCATACAGAAACAAAGTAAACAAGACATATCAAGAAGCAAGTCCAAACAATACAACCAAATTTAAAACAAAATCTAAAGAATTGAAAATACTATAGATACCATGAACAAAAAATTAAGTTTAAACATTTATATATCAACATGTAAAAAAAATCTGTTGTTATTAATAGTATTGAAATGGGTAATCCAAGTATATGGAATTTTCAACAATTAATATAGCAGCTTGGCTGTGCACAAGCTTTAGCCGGGTTAAATTAATTTTGCTGTACAAACCATCCCTGTTATATATATATATATATATATATATATATATCAAAACCAACATATAAACACAAAATAAAAACTCAAAAACAGTAAAAAAGGACAAAATGGCTAAATAGACAAAAACCAGAAAAAACCAAAAAAATTGAAAAATATCATAGCGAGCCGCTCGTCAGGAAGAGAAGCTCGCTCATGATATTAATTTGTGCTTTTTTCTGCTGACGACAAACGAAATCCGTTAAAAATTATTATATATATATATTTACAGAGAGGGAGAGAGACAGTAGAGAAAACAACATAATTAAAGGATTAAGAATAATAATTAGATACCATATCAGCTGTCATATGACATGAGAAAAAAAGATTTATTTTGGGAAGAATCTAATTAATGCCAAGCTCTGTTAAGAACATGAAGGGATTTCTATTCATAATTTCTAATAACTTAGGCTTTAATCGTTAGATCGTAAACTATTTTAAAAAAGATCAAAGAATTAAAATTCTATCTCCATTTTTCACTGCCGTATTTATCTATGAGATAATTTCAAATGTTAAATCCAACATTCTTGTGATGAACCTCAGTAGAATATCGTAATAAAAATTATCATCCCCTATATCCTTTCGGACGACTACAAGTCAGAATCTCTAGTCTGCTAAAGATTTTCTTTATATCTGGTGCATGTTAAGCATCAAATGTAAATCATGATTAAACTGATTAGTAGGGAGATCTGGGGTGAAGATGTTAGATAAGGTACGATATGACCTCATTTAAAATGAGAGTGACATTACCTTGTAGTGCTTCTAATTATGAACAACATCCTACCATCTCCTCATGATGCTTTTGTTTAATTCACTATAATCGAATGTCTCTTGTTATGATTATCTAACTAAGATTTGTTTGGGAGACTACTGGTTCGAATGCAGTTTCACAAAAGATCTGCTGTGCGTGTGGACCGGAGTTGCTTCTGATTATGGGCCGCTAATCCTGACTTGACACTATTTTGGATATTGAAGTGAGAAGTGACTGGACAAACAAGCATCCTCGTTAGTTGACTACTCTTCACAAAGAATGTAATATTTTACCCCGATAAGCCAAATTTCAACTTTAAAATTAACACTGATTTTGTAAATGAAATACTAAATTTTTCTTTTAAATTTTTATTATTTACGGAAAGTTTTGCATTTCATTGTTGCTTTATTTCATTTGACGTTTGAGCCCAATTGATTTTAATGACCAATCTTACCTATTAGCCATCAGAGTAAAGAGAAAAAACTTTGAGAAGAACACAAAATCGTGAAACGAACTACCATGCATGGTTTGCACTCAATCGCGGGGAATTTATAAATTTCTTTTTTCAGGTGTTTCATATATCCATTCAACATTTTCTATCTATTTGCATTATAATGTGTGCGAATTAAGATAAAAATATTTTTCAATATTTTTTGTCATTGTTTATCAGTTTTTAAAATTAAAAGAAACTTATTAACAAAAAAATTTGCTATTAAACATCTGTTTCTGCTGGACCTTGTATTTTTAAATACAAACATAAATAAACAGATCTTATAGCAATTCATCGTATTCAAATTATTGAATTTTATTAGGATTTTGCTTTTCATTCGCTATTACTGAAGAAATTCGGAAACTTTTTTCGATGATATTTTTCCTTCTTCAATATATATCGGGAAGCTTGAAAAAATAGTTTTTGTAATGTATAAGAAAAATCAGAAAATTGTAACTACCCTTGCTGAAAAGAAAATCACTTGAAATTTTTTTCGATGCAAATTGTTCAGTAAAGATAAGAAGAGAAAGGGAGAAACTTTTAAGGAAAGCACGGTCCCTCTGATCTCATAGATGACGGTAAATTTAGAAGATTTCGCTTCAGTTCATTTCATTCTCATTCAATGAATTATGTTATTTAACAAAAATTTCAATTGAGTGATGACTTAGTACTATGACACACGCGAGCCCATATCTGGCAAAATCAAGTTCAAATTATGTCTATCTCCGTTGATTGTCCGTTATTGTGTTACACTTTCATAAAAATGTGCATTGATATTTTTTACGTAGCACTTCTTATCAGAATTAAGCATTTTCAATGACGCCATGTCTATATTTAACGCTATATTGAATATTGGAGTGAGAGGTGACTGGACAAACAAGCATCCTCGTTAGTTGTCTACTCTTCACAAAGAATGTAATATTTTGCTCCAATAAGCCAAATTTCAACTTTAAAATTGACACTGATTTTATAAATGAAATCCTAAATTTTTCTTCTACATTTTTATTATTTACGGAAAATATTGCATTTCACTGTTGCTTTATTTGATTTGTCATTTGAGCCCAATTTGTTAGATTTAAAAAGTATTAACATTATTTAAATCAATAAATTAAATTATCTGAATAAGTGGAAAATAAATGCAACTTGTAGTAACAATCTGACCAATTAGTAAATCTAAATTATTTAACCCTTTCTAAGGCCGTGGCAAGTATACTTGCCATTAAATTCATGGATTTTTAAGGCTGGCGTAAGTTTTCGATGAAACAAATGTCTAGATGTTCCAATTTCTTATCTCAAACCATAACTTGTCTTGTGTGAAGTGTCTTGACTTGGCAATTAATTAATAAAATTAATTAACAAAAATTAATACCATCCAATAAGCTAAATGAGTTTCCGTTTCTAAATAAATCTCACTCCCAAAGTTATTCTGTTACACGAAAAAAATGGCCCTTAAAAGGGCTAAAAAGAAAAAAAAAATTCAATGATCCTGTTAACTCGTTAGTTCTTGATCTCCCAGTTGCCAAAAACATTTTTATTGTTTTTATGAATCTTAATCATCAACATTGTTATCATGATCTCATTTTCTAAAAAAAAATAGGGTAAGCAAAACAGTTATTGACACCTTTAAGGCCATGTTTATATTACTAGCAGTACGCCCACGACGTTCCCCGTGGAATCAGGACTTCAACAAAATGAAAAAAAAAACCGCCCACAATGACATGAAAAAGTTTTGAAAACAAAATCAAAACAAAAGATACCACATTATTGATTTTCCCGCTTATTTTTTTTCTCGATAAACAATATTAAAAAATTGCAACGTGAAAATTATTATACTTCAAGCAAAATATGCGAGATGAATAAATACGTTAAGAAACTGCCGAAAATAATAATCAGTCACCCAATTCAAGGTTATGACGTCATCTCCCCTTCATCCAATCACATAGCCAGCTGCGTTCCGGAAAAGTGTCGCGGGAAAAAATTAGCTCGAGAAAAATAACTTTCATCTGCCCAGAAAAAAATTAATTAAAAAAAACGGGAAAAGATATTTTAACCGTTCTTGTTTTAAATCCGACAGAACCGTTCTAGTTATAAGCTGAAAAAAATTGAAAATATTAGTGTTATTAGAAAGTCGGATGCAACAAATTTAAAAACAAAAATAACATTCCGATGGCAAAACTGACTATTTTTTTAAAAAATTCTCAAAATTCAGTAAATTACGTTAGAAATTCAAAACTAACTTCAGTAGAACGGAAATCGCGTGCTCTTTCCGATGGTGTATCTTTTTTCGTACAATTATCCAAAATCATGCTATTGAGAAATTAGTGCGAAAAATCACACAAAACAACACAAAACATTGAATAAAAAATTTTGTAGATTCAATTTTAAAATTTCGGCTTCGAGGTACATTCAGTCACCATGACGACTACCTGTGTGCTGTAATAATGGCATAAACATAATGTTTTGTCTCCATGGCCCCCCCCCCCTAAAACTTGCTCCCGGTCGCTATTCCACTGATTTTTGTGTGTGTGCTACATTTCTTCGTACAACTTAAAACGGATACTAAGAAAAAGTTCATTTTTTTAAAATTAAAGATTAGGGTGTAACTAACTGTCCAAGGTGTTAATAGCTGTCTTCTTTATCCTCAATATTTTTTAAAATTTTTGATAAGAAAAAAGGAAGTTTAAAAATTGAAAAAATGAAGAAAAAATAAAAGAATTTGGAAAAAAGCTGTAATTTTTAAGCTTTTGCATGTTTGTCTACGTTTATTTTTTATTTCATAAGGATTCTTATATAACAATAGAATATATTTAATACTATGCTAGACAAAAAGTATTTTCGTAAAATACCTTCTCTTTTTTCATACAATTTAAAAAACGGAACCGAGAACTGAATATAAAACAAAAAGTTCCTGAAAACCAATTTTTTTTGGCCAGAGATCTATTCATTGGAAGGAAACACTAGAATATATTCAAATTGAATAGTCTTCGAACGTTTATTTTTTGTATGTGTGTAAGAGCTACATCTCTTCGTTCGACTTAAAAGCTTTTTCATCAAAACGTACTTTATTTTTCCATTTCACTCTTCTTGCTATCCTCAGAATTTATGTAAATATGGTTCACATAATAAAATCATACCGATTCATGTCGTTTAAATTCTGAGCTAGTTAATTAGATAAAATAAGTTTTATAATTTTAACCATGTTTTGTATAATTTTAAATATGATTTCTATCCTTAAAATGTCAAGCCTGAAAAATATGTTTTCATTAATAATTTTTTTGCATCAATAATTTTATCTATAAAAATTCTTGTCTTATTTTGTAAAAAGATTAAACCCAGATCGTTAAAAATGAATTATCTTCTCATTTATAAAGCGTGAAACTGAAGCTTGTATTTGTTTGTTGCACTTTTGACTCAGATCTATTTCTTAACTTTAATTAGAGAGAAACTTCCTAAGTTCCATGAAAAAATAATTTGATGTATTAAGACATTACCGATTTGTAGGTCTGTTGTTAGGCCATTATGTAGATTTCGCTAATGCGGAAAATGTAATTGGTATTGAAATGCTGCCATTAGACGAAATGGCTCTAGAAAAATAAAATTTGCTGAGCCTGACTCAAATGTTGGACATTTGATGCTAATATTTGAACCTAATGTGTAATAAACGTTATATTTAAAAAAGATTATTTTTGCAGGCATTAAAAATATTATATATAAACCAAAATAAATTCGAATTACAGATGGTATTTTAACAATATGTTAAAGGACCAAAGAAGAAATTCGAATGACTTTGATTTTATTGTGCATAAACTTTTTTATATATCCCTCCTACTACCAAGCAACTATTACATAATTAAATATGTAGTATTTTCACACTCCATCCCACTTTTAAAGAACAAGAATTCTTAACTTATAACTCCCAGTTTACAAGAATTAAAGAAACGAATTCTTCAAAACATGGCATAATTTAGCTAACGTGTTGAATAAACGATCTCTGAATGGCGCAAGAGATGCTAGAAAAGTTAAAGCATACGAACTTTATCTTCGTACTTTTCGAAAGAGCGACGAAAGTTAATGAATAACGGCATGTGTGCAACTCTCCAACAATAATAACGTTACTATAACTCTCCAATTCCCCATCTCCATCCTACAGTTGGTTGCCATGGTTACACCTCTCAGATGTTAAAATACCGTTAATTTTCCTTTGTTGCATTGAGTGAAAATGATTTTTGTTTGAAAACTGAAACGTGATTTCATTCTCTTTGAGAAAGACATCATAAAGACGCAAAAAATTAAAAGATGTTAATTTGGCTTATGATGTTGAATAAAACGTATCAAGTTGTAAACCGTCGAAAGTGTTACATTTAAAATAAAGTTCTTCCAAGCATGAAATAGAGAAATAGAGCGGTAAAGTATATCATAATGTCGCGCAGTTACCAAATAAATGAAAAGAGGGAAAATTTAGTTAAAAATTAATTATAAAACTTTGTGAAAGACTTAAAAGCATTTAAAATGATGCATTTCTGAAATATTAAATTTCATTGTATTGAAGAAACATTTGGAAGAAATGTGCTTCACATCAAGTGCGTGTATAAAACATTAACATAAGTTTTGTAACTCTTATATATCCAAATTACTTGTTGATGTGAAGGGAACAAATATATACAGTAAACCCTCTCTCGTAACCCGCTCCCAAACGACTAACATCGAATTTTTCTCTGAAATATGACAAACTTTTACTTTAGCGACATACTATAATAGTATAAGTCTATAATTTAATAATATATCACTATAATTTTAATTTTATATTATGCTAACAATGACTGTCAATATTTAACAAAGTTTAAAAATTCCAATTTTTAAATGATGAAACAATACTTATAACCTTCAGCCGAGCGCAATACAAATGCTAACACGTTCAAGCGCAACTCATCTGTGAGTTTAAAAAATATATACAGTTAACTCTCGATATCTCGAAATCGAAGGGACCCGGGAAAAAATTCGAGATAGCGAGTTTTCGAGATAACGAGGTTACCCTCCCAAGCATTAAAAATTACAAGGTAAGGAATATATTCTAAAATATTTTTGCCAGATAGAGTTAAATGTCTGAATACAGCAATAATTCCCATATTAATTCATAACTGATATTAATTTACAGAGAAGTATAAAATTTTTAAAACAGAATGTATTTGTAATAAATAACTATTACTACTTAGAATTTCTTTAAAATGTTCAGCATAGTGACCTGGCGACACCTCAAATTACTTATCTACTAAGTTTTCAATCCAAAAAATAGCTTTTTTATATCCCTTGATCCTGAGGTTGCAGCTTGGAAGTCGTGTTAGGTGGGAGGAAAGCCACCTTTACTGCGTTCATTTCAGGGATAAGTATAATCACCTGTTACATAAACACAACAGCTAAAAGGCTTCCTAACGAATTGGTGAGAATGACACTCATTGCAGCCGATACTATGCGACCTTGAATATCCAATTGGGTGTAAAGGGAGTGGTATTGTCCTTTTTGCATCAAATTCTAGGAAGCATCCCCTACTTGAAATCTTCATGAAGGTCATAATGTGACTAAACAGCGATTTTCAAGGAAAAAAATATTTTTGGCTTCGAAAAAAATTCGACATATCAAGGTTTTGAGTGAAAACTCTTCGAGATAGGAATTGAAATTAACATTAGGAGAAATATGAAATTTCAAGGGGAAAAATATTTTTTCGAGATATCAAGGTTTTCGAGATATCGAAGTTCGAGATATCGAGAGTTCACTGTATCTGCTGAGGCTTGAGGAAAAGCTTATCAAACTGAACTATTCGGTCATACAAGCCCATAGTTGCGTTTTAAAAAAACTTTCTTGCATTTATTTGCAATTTCAACTAACAAAATATCCACGAATTCAGGTGGGAGTTGACGTTTCTTTTCCCGCAACGTTCCTTAGCAATGACAACTGTTGTCGATGAGAGCCTGATATAATTCGATATTTTTGATCCAATATATTGGAAATAACGATCAATATCATTTAAATAGGAACTGAAACACAGGTATACGAACTTCTGTAGGTATATAAAAATATTGAGAAATATTTGGGAAATCAAAAATTCAAACGTAATCGGGCGCAACTCATCTACCAGATTAACGTGCCCTTCACATACATCAAAAGAGCACTAGAGAAAAAAACCACGATACCCTAGTGTGAGTGATAGGGAGCCTGGAAGCTACTAAAGGTCCCACACCTTTCTCGGTAAAACGCACTTTGGCATAAAAAATATGGGTGCTTCATCTCGCAAATTAGATGCGCCCGACGAAAGGTTAATGACGATTATAGCACTTTTCTTGAAATGACCCCTCTGAGTAACCTTACATACATATTCATTCTTTCTTGAATTTTTACCTGAATGAAATAAAATGAAATAAAATTCTCATTACCTGACATATTGCGGTATTTTAGATCAGTTCATTAAAAGTTATAAGTAGAAATTGAAATGACTTCCTTCTAAAATATTGATAAATATTGGAAATTTCCTCTCTCTAACATAGCAGTGCTTTGAAGCGGTACTACGGCAAGTAGAAGTACTTTACTAAGATCTCAAGCCTCCAGGTAAATAAGAGCAAACTCTTGGGCTTGCTCTATTGTGCGGGGGAGGAAATAAATGTAGCAATTTTTTTTCTTGAGCTCAGAAAGGAAAAATAAGTGCGTTTGAAGTTCAGAGTAGGCGGCCCACCCTCGAATAACCGCGAGCCTATGAAGATACCCACTGAAATAAATAAGAATGAATCGGGACCAAGACCAAAGGGCATACTGATGGGAACGCCATACTAAAGAGGTTTAGATATTATAAAATATACCATTTCAAACGGTCTCCATTTTATTTGTGCTCTCTTCTCCCTTTTGAAGTGGGTCATCAATTTGCATACACTGAGCTCTCTATTTACACTGTATTACTCTAAATACTGTAAACTTTGAGATGTTTGAATTTTCACATTAAATAAACTAAGACTGCATGTAGGATGCCAACCTAAGTCCTGAGGACCTCCACTAGTTTCAGTAGGCTACAACTATAGTCACAACAGTAGTGTCTAGGTATAATAAAGTGGCAATGCGCTACTCGATTATACCACTTACAGCGTCACCTAGCGGCAAAATTGGAACTTAAAGTTTTTATCTCGAAACCGGTAAGAGATACGGGAAAAAACCATTTGCGAAGTTGTAAAACATAATCGATTTAGTACGAAAATACACCTTGTGCCCATTAATGCCATGGCGAGAACCCATGAATCACGCATTTTTTTGGTCGCTATTTCCAAAGGTTTCGTGTAAAAACTCGAAACAAAGAAGCACTTACTTGATTTTAAGTTCATTCATCCTCATTGCGGAAAATGCTTTCTGTCAGCATTCCGGATTTGAAGCAAAAGCAGTATCTCTGCAAAATGTCTTAATAATTGGGAATCATGACAGATTTTCATTTCATGAACATCCCCCCCCCCATTTCATGCGTTGTCTTCTTCGTAAATCGATGATGCTTTACGATTCTGTGATTTATTTTTCTCCCACATCTCGAATCAAATCCGAGATATATATAAAAAAAAACACCGCTAAGTTCAAATTTTGCAGCGAGGCGGCGATGTTAGCAATCGCATCATGTAGCACACAACCACTTTACTGTGGCTAGACACCACTTTAATGACTAAAGCCGTTGGCGTTCTGAAGTCTGGGAGGAAAGCGTGTTGTTGACTTTAGTCGGGGCTCTGTATCAGTATAAAACCCAAGAATTAAAACAAAAACAAAAAAAATTAAACTACTTTTATGGTACTCTTTTTTTTCTGAAGCGGTAATACTCCTATGTATTTGCTCGCCGTGTAAGATGTTCATTGATTTTGTTCAGAAGCTGATTTTCTTTGAAAGATAAAAGTTTCACTGCTTTCTTTATCCGAACATTCCGTTATCTAAATTAAAATTATCTATAAATTTCGTTAAAAGTTTAATTTATCTATTTAGTAAATTCAGTAAGAAATTTAATTTAACTATTTAGCAAGTTTGGTAGAAAATTTAATTTACTCTAGATAAAAACGTTTGCAAATGTTTAAATGTAATTATTATTTCCAAATATTTACTCGGTTCGGTAAGTTTCGGTAAAAGTTTAATTTACCCTATTCAGTTCTCCGCTGATTGGGGGGGGGGGGGCACTTTGAGAACGTAGATGCGAAGTTGCGTTGTAAATAAGAAACACCCCGGTTTCTCTGGCTGAATAATAATGTATTGTAGCTGATTAAAAGCTGAATCACAGATGATGGGACGTTCCCTACTTCTGGGTGTTCGAGATGTTTGTAGTAGGGTCTGTTTTGCGTATTCTTTCCTGTGGTGGTTCTGTCATTTAAGTACAACGTATATCGATAGATGGGATGGAATAAATCTGTATGCTCATATACCCTATTTAAAAAAGTATCTACATATTTAAAATAATTTGGTAAAAAAACCTTCACCAAGTCTGCCAGCCTCAACCACTCGACCAATTTTGACATTTTTTCTTTCATTTGAAAGGTTATCACGTCTACATATGTCATGAAGGGTCGCCTGACCCCTACCACCCCCCATTTTCGAACGAAATCGAATACACTCTTTCCCACTGTACATTCTCTATGGGGAAAAACCTATCGACAGTTCGCCAGCAACAACCACCCGACGGATTTTGACATTTTTAGGTAGATTCCTTATAAGAACTCTATCTATTCCAATGGTTCTCATGACACGACTTCCGGAAAATTTCTGCAGATCTTCACCGATCATGACCCCTAGAACCCCAAACCACCCTTCGTTAAAAAGTTTATATATATATATATATATACAAGATAACTGGAGTAATTTTGATTTAATTTTAACCAGCTTGGGATATGTTGTAAGGATAGTTAAAATCTCGGTCGAGTTCGTAGATGGGCTATCTAGCTCAAAGGGGGGTGAAATTTTCATTTCTCCATAAATCCTTTACAATTGAAAATAGAGGGAAAATTCAAATTAGGCGAATTATCGTCTTATCATAAAGAACAATTTTTTATTTAAACTTTTTCGATAGCCGAAAATGCTTAGAAGTTATGAGCCGAAAAATGATTTTCCCTCCTTTCCCCTCCCCTCCTCCTAATTTCATTGCCGTTCAACCTATGCATGTTACCCCTTGTTGGAAAGCTCTCGTCATTTGCAATCTCTCCCATCCACTTTCATTCTTGTAGCTTTAATCCTTATGAAAATACAGGGCGAAATGTTCTTTTCCTTATACCTCCGGACTATTTATTTTGCCATAAGTCTTTACAATTGAAAATAGAAAGAAAATTCAAATTAAGCGAATTATCGCCTTATCATAAAGAACAATTTTTGCTTTTAAACTTTTTCGAAAGCTGCAATTGTTTGAAGTTATGAATTGAAAAGTGATTTTCCTTCCTTTTCTCTCCTCCCCCCCTAACTTAAATATCTTTCAACCTAAGCATGTTACCCCTTGTTGGAAAGCTCTCGTCATGTGCATTCTCTTTCACCAGTTTTTATTCTTGCAACTCTAATCCTTCTGAAAGTAGAGGACAAAATATTCTTTTCCTTATTATTATCAGTAGAGATGTATGTAACGCTTTGCCTATGTTATCTTGTGAACATGATAAGTAGAGTAATCTTGATTAGATTTTAACCGGCGAGGTATATGTTATAAGGACGATGAAAATCTCGACTGAGATCGTGGATGGGCTATCCAGCTCAAAGGGGGTGGAAATGATGGGGGACTGAAAATTTCATTTTCCCATAATTCCCTTACGATTGAATATAGAAAGAAAATTCAAAATGGTCGAATTATCGCCTTATCACAACAAACAGCTTTTGTATTGACACTTTTTTGATAGCCACAAATTCTTAGAAGTTATGAGCTAAAAGGCATTTTCAATCCCCTCCCCAACTTATCATTTCCCCATAGCTCTGTTACAACTAGATAGGAAAAATCTCAATTAGGCAAATTATCCCCTTTTCATAACGAACAACTTTTATACTAAAAGTTTTTTGTTTGCTAGAATTGCTTATAAGTTATGAGCTGAAAAGCGATATTCAATATCCCCCTTAATTTATCATTTCACCATAGCTCAGTTACGATTGAAGAAAGAAAGAAAATTTCAATGAGGGGAATTATCATTTTATCATAGCAAAATACTTTTATATTGAAAGTTTTTTGACAGCAAGAATTACTTAGAAGTTACGAGTTCCCATCAGTCGCATTCACTTCCACTTTTCATACGGTAAACAAGATGATATACCTGGCTTTGCTCCGGATTAAAATGTTTTCATGTTTAATATTTTTAATGTAAAAATTACTATTGTATAAATATTATAATACACATATTCCTTTTCTGATTCGAAACGTTTTTAATTAAAATGAGAATATCAATTGAACCAGACGATTTTTAAAAACAGCCGTTTCCTCCATACATTATTATTTGTTATATAGGTAATTCAAATTTTGTTAACAATTACTAAAGTAAAAGAAAGGTTTTAATGAATATTTTGGAACAATTAAATTAACTAGTTAATTATTCATTAATTTAAAGCATGAATATAAATCAATATTTACGTCTACTTTTAAAATTTTCTTTTAGCATTCTTCCTTCTGGAAACAGTTCTTCGTATTATTCTTGTTCTTCAACAAGAATATTGTTACGAATTTAGTTTAAAATTAATTTTGAAAAAAATATTAAATCAGAGAAACAAATTTATGGAAATGAAAGATATCGCGGAAAAACGCCGTGCTTAATTTTTAATTAAGTGAAATTTTAATCAACTTTTAGGCTTTGAAAAGTTGAAGGTGACTTTCTCGTTTCTTAAATAAAAAGTGTGCAAAATTTGGTTGAAATTAGTCCAGTGGTTTAGGAGGAGATGTGGAACATACATGCATAGCCACAATGACTTTTATTTAAAGATAATTATAAGTTTAAGATTGTTGGCATATAGTATGAGCCATAAAGAACGTTTTAGTGAAGATTTTTTCACAATTAATTATTTAGTTTTAATTAAGTAAATAGTTAATTGTAATTAATCAAACAGTTAATTTTAATAGTTAATTTGATAATTAGTTAATTAGACAGATTACTTTAATTTGATATTTAACTAAACATGGCGGGACCAGGATAATTCAATATATAATAGCCAAAAACGATAGTTATTTAAATAAGAGTTCCCTTTATCCTTTTTGATATTGAAAAATATCTGCTTAACTTTAAAATTGTTTTGGGATTTTCTGCCTGAGTATTTGGTTTTAACCGTCGATGGAGATTTAAATTTACTGTTCAAATTGGATGCATTCATATCCTATCCTTTAAACACACTTATTAAATTTGCCACTCACAATGTTTAATAATTTTTATTCTCTTATATGTTAAGAATTTAGTGACTATTATCTCTGTAACCAGGGGGTTCTCTAAATGAGCCCATTCTAGTAGTGTTTAAGTGTTTGATGTCATGTGATTTTACCGTATGACAAAGTAATGTTGGCACAATTAATTATATAGTATCCCAGATTAAGTAAATTAATTTTTAAATCTAGAGTCTTTCTTCATTAGTGTCAAGAGTCAATTTCTTGTTACTGTTTCAGGTAGGCTGGCTTAATGTTATCTAGGAGATATTTGCACTGCTGAGATGTTTATTTCATTATGACACCTACCTGTTGAATGATTATATTATGATATTATAAAAAAAATTGACAAATGTACTGACCGATAAATCTAGAATAAACTTTTGGAATGAAAAATGGAATGATTCAACCCTGATATAGTAAAAAGTTAAATGTCATGAAAACAGAATCACAGCGCAAATATTGCAATGTGTGGAAACAATAAAGTCATTGACTACCTCTGTATTGATCAATATGTAATATTGCTTTTGTAACATTAGCGTAAAGAAATTTACCTTTGCCTTCAAGTTTGCCGAAAAGGGATTTTTTTAATTGAAAGGTTATGACGTCTAAATATGTCATCATGTTTCACCTCCCCCCCACCCACCCCCATTTTTGAACGAAATAGAAAAAACTCTTCTCCACCATAAATTCTCTATATTTTTTTCTATTTCGTTCGAAAATGGGGGTTGGTGGGGGTAGGCGTCCTTTGAGGACGTATCTAGACGTCATAAGCTTTCATATAAAATACAAATTGTCGAAATCGGTCTGGTGGTTGGGGCTGGCGAACTGTCTGAAGGTTTTACCATATTATTTTAAATATATAGATCCCAATAGTTCCATCACAAAGGCGTGTCAAATTTATTGTAAAATACCTATTGTATGTGATGGAAACTGTTTATTTAGGGCGATTTCATTCTGTATTTATCGATCTGAAGACTTTTATGCCGAAATTCGTGAAAAATTTATACAAAACACTACAAGTAGATGAGGTTTATTGTAAGATTTTAACATTTTAATAGAATCTGTTGTCTATAAAGAATATGAAATCAACTATGGTTCTATGGTTTTTTCCACTGATCTTCATGCTGTAGTGAAGAAAGTAGTGGCTGATAGCCTCGAAGCAGCGAGGCGGCAGGGGTAATTCTTAGCAAAGTGAGTGATGGCCGCGAACCCGCCCGGAGGGCGGCGAGAGCGGATAGTAACATTTTAAATTAATGTAAATAATTCCGATTTCTGCAAGTATCCTAATATTTACACGCAATTTTATTTGAATGAATTATTTCATTTTTGTAAACATAAAATTTTGTAATCAATTATTTATTCACTTTCTTATGTGCTGGAGTTTTCAAATTTTGTGCACTTTCTCGATGGTCATAGAGTAGTTTAACATTTTCAGAATTTAATTTTATTTAATTAATTAATTAATTGACTTAAATATTGATTCAATAAGAGTGGCACCATCTGGCAGTGAATATGAGAAAAATTTGAATACAAAATTTCAAATTATCTATAATTGTAGATTATAAATTAATGGCTAAGGAGAAGAAAATGATAATGATGAGAACGCTTCTAAAAGAGTGTTTCTTAAAAAGTTGTTTTTATTCAGATATTATAAGATATTTTTTGACATTACTAGACAAAATTAATTTTTCTAAAATGACGTTCATCAGAATTTCATTGAAAAATTGCACAGATATAAGGAAGAAACTCGGTATTCTTTCCAAAAATCATGTTGAAGTATTTGTTCTGAGCTGAAATACGGCAGAATAGCGAACAATTCTAAAGTGTCCAAGAAATGATTGCATGCAGTTTAAGGCATGATCTCCCGTCCAGGGTGCTCGTGCATAGGGACAGCGGTACTGTAGAACTCCCAAAATTTTCCATTGTGCAAATTAAATAAATTTATTGTATTTTGCATTTAATATTTAAACTATCATCAATCTAACGCAATTTTACATTAAGCGATTTTGGTCTTTAAATAAACCACGAAGGAAAACGGCAGCGGCAGCAGAAAACTAAGTTCCCTATCTTATTTTTTCACTATTCGAAGGAGAGCGCAAAGTAAAAATTAACTGCACAAACGGGAACTGCGGATTGTTCCAGCACCGAATTTTACCATCGCGCATGCGCAGTTATACAGCGCATGCTTTCCCTACCAATCCCTACTACGTTTTTAAGCTGAACGGGAACTGTCGAGGTCTGCAGCACCAGATAAGCTAGAAACGGAGTTTCAAACATTTTACCATCGCGGAAATAACTCTGAAAATAAGTTAGAAAGTGAAGGAAAATTAATGATAAATAAAAATTTATTTGAAAAAGTTTTTTATAGTAATTTAATTTGAATGAAACTTCTTGCAATACATAGAATTTTTCGATATTTTTTAAGTTATAAATAGGTTATAAATAGTGATGAAATACATATGAGTAACTTTCCCCAATACAAATATTGTCCAAAATTTTTGCGATCCCAATATTCTGTACCATCCTATTTGGAATCATGATTGATTCATAGTTTATGAAGCCTCTATTTCGAATACAACACCATTTGCTTCAAGGAACAGTATTTCTGAAAGTATATTCCCACTTTAAAATGTCACAGTGCAGCTTTAAATAGATGTAATAGAATAAATTACTCTTTTTTTTTATCTTGACAATTCCCATTAATGCGTATTACTACAAAACTTTAAATCTGCTTTTTAACATTAGAAAAAAAGAATAAAATATTTTCTGACGCAAGCAGTGTGAATCCGGATAGGCTATATGTAGCTGTTTTGATTTCAAAGGATAAAAAATTTTTAATCGTCATACAAGCATCAAGGTCATTGTTTTTTATCTTTTCGCTGGAAGCAAAACAAGAAGAATGGGTTTTATTTTTAATGATACTAATAAATGTTATTCGATTATTATTATTTTCAGTTTTACCAAAGCATTTATATATATATATATATATATATAATATAAATCCAAATATAACTAGTATATAATCACATACAGAAATAAAGTAAACAAGAATTAAATCCTATAAAAAAAGTCATTATTTGAACAATATATCCATTTTAAATAAAATCTAATAAATTGAAATTACTAAAGATACCATGAACAAAAATCAGGTTTAAACATTATATGTCAACAAGTGAAAGAACACTGTTGTTATTAAAAATAATGAAATAGGCAATCCAAGTAAAATGGAGTTTCCAACAATTAATATAGCAGCTTGGCTATGAACAAGCTTAGCCAGGTTAAATTAATTTTGCTGTACAAACCATCCCTGTTACTATTGTTGTTGAAAAAGCAAACAGGGTAATTTACCCTAAAATGAAAGAATTTAGAAAGAAAGAAAAGTCTTATACTAACCCTAATTATAAAGCATGACTATATAGAAACGACTAAAATTCAGGATAAAATATGTAAATATCATTATATTGCACTAAGATATTGCACTAAAGACAGTAAATATATAATTCAATAAAATACCCATACTTTACATTAAACATAATCAAATCTGTGTCTCCTCTTAAACTTACCAGAATCCATCTCTTTCAATATAGCCCGCCATGCATATTGACATCACATGTTGCCACAACCAAAACTCTTACCATGAATCAGCATAATTAAATAAATAATATAATTAATTTTTGATATCATGAATTAGTAAGATACCTATATTAAAATTCTCAAAACTAATACATTTATTTGTCTAGAAAATATTAGAAAATAGTTAAAAATGTCTATTAAAAAGGAAATTTTCACTTAAAAGATCCTGGAGCCATCTATGTAATAAATCTGAAATAAATAACTCAATATATATATATATATATATATATATGTAATAATCTCACTTAATTTTATTTCAAATTCTATTATTATATATTTTAAAGTCTTAATGTATTCCAAAATCACTTTTCTAAAACTCCAGTTTCGTTCTTTTCCCGCGCTGGAGGTATATTAAATCTCTCGTTTTTGACATATTTATTACTAAAAGAATATTTTAATTGTTTCCACGCGCACACAACTCGCGAAATCGGCGACTTATTGCCGCCATGCATTTTCCCTAAAACACTTACGTAATGTACTAAAAATAGCTATTATTCCCTTCACTTTGATCACATGTCTATCTGTTAAATCCCTACCTGGGAAAAAGCAGGTATCTTCTGTTCACTTTTGGCTTAAAACCTTATACTAAAATGTACGTACATTTCGTCACTCTCCGATAGTAAAAATGAAATTTAGAATTCAACTCGGCCTGTTTAATCATTTAACGACTACAATTACGAAAACATTTTATATATATATATAGTATTTGGAATGTATATATAGAAAAATTTCTGAATTTTTCCATAAATTACAATTACCTAATGAAGGAAATAAAAGATGCCATTATCTTTAATGGTTTATTTCTCTAATTAATTTAATTTATTTATACTAATAGTTTGCTTTTATTAATTAGGTAATAAAAATACAAAAATAATTTTCATTTTTTCTAAACACGTTTAATTTAACAAAAAAGAATTATTTTTGGTTAGCTCCTTCCATATTTTATTTTTCCGGTTATGAACATATAGTAGAACCCCGCTAATCCGAACTAATTGGGACCGGTGCCTGTTCGGATTAGCGGATTACCCGAAATTCCGATAAAAATATAAAAGAAAAAGATGTGTGCTAAAAGAAATGTAAGTTATAAGTATTCAGTACTACTATCTCTTGAATTCTTTTATTCAAAAGTAATAGAAAGAGAATATGTCTCCCCTTTTCATTACAATAATGGATGTGCTCCTGTATGTGAAAATGCGACATCAACAGGTTTATGAGATGTTGTCATAATATTGCTTCCACGTCGAGAATAACATCACTTCGTCAGACAAATCTGACAATTTTCTTCCCCCCAAAAGATCGTTAATGTAAATCTGTATGAGATGTGTTAATGTAATGTGTTTTTTTAAATGTAAATGTGATCATTGAATTATTGCATTAGTGTCTTCAATGTCTACAAAATTATACATGCTGAAAAAGTACTTTCTTATTTTTAGTATGTATATTTAAATCTTTTCAGGTAATCTTTTCAATTACATATAATTTTCGAAAATAAAATATGTTCGGATGAGCGGGGTTCTACTTTACTTCTATTAAGACCTAGATTATAATGGAAACTGGGTTTTTTTCAATACTGACCTAGGTATTTTATTCCCACGATTCATATTCCTCGCATTTTTCGTATAAAAGTTATCAGTTTTGTATACATTCAAATTTATTTTTTCAAGAAATATACACCATGTATATTTAATTTTTTCGCCCAAAAAATTAAAAATATATATTTGAAGCATTTAAGATATCATCGTAGCATGATCTTTAATCTCTTTCAAGTGTTCTTCCGATAAAACGAATAAATATTGTTATCATGAAAAAAAAAACATCTGTAATCATTAGTAGCAAATATTTTTATGTTTCAACTTCTATCTTTATGCTTTCACATACTTTTATTTAACTTGACTTGCTTCTTGTTTATAAAGATAGAATTCTTTAAATTCTTTATTCGAGGTTTGAAGCACTTCCTGTTGAAGTTTAGAACACTTTGGTATTCTAGATGAGAATACACTATTTTAATATTTTCAAAACTTAATTATCAGTTAATCGATTAATTTAACTAAATTTTTATTCAATGAAAAAAAGCCACCATGCATTAAATTAGAGAAACAATTGATTTCAACATACCATAATATTTATAATTATGTGTTCCAAATTTAAGCATAAAAAGTAGAAAATTATTAAAATAAAAAATAATTGCTTCAGTACATTATCATATTTGTTTTTGAAAACCATTTTCATGAAATTATGTAAAAACAGTTTAGCAGCTAGTTTATGTAAAAACATAAACTAGCTCAATTATAATGACATTGTTGATAAGATATAACATTGCAAGCCATAAACTGTGTTAATTAAATATAGAAAAACAACTTAGTTACAACTAAATTGCTTAAAAAGAAAATTTCTGCTTGATGTAATTCATGAAAAGAAAATTCTCGAGGTCTAATTTTATATTCATCTTCCTGTTTCAAGAAATAATTTGGACATTTTCATTTTCTTCATATTTCTTCCTTTGCATTTCATAACTTGAGAGAGTAAAGTATCTTGTTTACAATTGTTTCTTTTGTGCAATATAGCATGCTTTCGTAAACATCATTTATTTCCATGCAAAGTGTAAGAAGAAGGGAAATCTTGGATTCTTCATTTTAAAAAGGCTGTCGGTTTATTTGCTTTTACTCATTTACACAGAAAGTAAAAGAAGGAAAAAAGCTTGTCTCAAATTGTGCTCACTTTTAATGTTTCGTGAAATACCTGGGGAACGGTATGTCTGGAGAAGAATCAAGTTAATTATTTTTTACACGAAAAAGCTCATCAGATTTTCATGTCCGTCATAATGGCATTGTGTTACGCAATTTAATTTTTTTCTTAAATTTGTTTCAATTTCATTATTTCTTTTCATTTTATTTAAAGTAATTTCTTATTCCGGAGACCATAATAAGAAAATATGTATTTTTTATCGTCCGAAATGTGAGAAAAAAATTTGAGATTTTTCGACTTTCACTTCTAATATTCAAAAGTTTCAAATTTTTCTGCACACGCATCACATAAATGGAGAGAAAACTCTCTTAATTAAATATTGAAAAAATTCTGTCTGATGCGGAATACTTTCATGGTATGAAGCTGCCTACTTTCAGAGTGACTAAATCGTGTTAGAAACTTACTAAAGCTCTAATTAAAGACTGAATAATTTCGAAAATTCAAGTTATAGCAGTTGAAGAACTTATTAAAGGGTCTAAGACAATTAACCGACGGAGTATTTAACCGAATTTTTATTATTCTTTAGATGTCTTTCAGTTGACACGTAAATTAAAATATAAAATCTCCGAACACAATTTTAAACAATAATTAATTAATTTTTCATAAAAGTATTATTTTTATTTAATAATCAAAAATTTTACAGTCTCGCATACGGGGCGAAAGTATCATAATCATCAAAAAATTTGATCTTGAGATATTGATAAATCTCTACTACCTCTAATTCGAGAAACTTATTTTTGGATTTAAGTATGTCTATCTGTCTATATGACTGTCGATCAGAATGTGAGCATGCTAACTCATAAATGTAATGGCCCAGAAAAATGAAATTCGATATGTAATCTTTTCAACAGAATTATAGATTTAAATCAGATTTTGGGCGCAGTCCATGGGAGGGAAGTCTGTCTGTCTGACTTTCCGATTTCATGAGAACATGATAACTCAAAAAACACAGTAAGACAAAGGGTTGATATTTAGCAAATCACCAGAATTGTAGATCTGTTTAAAATTGTAGATTAAATCCGCCACCTTTCTGAATGTCTATCGGTCTGTCTATTCGTGTGCATGTGAACGCGATAACTCAAAAACGCAGTAAGCTAGAAAGATGAAATTTGAGAAGTAGTCTCAACGTTAAAAATTGTTGATCTGTATCAAATATCAGATTAAATCCGCCATCTGGTTGTTTGCCTATTTGTATGCATGTGAACGCGATAACCCAAAAACGCAATAAGCTAGAAAGATGAAATTTGATATGTGGTCTCAACGTTAAAAATTGTTGATGTGTATCAAATATTAAATTAAATCCGCCATCTGGATGTCTGCCTATTCGAGTACATGTGAACGCGGTAACTCAAAAACGCAATAAGCTAGAAAGATGAAATTTGATATATGGCCTCAACGTTAAAAACATGTGATATGTATCAAATATTAGACCCAATCGGTTGTGCGAAAATGCGTATTCGATTCACTTCACTATACGACGACGTTAAACTCGGAAACAGTCATATTGTGTAAATATATGAAAAAGTCGATAGGAGAACATTTGAATACAATCATTCATTTAATGTTAAAGTAGCAATGGTTCCAAATTCTGATGTCAAACATTTGCACATTTCAGACACCCTCATTTCCTCGAATTTGACATACAAATTCAGTTGCATTGCATTTCGTCCATTTTGCGTGTGATTAGTAGGTACTGAATAGATAATTTTAAGACAAGAGAACCTTAATCTTAACACTAATGGGGGGGGGGGGGGGCGAATAATCATTTGACTATTCGTTATTGCAGTTTACATAGTATTTGCGGCAGTTTAGTTTCAAAATCTGTGGAGTTTAAAGATTGCTCAATGCATTTTAAATATATTGCCTTGGACACATACTGACGAATAATAAATAGTATAAAGTATAAAACTAAAAAGTAGGAAATAATTATGATAAATAAACAATTCTTTTTGGAACAAAAGTATAAAAGTAAAGATTTGAAAATCATTATAACACATAAGCAATTCTTCTTTCTAGAATGCTAATAAAATGTGTTTAAATGAAGTTAATGAAAATGGTTTTTAAAACCTTGAAATTACTCTTAATTAAATTCTAAAGTGATTAAGTAAAAGCTTAACTATATTAAGCGTAAACTCGCAACAGCACAAACAAGCCATTAATTAAAATTCTTTCCTTAAACAAAAAATCATCTTCTTCTAAGAAGCTTAAATTATGTTTTATTTGCTAACCTGCAAATTCGATGTTTTATTCAAATAAGTGATAAATTTATGTTGTTTTTTAAACTGAACGAGATAAGTTTCAGCAACCATTTTTCTATAAGTGCAGTGGATTATACTTCATTACACAGTGTTTGGAAATGCTTCGTTAATTAATTTTATTACAAAAGCGAAATCGTTTTATTTATTTAGGAATTTATAATTATTTACATTTTAAATCTAGTGCATGTTAATGAATATTTTCTTTGTCTCATTTCAATTTTGAAACACAGATTCGATTTACTAATACATCTTCCGAAATGTGAAATTCTAAAATTGAATGTGAAATTAATTCCATTTTCCAATACAAAATTCTTTAGGTATTCTAACTATGTTATCGCAATTATTTAGCAGAATCGAAGTTATTCCTTTATCATATTCAAATAAAAAATGCAAATCAAACAAATACGTCTAATAAAACAGCTTTAAAAATTCAACATTTTGTGCATTAAATAGACACATAAAAAATGCACTGAACTTAATAAACTGAATATGTTGAGTTGGCACTAGAAACTTTGTATTATTATTCTATAAAATTATTATTTCCTTCATTTATAAAATTATTCATTCATAATCCATAATACCTTTCTGACAGAAAATAATATTGAAGTATATAATCTAGAAATCGTTCAAGATTTTAATGTATTAATGTTGATATATTTTGCATCTCTTGGCATTACGAAGCTTTCTATTTATTAATATCATACAGAAACAATTTTTCAAAGTTTTCTTAATGCAAATTTCTACGATGTTGCAATAAGTGTGTAATTTTAGATTAGGCTATTCGCTACCAGGTCCAAGGGAAAAATCCACCACCATAGTCCTGCCCTTTTATATTTAAATATAATACAATTTGTAAATCAAATAAGTTAAATTGAAAAAAGAAAAAGAAAATAAAAACTGTTTTCAAAGTGAAATAAATGTTGTTTATTTGTATTCGTAGTCCTATATTTGTTCTATATATTTCGCAGAAATATGTTATAGCTGTATGCCGTTTATTGGGGAAGTATATATGGCATCAAATCATTTTTCCAGTTTCTTAGGGAAATGTTATGTATATGAAAATTAAAAAGAAAGACTTAATTATTTTATAACATAACCATCTGAATGTGGTACAGTTTGGTACAAAAAGTTGTCATAAACTGTTAATGAACACCCGTCACAAATTTGTGACGCTGGCTCAGGTAAGAAAATCGGAGAATCATTTATATGTGACGCTGGAAGTGAAAGGGTTAAATAAAGTTAGTAAAATTAAAAGTTAACTTAAAAAACAATTCTACTAGCGTTGTGAAATGTAGAACATATTTTTATTTTAACTATTTTTTACTTTTTAGTGTTTAGTCTATAAATCATTTTTATATATAATATGGTATCTTGAAATGGATTTGGATTTTTTTTCTTAAATTCTCACCCGTATGGAATCATTATTTAATTAAAATAATCAACTAACTGATAATTAAGTTCTGAAAATATTAAAATAGTGTATTGTCACTGCAAAGCCACAAGTGTACAAAATAAAAAACAATAATAAAATATTCCATCTTTACAAACATCAAACAAATCAAGTTAAATAAAAGTTTATTGAAAGCGTTTCAAAAGTCACAATGAAATATCTCGATTGAATAAGTTCTTCCTGTTTTTATTATAAATTCCTATTTAATACGAATTCACTTCTCGTTAGTGAATTAAATGTTGCGTAAAGAATACAATTTTAAGAGTAACATCTAGATTATGAAGAGAAGAACTTAAGAATGGGTTTTCTTTCAATAGCCATTCTTACAAATTATATTAAATGCATTCAAGCATATAAATGCACTCAGCAGCAGATATATGCTAAATTATCAGTGTATTAGGCACATGGAAAGGGTTTTCTTGCTACCTTTTTATGTAAATTGATACTGATTATTGAAATTCAGTAAACACAAGTGGAAACTTTCTTTTTTACTTTCATAGGGTAAACTATCGCTATATCATGTAACGTTTAAAGGACGATTATGAACGATTTTCCAATTAAAAATGGGATTAACTCGACCGAGACTTTTGTTTTATCTGAAAATTAGAAATCAGTTTTAATACATCATTCGTTATCATGACTGCTGATAGTGCAATACTCACGAAAAACTTAATATAGGAAATTTAACCTTTATTTAGGAACGGATTATCACTCATATCGCGTTGGTGGTTGCTTTGCCCTATTAGCACAAGATGTCCTACGATATTCATACGATATCTTTACGATGATGAATACAGAATATCGCAGCATCGTGGAGATATCGTAGAATATCTTGCGCTAATAGGGTGCGTTCCTGTTTAAAATTGCTTAAGAATGCTTTCGTGCCATTTTAGTTATCTTCATGGACCTTCGAGGAGTGGAGTTAGTTATATTCATGGATCTTCTCAGTTGTTTTCAGCACCATCTTTCGTTCGAATTTTCTGAGCCGTTCATTGGACCAATCACAGAGTACCCTGCAGATCCCTTACATCCGACGTCGGATCATCCTTCAGTGTAATACTCAGTGCTTAGGATCAACCAACATCCGGCTATGACATTTTGTTATTGTCACCAACCGATCGCCCTTTATCCGGATGAGGGAGGAATGTTTTTCCAGATGTTCTTTAGACATAGCTATCGGATTATGCATCCAAGTATTTGATGCATAATCCGAAGTCTTTTGTTCTTGAAAGATTTCCCAATACGATTTCTGAGTATTCCTAACGAGATTTCTAAGTGGCACATAAAAATACATTTAGGGAGATATGAATTTATTTAATCGTTGGTGTAGGAAAAACGTAAGCCCTATGTCTGATATACCAACTCATACTTCATTATTATAACAATTGGATAATTATTATCGGTTTCAAATTATAACGATTTTGATCTTTTAATAAATATCTTGAAAGTCGATGGATTAAACAAACGTTTCATTTTTGCTGAAGCATTTAACTAATTTAACAATGAGGTCCGAGAGAACGCAAGTTGTATTCTTTAAGAACAAAATCTTCATTTTTTATGATTATAACAATTGGTCAATCATTGAAGGTCAAATTTTATCTATTTTAATTTTTCATAACATGTATTTGAAGCTGATGAATAAAATTTACAATACATTTCTGCTTTCAAAATGAAATTGCATTTAAAAAGATTAACAATACATGTGCTACGATATGATTTTATTTGACCTTTCGGTTACGCAAAACCTGAGCTCTATGATTGTTATGGCAAAATCATATTTTATTAATATAACATTTGAAATATTATTAAAGATAAAATCTACATCGATTTTAATTGATTATAAAATGTCTTGATAGCTTATGGATAAAATTAACATTGCATTTCTGCTTGTAAATTTACACTGCGTGTAACTAGTTTAAGAATCGAAATTTTTAACAGTTAACAACTTTAAAAGAGTGAATTTGCCTGACGTCATGGCAACATGACAAAAATAATTATTCATGCAATCTAACGTCTAATTGCACGTTTTCTCACGTTGTGCCGGACGTCACATCGTTTTTTTCCCTGCAAGATGCACTGTGGATTCCAAAATTCCCATGAGTATGAATTATCTTCATTCTACATTTAGTGTCGATTTGAATCCTATTCTAGCATACTGCAGTTCGCAGAAAATATTTGTTTATGATTTTTTATTAATAAAAATAATTATAAGTGTTTTTTTCGGCATTATCAATAAAAAGGCTGAAATAAAAAAAATCATTGGTTGTATTCATTGAAATAAAAAGATTACGAAAACTCACCTTTCGCAATTATGTTGTCAAAATAATTAAACACAAAAAATACACATGCGTTTTAGTGAAAATAAACATCATGAATTGAACTGCTTTGTAATAATTTTTGTGTCTAAATGTTTTTCATGCCTTGGCTGTATGTAGTGTTTTGGCATGAAGAAAATATATTTAGTATTTAAAAATTTCGTAAAAGGATTTCAGGTTTTTCTCTCCAATTTCAATATAATTTATCATCGGATTCTGGAGAAATTATGCATTTGAAAATAAATAATTTCTCTCAAATTCCGACATTAATTGGTGAGATATAATTAAATACTTAATATCAGTCATTTGACGTAAATGATGAAGCATTGCGCATAGAATACTCTAAATATCCATTTACTTTTGAAGAGTTACCATTCATTTACGACATCCATTTTTGATCCGAAAAGTGAGATGTAGAAAATCAACAACAACATTTATTTTGCCTTGAAAATTTAGTATCCTTTGAGATGCATTTTGCAGATCATGCAGAATGTATTAACGCATTAAAATGAGCAAAAGAGATAAGTGTTTGCAATTTTTTCCTAAATCGACAGATATCTTTACAAATGAATTACTATCAGTAAGCAATTAATAAAGACTTCTCATCAATTATTGCTCTTTATTTTCTGAAAGCATTTCCTGGAAATTAAATTAAGATGCGATGTTTATTATATTATGCAACCAAATTACCTTTTCGCTTAAAATTAATCTATTTAATTGACATCTCTGGATAATTTCTGCCTAAACGTTTATTGCAAATATTGTTTGGACGTTCATAATTTTTCGATTCTAATGTTAATACCCATTTGTTTGTTACTTGCTGATACACCCGATGCTACATGGGATAAAAATATTTTCACGTCTATTTAAAAAATATATATGATTTTAATGTAAAAAAATACTTTTATATAAAATATTATAATGCGCAAAACTATACTATCGTCTGGAACTTTATTTTCAATTAAAATGAGAATATTATTTTCAATCAAAGAATTTTTAAATCTCGTAGATTTTCAAAAAAATTCTGACTGAATGAATCGGTATATTAAAATCGTCAAAAGCCGATTTTTCCGTAAGTTATTAATATTTTTAAGAATGAAACAAAATTTAATTAAACATAGCAAATTGCAACTCGGCGGCAAATAAATAAATTGATTTAAAAAATTCATACTATTTTTATTCAATAGGAATGGCAACACTAAATGTAAAATAATCTTTTCTACATATGAAAACAGATTTCCATTAATGAAAATTAACCATTAAAATAATTGTTACGGAACCTTCACTAAAACCTCTCTTATGCTTTATAGAATTTGTGAGCAAAATTTGAAGCAAATCTTTTTGTTGTTTGGAATTCTAGAGAAAAAAACTATTTATGAATTTTCACTATTATGTATATGGATTAGATCATTTGTTCCTAACGTTATGATATTGTTGGAATAAAAAAAGATGAAGACAGTTTGAAGTGACATATCGGCTTAGGGCAAGAGATTGGAGGTGTACCCTTTCCTCCCTTCCGGATTTATCTGGGGAAAATGACATCCAACCTAACAAAAAGCATGGTTGTAACCACCAACTAGTGATATAATAAGGTCAGTTGAGAGTTAGTAGTATAATATGTTGTTGGGAGGTTCAGATTAATATTTATCTTCATTTTCGATGTTCTGTAGCTGACTCCGTTTCAGAAAAAATAATTATCCTGAATGAGCACAATTTCTAAATTAATTCGAGAAGTATCATCAGATGCTTATGTGATACTCAATATATACTCAACTTGATTATGGGATACTCAATGTATTTTATGTTAACATATCAGTATCTGTTGTCATAGTAGCATAAAATTTGTTGTTAGGATAAATGAATCAAACAAAGAGTGAGATGCATTTTCAGCACATCAGTAATGTGATAGCTCTGAGTGCTATTGAAATAATGATGCATTAACAAAAGAACGCAAAACCAAAAGCAGTAATTAATAATTTACTTTTTCTTTTCCGAATTTAAACAGTGGAAATGTGCTTCAAAGAAACTTTTCTCGTTTTGGCAACATTATTCTATGTAATACAATACTGATTGGATCGAAATAACCGACCACAATTAGCTAAAATTTTTGAACATTCTAGCTGTTCATCCAATAGAATTTGACTAACAATCCTCATGACTTAAGGAAGGCTTGTGTTCCTTAAATAGTAACTTTGAAATGTCAGTGCCAATCATTTGAAAACATGACTGATGAAAATTGACGTAGAAAAAAGTAAGTGTTTTAGTAAAATATATAACTGCTTTTAATTATAAAAAATAATTAACATAATATATATTTATATTGCATAAGTGTGTTTTGGAAGTCTGGAGAGCGTTGCGCTATTTTAACCCTCTCATACCGAGCGAGGCGGTCTCGGGCGTGCTAAAAATTTCCCCTTAACAGCGACAAGAGCCGGTCTGAGCCGGTTAGTTTCTTTTGAGGGGAGGGGAGGTTCTGAGATAGCTTAGGATATAAGTGCGGTAGGGGGTCCAATTATCCTTGCCCACCACAGCCCACTTCAGTGCGCCTTAAGGGAATGTTACAGCAGGGGGTGGGGAAAATGGCCAGCCAGGTTGGGAGAGGCCAATTCATGTCGTTTTCTCCCAAAAAGTCTCGGTTTTAAATAAGCTAGAAGAAAAAAAGTCTCCTCGGGATTAAAGAGTTAAGTGTCTGCCATGTCGCCTGGCCTCTACTCAAAGTTATGAAATCTGCTTCTATTAGACCTGGTGAAACTCAAAAATTAGACATAAATGACAAACAAGATTATAACAATATACAGGTTGAATCAAAACGATTGTCCAGATTTCACATTTTACTCTGCAGCAGGTAATTGTTCTATGTATTTGAAAGATACATATTTCAAGAGATAATATATTCAAGTTTTGAATCCAAGCATCACAGATGTTCAATATACGTTTGTTACACGGCATGTATCAAGTCCGTAGTAAAATTCTTGTCAAACCTTTTAAGGGATGTCTATGTCGAAACTAGCTGTGATACAGGCTTTCAAATTATTGACAGTCGTTGAACATGAAGGCACATACATGTGATTTTCTACAAACCCCCAGAAAAGAAATCACGCAGTATGTAATGTGGGTATCGGGTGACCAAGCTAACAATTTTCTATCTCTTTCAGCTGAGCAATCGATCGACCAATGTGATTGCATGTCATTGAGGTAGCAACTCAATTTTCAACGGTCATCAATGATTTGAAGGTTAGTTTCATTGCTGCTATTTCCAATATCAACAGAGACATGCTGTAGAAGATGCAACTATCGTATTACAGATTTCATGTGTGTTACAAAACACCTGTTTGACAAAAGGAACAAATATCGAATGTCTGTGATGTTTGTATTCAAAACCTGAATATTCTAGCTCTTGAAATATGTATTTTTCAAGCAGATACATCAACTACCTGTTGCGCAGTAAAGCTTTGAAATTTTCACTCATCCTGTATAATATACGTAAAACTTCATGAACACTAAATACGCAAAAATGTATTCCATGTTTTGAAATCGATCTCTTTTAGAGAGGCATCATGTTTTAATTTTTTTTAAACTTGACTAGCCTTTTGATAATGTGAAACCTCCTTTTTGAAAGTTTAACAGAAATGGACATCATACTAATGAATTAGGAATATACTGGGATTAAAACCAGGTTTCGAATCATTGTTTAATTCATTATTGTTCCACAAGGTGTGGTGATGTTCATTACCTTGTAACTTACCACTAACTCTATCCAGAAAAGATCGATAAATAGAATTAATCATTGATGTTACTCGCGGTAAAGGCCCAATGGTCGATTTGCAAGGTGTTATAGTAGACTTAAAACAGATAGAATCAGTATATAATTGAAATTTTTCGGCCATTTTAGGATATAAGAGATGTCTTTGAATAAGATATCGGATACATAGATATATAAACAATAAAATGTTGTCTACATAACTTAACTAATTAGCCTTAGTAATATTAAAGGGGCCAACTATTTTATTTATTTTTATGAATTTCGGGTTCAACGTTTCAAACTGTACTTTTGTGTATAAGGGCTTGCTTTTGTGTGTCAGCTTTATTCTCCCATAAACGAACACTCAATTTTAGACAAGGTGATACTTTATTTTTATATATATTAAAAATGTCCCTCAAAATGAATCTACACGATGAATTCAATTGAAATCTAAAAAACGCAATTATTTTAAGCCTGATTTGCATTAGAAATGGAGGTAATATCAGATTATTTAATAAAAGAATAAGTTTTCCCTTACTTTGTTATTTCATTTCAATAATCGATGAAATTTCGTATATGAAAGTTAAATTTTCCCTCTTGTGTTCTAATATAATCAATATATCTTTAAATTCTCAAAATATACAGCTTGCTTAATTGTTTCATGTTCAGTTATAAATATGATTAAAACTACACTCCTGTGGCAAAGATTATAAATTTTTTATGCCCCTTACAGTTCAAAATTTTATGTTCATTCATCCGAACTTCCAGAGAAAAAATAATATTAATTTTGTCTTTCGCTAACAAATCATTGAATACAAAATCCTGCTTAAAAAACAAAAAAAATTTCTGAATTCAGAAATTCAAAGGTAACTTTGCTTTGATACAAGTAATTATTAATAAAAATTACTCAATAAATCAGAAAATTAAAGAACAAAATTGCTCTTAGATATTCAAAAGCTTTTTAATTACAATGACAAAAGAAAAAATACAAATAAAACTAATTATCAGTAATAAGTAAAATAAATAGTAAGAAAGATAACAATTTTCTTTTATTATAAACTTTCACGCTGCCATTATGAATTACTGAATGAGTTTTCTTTATTACGTACATTATGTTTTTTTAAATATATGTCATAATAACATTTATTTTATTTTCATGCTATCTTTTTTAAGGTTACGTTAGTAATTTTTATGAGAGGCTTTATACATACAGCCAAAACAATTTTATTAGCGTAATTTTAGTTTTATGCTGTATACATAAAAAAGAACTTTCTTTGCTATGCCTCTGCAAAGTATTCATTATACAAAAAAGCAATATTTTGATTTTTTTTATTTTTAAATTGCGTTAAATTATGTTCCACTGATTTTTGTTTTAGATTTTCCTCAATGTGGTTTCCTCAATGGTTACTTTTTAATTTCCATTAATTTTTATAGTTAAAAGTGAAGAAAAGTAAGCGATGTTTTGTTCATGTACACATTGGAGGCTAATTAATTATGCAAATGACCAACTCGATGTTTATAAACAACATCTTTATTAACATAACAAAAGCGACGTCGGTATCTAAAACAAAGCAAGGAAAAATTCGAAACTTGAAACTGAATTATTTCACAACTGCGCATTTATTTTTAGTCACGTTCAACTCGATCTCGTCAGTTCACTTCTCTGTCTGAAGTCTTGACCGCAGCACCACATACACGTATAAATGAATTTTATTTTTAGCTTTGAGAATCGTAAATAGCCAAATATGTTATAATCCGAGCAGCTCCTAAAACGTGGCATAATTGCTTTTTTTAAAGAAATCATGTGAGATAGGTAAAATGCAAAAGCACTTTCCTGTTCCCAACACAAAAATCTCCACTTCAAGACGATATTTTAGATTTCATCTAGTCCGTATTCTTAAATTTGATATGGAAAATTTGATTTGAACTTATCTCTGAGTATTTGTGTTATTTGTCGATGTTATAGTTGCTCTTTCTACGCTATAGTTGATGACGATATAGATTTACTTAATTGCATTAAATGCCCAAATCTGTAATTTAAGAAGCCACCTAAAATTCTTTCTAGCATGCAATTTCAATGGTAATATTTTAACATTGTTGAGAGGTGTATGCAGCATACAATTCCAACAGAATCTCTCTTTTAATTTATTGTCATGATTTAAAAGAAACAGGGTGCCTTCTCATTTCAAATGTCACCGTCTGGAACTCTAACAATCTTCAATTATAAACTCAATAACAAGAAAATATGTAGTTTTTTGTTCTAATCTATTATGTGGTTTATAGAGTGTATGTTTAAGATGCTGTGAGCGTAAGGACAGTCTTTATAAAGCTTGATAATTTGAGGAGCAACGGTTGATTTTGATAAATAAAGTATTTTGGGAGGGGTGTTCTAATCCCACTTGACTTGGTATATCTAACCAAATGCATGAGACATGGAGTAATAAGAAAGAGAAAGCGTGGCATCTGTTATTGGTTAGAAGCTTGATTTGGCTTCTAAATAGGAGAGTAGGCTGCCTTCCTTAAGAAATCTTAGGCAAAGAAAGCCCACATTATTGTTTCGCTTTGAGAAAAATCAGGATAATCTTCAATATCCATCCTGAATGCAGCGAGCAATTCTTTGCAAAAGTGTACTTTTCAATATTGCTATACTTATGAGTATAATCAGTGGGTAAAAAACCAGAGATAAATAAAGAGACTCGATAAAGGACTCGTTTCTAAATTTGAAATATTAGATACATTTTTCCAGTGCAAATATCTTATAAACATACATATGCATTTTGTGTACCTTAAATTCATACGCGATACAGACCTCCTAAAGTAATATAAGTTGAACTTTCCTAGCTGCCTATAAAAATACATCATTCCAATATTTACTATATTTTACCGATATAAAAAACGAGATTCCTGCGACATAAAATTCTTCACCATTCAACTTGGTTTTTATTCAAATAATATTTCCCCAGAATATTGTTTTTAAGAAACTGGCTTTTCTATGTCTTATGCGCTTAACTCGTTCATACGTGGTTACAGAATAAAGGAAAAAAATGGTTACACAAGTTCCTTCTTTTAAAAAGCGTGCGCAAACAGAGATAATAATGCTATTACCTCAGAAAAGAAATTCACCAGACGTTTGAATCTGCTATTATTGTATAAGTAACTGATTGAATTCAGCTTTTCAAATAGAAAAGCTTCTTCAAAATTCAATCCATCGTCGATCGAATCTTCAAAATGCTGGTATTCAAGTCTTAGATGAGAAATTGGATTACTGCACAAAAACCATTGCTTTACCTGGGGAAAGGTAGATAGCGGAAAGTCGCTCTAAAATTTAAAATAGTTTCATAAAGGATGTTCTTAGCTTAACAGTCTGGTTATCCTAAAAAATTTTTGCGGTTGAAGTTTCAGTATGAACCTTCTTGACGTAATTCTTTCTCACTTATTTCTTTCTCTTTATGTGAAATATAAGCATAGGCTAATTTACTTGCAATCGAATTTGTTTGTTGATCTATTTTATAGTTAATAGCGTTTTTAAAATATAAGGAAGAATTTAAGATAGTTTTGCTTTTCTTCACATTTTTTTGGTTTCATTTTTTATTTATTTTTATTAGTTATTTATTTATATTTTTATCTATTTACTAGCAATACGCGCACGGCATTTCCCGTGCTATCTTGACTTCAACAAAATAAAAAAAACGCCTTCAAATGACATGAAAAAGTTTTGAAAACAATATAAAAACAAAAGATAAGCATTATTTGAATTTAGGAAAACAGTACCGAGTACGTTAATCCAAAATGATATTAATAAATGCGACAAACCAGCATGCGAAATATGCGAGGCAAAGAAACATTTTAAGACACTGCCGAAAATAATTTTCGAATTCATTCAGTTAATGTATCTTCTCCGAGAAGAACGCAATGGTATATGACGTCACCTGCCGCGACGAAGGTCACGCACTAGCTAATGAGATTGTAACAATGCATGATGGGGAAGTTAACTCGTTCCGGAGAATGTCTTGCTGAGAAAGCTGGCTTGTAAGAAAACTGTTTGAACTGATCAAGGAACAATTATTTTGAAAAAAACGGAGAAAGGTATTTTAACGGTTCTTGTTTTAAATCCGGCAGAAACGTTCGAGTTATAAGCTGAAAAATGAAAATTATAGAGTTGTTAGAAAGTCAGATGCGAGAATTTGAAAAAATCTTTATCAAAAATTACCATAAAAGTGACTATTATTTAAACAAATTCTCAAAATTCAATAAATTGCGTTAGAAATTCAAAACAAACTTCATTAGAACGAAAATTGTTTGTTCTATCCAATGGTGCATTGATTCTTTTTCAACGATCATTAGAAAAGATACTACAGCCGTGAACGTGCCAAAAATGACCCAAAACAACACAAAAAATTAAATAAAAACATTTCTAGATTAAATTTTAAAATTCCGGCTTTGAGGTGCATTGAGTCACCATTACGACTACCTGTGTGCCAAATTTCACGGCTGAAAGTGCGATAGATTCGTGTGGACATCGCACGCACACACATATACACGCAAACAATGACTTTTATAAGTACAGATTCTTTATTTTAATTTTATATATTTATTCATTTATTGTAATTAGTAAATTTTTTTGAAAGCTTGAAAAATACAATGTCAATTTTAATTAATCTGCAATCAACTTGACATAATTCTTTCTCACTTATTTCTTTGTCTTTATAGTATGAAATATTATTAATTGCTAATTTACTTGCAATCGAATTTGTAAGTTGATCTCTTTATTAGTTAATAATGATTTTGAAATATAAGGAAGAATTTAAGATAGTTTTGCTTTTCTTCACATTTTTTTTTGTTTCATTTTTATTTATTTATTTTTATATTAGTTTTTTATTTATTTTTTTATTTATTTATCCTTTCTTTTAATTTATATAATTATTTATTTATTGATCCTTTCGTTTAATTTATATAATTATCTATACATTTATCCTTTCTTTTAATTTATATAATTATTTATTTATCGGAATTTGTAAAATGTTCGGAAATTTTTAAAATTACAGTGTCAGTTTTAATTAACTTACAGCTTTGAACTGAAATAACTTTCGAATAATTTCAAATATAACTACAGGTTTTTTTTTCATTGAAAAGCACGTGATAACGTAGTTTAATGGATAGTGTTTTCAAAGTGAAAACTTTCAAATTCAACACAGTAGCGCAACCTAGGCAAACAAATTGTCAAATATGGATTCAAATCTTTCCTTTTTTACGCTTGAAACTGAGTCAGTTATGGTATTTTTGAGGCTACTAAGGTATTTCGGTTTCTTTTTGTGCAAAATATATTCCACTTGGTACCAAAGATAAAAATAACGTGGATTAATATCTGGTGAATAAGATGGGCGATGCAAAGCACCAGAATAACAATTTGATAACAATAAATCACGTTCGAAACTACTATTAATGGCATAAGATGGGTTTTTGAATGTTAAAAAGCAGTTCTGTAGAAATACTGTTGTATTTCGCCACGTAAATACCGAATTTTAACTCTATATTTTTATAATTTAAATTTTATTTCTTCTGTTGAATATGACGGTTTGGAATGCACTTTAAAATTGCGTGGAAGTGACGTTAAACAATTTCCTTTTACACCTTCTCTTATTTCACGCATTCATAGCAACATCTAGTGAGGCTCTGAGAAGTTATTTCAATTCAAATTTGAAGGTTAACTAAAACTCACACTAAATAAATGTAGTACGATATACATAAATATAATAAATTCAAAATTATTTCTGATAAAGTGAATTAATTGTATTTTAATTAATGTTTATTGAATTTAATGATTAAAAATACGTTTCTAAAACCAAAAATAATTTGCCTGTGACAAAACGTTTTAAGTGTATTATTTCTGACATTCTCATAAAAAAATAGTTAGAATACCTGTATTCCCTGTCATGTATCTCTATTTAAATCATTGTATAGAAAACACTGGTGGTCATGAGAATGCTAAGTTTCAGTGGAATGCATTACAGAATATAGAGAAGAGAATGACGCAAAAGAGAAAAATAATGCTTCGTAACTATTTTTTCTTTTAAACCTTTCTAAATTTACTGAGAACATTCTACCCGATATGAATTAATTAAATCGATTTTGTTTCGAAATATATTACTACAATGAGTGTAAAATTATATCCGAAGTAGAAAATTTGTTACATTTTAAAGATGATTAAAATGTAACAAATTCTCTAGTTTGGAGGATTAAGTGGAAACTAAGACAAAAAAATTCACAGGTTCATTATTTTTGATTATATGGTAATAAAATACCAAGTAATTAGAATTAAATTGACTCTGTTTAAAACACTGTCGTGAAAACATCGATGGTCGTGAGAGTTCCAAATTTCGATTATATGTTTTGAAAGCGTAGAGGAAAGAACGATGACAAAAAAAGTTTTCATAAGCCGCTTTGTTTTCCTTGGAACTTTCAAACTTATATGCTAATTAAATTGACATCTGGATGTTTGTCATAAATGTTGCCGTCTTCTAAATCGTAATTAAAACACACCATTTCACAATTGCTGGATTTTTATTTGACGAAAAGTGAATTATGATATACTACCAAATTTTTGCTTATCTTCTCCTATCGTTTATTTTTCAAATTTTGTGAGTCATTCGCTTACATGTATTCTGAAATGCATACCATTTAGATATGGCACTCTTACGACAACTACTTTTTATCACTAAAGAACTTTTAAAGGGGTGCTTTAATTCTAATCATCAGATAAATAATTTCAACTTTAAATATAAGCAGCAGTGTTTAAATACACAATTTTATTAATGTTGTGGCAACAACTTCGTCTTGCGTGTGCTGTCGATCTTGTTCATGCGTAGTGAAGAGCTTAGTGCTATAAAGTCTCAAGCGTCATCTGACATCCTCGCTCTTGATTTTGCTTTATGTTCCTGTTGTCGACATGTTCAATTAATTATCATTTACCTTACTTTTACTTTTATCTTGTTAACTTTATTAAAGTTACAATTATTATCATGAGTTAGTTTCTTCAGTGTTGCGTGATGTTTCCTCACACCTGCACGAGCCAGTATACACTTGCATGCCTGTCAATGGTGGTTTGTACCTTCCAAGTTACCTTGCCTAATGAGATGCAGTAGCTACTCTCTTTGTTGGAGTAACTAGAATAACTTGAAGTAAATTCTGGTCCTAGTGCTATACACCATAATGGTAATCAAGTTTGCCTATTGACCACCGCATCGATCCAAAGTGGTAACTTTACATAGGTTTGCTAAAATGTACTAAAAAGTAGAATTTTTTTATTTTAATTATTTTCTACCTGTTAGTCGTTAATTTATAATTATTTGCAATTAATATTACGAAATCTTGAAATACTGTACCGGTAGGCGCCACTCATATGGAATCAAAAATTAATTTAATTAATCTATTAACTGACAATTAAGTTCAGACAGCATTAAAATAGTGTATTATCATCGATAATACATAAGTGTACAAAATTCGAAAACTCTACCACATAGCAAAGTGCGTGAAAAATTGATTAGAAAATTCCATCTTTTGTATAAGAAGGAATTTGGTTGGAGCAGATTAAGGTATTGAAGCTGATTGAGTGGAGAGCATTATAACCATCAAATTTAAATTTAACTATGTAAGTTATT
>BGPR01000183.1:1067530-1078353 GCA_013235015.1 Araneus ventricosus
CAACCGCAAAATTAAAAACAAAGCCCATTTTGGAATAATTTTTTTTTCTCTGCTGAAATGAAAATTGTTTCTTGATTGTGGCAACTGGCTTTCAATTTGCATTTTATTAAATATTTTCTTTTAACCTAACATTTAACACAGTTACGTAAGAAAAACCACCTGCTTTTTTTATTTCTTCAAAACTAAAGTCAGAATATTTAAAGAGCTTATGTCACGTATTGAAGTTATTGGAATAACATATTTTAATTTTTAACGTTACCAAAAAAAGTAATAAAGAAGCTTAACAAATAAGCAAATTTCTTTACTCGAATATTTTTTACTGAAAGTTTTGAATGACACGTGGTTTCTTTCTTTATAATATTAACATGAAAAATTTTGATTAAACTTCATTAATCCTTTTTATCTTTAAAGGCAATTTTTGAATTTTTTTTTGCTAAGGTTTTGAATTATTTTCGAAATTTTGCTTCTTTCCTGAAGACAATTAAATAATAATTTCTTTTATTTCGCATTCTATTCTGCAAATTTATTTTTATTTGGATTATTAAGGGTACAATGGACGTTGAAAATGGGAAAAATTGTGCAAAATTCTGATTTTTTTATAAACTTTAATTAACTACCGTTCTTTTTAAAGCCAGATTTAAATCTTTTTTAATTACCAGATTACCAACAGTTGTCTAGAAAACGAAATTTTTCGATATCTATATACATTCACTCAATATAAACATTTAAACTGAAATATATTTTTGCATTAAAATACATTTTAAGTATTTTCTCAAAGTTTAGTTTTAAGGCGATGTCCACATTTTAAAACATTCCATGTATATCCTATTTTTAGTTAAAATACTGAAACGTGTTTTAACTAATTCTTCTTTTTATACACGAACCAATGAGTGTTTAAAAAAAAAATATTTTTATTTTTTAATATAAAATTTTTTTAATTTTAAATATTATGGAATCATGTTAACATTTTTTGTCGAAAATTCATCACCAGATAAACCCTATTTTTTGGGAAAAGTTCGTAGATTTATTCATAATTAAATTCTAAAAAAATTAAATATTTTATTGTCGTCGAGAACGTGCAACTGTGGAAAATTTCAGAATTCCAAAATTTAGCATAATAGGAAGTGAGTGAAATTCGATTACAATTTCCATAAATAACTTAATAAATAATAATAAATAAAATAAAATAATAATTAAAAATATTATAGAAGAAGTAAGTTAAATAAAAGCGTGTAAAACTTGACCGTGGGTTAAATAAAGTGCTGAAATAATATCACCTGAAATCTGGGAGTTTTATAAAAGTAATAGTAGAAATATAAAATAATGTGCAGTTTATATTTGGTAAGATATTTAATTACAAAAAAGAAAATACAGAAGAAGTAAACAATAATGATAACAATATACCTTTTGCTTCTCAACGCAGCAGCATCCAGTTATTGCTTTAACAATATTGTCTGCTTTACCAATTAAGGTACAATCAAACAACAAAAATCATGCTTTAATAAAAATTAAAACGCATTAAGATAAAATCAATAAAATGGATAAAGCGGAAGAGAACTCGAATGGCGAACTTTTTCAAAGTGCCACTCGCCATCGGAGTTCTAATATGGATAAATTTTCTGGCAAGGGTTCGCCATTCGAGTTCTCTTCCACTTTTTCCATTTTATTTATTTATTTTATCTTAATGTGTTTCAATTTTTATTAAAGCATGATTTTTGTTGTTTGATTGTACCTTAATTGGTTAGTTGACTTCAGACAATATTGTTAAAGCAATAACTGGATGCTGCTGCGTTGGGAAGCAAAAGGTATATTATTATCACTATTGTTTACTTCTTCTGTATTTTCTTTTCTGTAATTAAATATCTTTCTTCTGTATGTTATTGGAAGTTGCTGCATTTTTGCGCCATTCTGTTTAATACAAAGTTTAATTTTTAATATCTCTTGTTAAATCACTTGTACTTGTTATAATTGGTAACATTTGCGGAGAGCTATTTTAATTCTTTGCATAGATTACACATTAAGTTAATAATTAAAACAGACGATTTATCAGGGATTTTAAAAAAATGAAGCTCATATTTGTAGATAGAAATTTTAATTCATCCCATTTCTTTTGTTGGTTTATATAGCATAAATGTTAACTTCGCATTTGCGAAAGAGGTTCACAACAGCCTTGCTAATCCAAATAACCGTAAATTTACCAGTGGGAATATCCTCTCTTGGGCTTTCTCGTATACTAACATAAAATTGCTCGTTTTATGCGTCGTAATACAATGAAAGAAACGAATATCTTTTTGGGCACTTTCCTTTCATCAGATTTGAACGAAAGTTTGATATTAACAACAATTTTTGTGATAAGACCACGTACCAAATTTCGTTCATCTAAGTCGTTGCAGATTTGAGTTATCGTTTTCATATGCACTCGAATATATAGACCGATAGATGGTTAGGCTCTTGAGGGATTTGGCCCAAAATCTGATGCAAATCTTCAATTCTGATGATAACTGATGATAACTCCAAGCTAAGTTTCATACTTATAGCTTTTTGCATTTTAGAGTTATTGTGTCCATAAGTACAGGAACGGATCGACAAATAAGTCTGCTCTTAGTTTTGGTTCAAAGTCCACATACCAAATTTCATTCGTCTAGCTCTTTGTGTTTTTTATTTGAGGTGTTCAAAGCCAGACAGACAGACAAAAATAACTCCAGAAATGGTTTTCTCGAAGAGGTAGGACACATGAAAATTCATCAACATCTGTGATCGAATTGTTGGACCATCACAATATTTACTCTTCGTATACTTTGCATATTGTATAGCAACGGATTCGGAAATCTTCCGCTCTTTTGCGCATGCGCCGGGCTTAGTTATTTTCATCAAAATAAGGGGAAAGTGAAGAACGGAAGGGTTATGTTTAGATTTTACTGAGCGTGATCTAACAAAAAACTCCGGAAATGCGATCATACGACTCATTACCTAACACCCCTTTCCGGTGTAAAATCGTCCAAAAGAGGTAGTCTCGAATCCATGGTCAGACTATACTTCTAGTTTAAAAAGTGAAAAGATCCATGAATAAGGTAAAGGGTTCAATAAAAGTTGATAATATGAAAAGTTGTCAAACACTGTTATTTTTTATTTTAATTTCTTAATGAAAATAGATTGCCAGCAATCGTCAAGAAAATACTTTTCTTTATATTTTTTCGTTCGCCCAACGTACCCATTTTTATGGATATTGTGGATTCCTATCTAGACATTTTGAGAATACTTTTAGCATTTTAGCATTTTTTCAAAATCAGATTTTATGACGGATGTTATCTTCTTAAAATGCCCCATGCGCATCATATTTTTCGTAAATATATATTTATATATTTTTATATGATATCTTTTATATGACATATTATATGTGATACATTTTATATTATATAATATATCTTTCGATTAAATAAATCATTTACGAATATGAAGATTTTTATGGAGATTCTTGTGATTTACGATTGCATTGACTTTTGCAAATTTTTAAAGAAAAATACAATCATTCTAGATTTGAATCAGCAATTGTAACTTCAGTGATATTAAAGATACAAACTTTTATATAGAACTAAAACATATATTTAGGAAATTTGTAAAAATATATTTATGCTAGATTTTAATGCGCGTCAATAATTTGAAGTTTTACTATCTATTAAAAAATGTTATTCATCTCTTACAAAAAATTCAAAAATTTACTAATAAGTTGTGCTGAAATTGTTTCACAGCATATTAATACTATAATAAAAATCAATAAAAAATTTCAGAACTAATGACTAATAGCTCAGAAATTCAAAAATTTTGTTCAAACGTTTAAAAGAAAGATTATAACTTATCCAACAATATTTGTCAAATAGTCTTGTAACAATTTAGTTTCCGTATAAGTGCATTATTCGCCTGAAAATAATTCCCGATTTATTTATTTTCGGCAAATAAAATTAGATATTATAGCAGACATTGAAACTTACAATTATAATACAGATGATATAAAAATAAATACTAAAGATGAGAAACTTCTAGTATGTCTTCATTTATCTTAGTTTTAAAACATTGCCAATCAGTAAATACATAATCAGTCAGTAAATATATATATATATATATATATCAATAAAGTTCATCGAATATTCCTTCACTTTTTCCCTTGTTATCATTAACTTATAAAAATTTCTGATTTTTGAATTATGATTTATTATTTACTGGCTGATATGCCTGACCATACTTGGGTTATTTAGAGTACACTTTTATATAAAACATTTTTCCTTTCACTGCTTTTACGTTATAAATGTAAACTTTTGTCGTAAAAACGTCTTTCCGCTCGTTACAGTGATAGTCGGTCGAACTTTCTTGTGTGACAAATTGCGATTGAATCGCTAATAACTATGAGACTAATAATACGAAAAGAATGGTTGACCCCATAACGGATAGGTCATATCTGTAAGAGTTTGTTGCACAGTATTTGTTTTGCCTGTGACGTCATCGTACCAGTGTAGGCCAGGGGTCGGCAACCTGCGGCTCGCGAGCCACATGCGGCTCTTTTGATGTAAAGTTGCGGCTCTCCAGTTCCATACGAAAAAAATAATAATTTATTATCAAAACCCTTAAAAATTAAAAAAATATATTTTTAAGTACCTAATTTCTCAATAGCTTCTATTTTCATAATCGTTCATTACAAATCTCTACGCTTAACATGACCGTAATGAGATAAATTTGAACTATTGTTTTGTTCTTAGAGATGAGACTCCGTGACCATGTTTATCTTTCAGCCAATTGCATTCCATTTCCGTCTCACCCAAACAGCCACCGTCTAGAGTCTAGACAACACGTCTAGACTCTAGACGTGTTGTCAGTCAGTCATCCTCGGATAGCGCGGTCGACATTACGTTGCATGTGTGTTAATTTAATCGCTTGCGGTTTTTGCGTGTCTATTCGCTTGTTGTTTCAAGAAGAATACGATTTAGAAGCGAATTATCTTCTCAAAGGTATGTACGCGTATAATATAATAAAATCAGTAACAGAATTGGATTACATATCTGAGGATCGTGTTAACGAAGTAATAACGGTAAATAAATAGTTTGCCGTTTTAGATAGCTAAGTAAAATTTTTAAAAATCATTTTTTCAGCTCCGCCGCTAGCATAGCATCTGGTAAAAAAAAGAGAAGAACTGAAGAAGAAAAACGAGAATTCAATCAGGATTGGACGGAGTCGTTTGCATTCATATGCAACACAGATGGCCTTCCGACTTGTCTCATTTGCCACGAAAAACTGGCACTCAATAAGAAGTCAAATTTGGAGAGACACTTCAGTACAAAACATGCCCAGTTTGCTGGTAAATATCAAACCGGTGACGCACGAAAAAAAGTTGTTGAAGAGCTAAAAAATAAAAAACAGTCAAGTTCCACGCTAAGTAACTGGGCGCAATGTTCCAATAATGTAAATCTGGTAAGCTTTGCAGTATCATTAGAAATTGCAAAAAGAGGAAAACCATTCACAGATGGTGAGTACGTCAAAGATTGTTTTATACGTGCATCTGAAGAACTGTTTCGTGATTTTAGAAACAAAGCAGAAATCAGGAAAAAATCAAAGATTTGCCATTATCTGCTAAAACAGCACAAGATAGAACTGCTAAAATGTCTTCAAATGTAACACATATGCAAGTGGAAGACATTCAACTGGCTTCTGCCTTATCACTTGCTATAGATGAGTCTTGCGACATAAAAGACACGGCACAAGTTACCCTTTTCGTCAGGTATATGTCGTCCCAAGGTCCAAAAGAAGAACTGCTAGGATTGCTACCGCTATCAGGGCAAACTCATGGAGAAGATATAGCAAGTGCTGTGCAAAAATGCCTGGAAGACAATGGAATCGATATAAATAAAATTGTTTCTATAGCAACTGATGGAGACAGAAGTAGGACAGGAATACATAGAGGGGTAACATCAATTCTTCAGAAAAAAATGAACCACGAATTTCTAACGTTTCACTGCATAATTCATCAAGAAGCGCTTTGTTCCCAAACATTTCCGGCCGAAATAGTTGAGGTCATGAACTTGTTAATTAAGATAATTAACAGCATCTTGGCAAAAGCACTCTACCATCGCCAGTTTAAAGATTTCCTTGAAGAAATAGACAGCCAGTTTTCTGACCTATTTCTGCACAATAAAGTGCGATGGCTTTCCAGAGATAACGTATTGCAACGCTTTCCTTTGTGCTTGAGTGAAATAAAAACATTCCTCAATGAAAAAAGCATTGACCATCCCGAATTGGAAAAAGACAAATGGCTGCAAAAATTCAACTTCATAGTAGATACACAATGAAACTAAATGAACTAAATCTAAAACTGCAAGGAACGGGCAACCCAGCCTACGTCTTGCTTGAAGAAGTAGTTTGTTTCGAAAAAAATTACTTCTTTTTGTTGAAGACATGGAGAGTTGTAAATTAATTCATTTTAAAAATCTGAAGCAATATCGCGATGAGACCAATGCAACTATTGACACGAATTACTTCAACATAGCTTTAAAAAACATGAAAGATGAATTCGCTGAGAGATTCGAGAAATTCAAAACGAACAAAAGTACTCTCGCGTTCATAGTAAATCCTTTCAACACAGATACAAATGAGATCAACATTGAGCCATTTGGAATTGATGCTGGATCCCTTCAAATGCAATTGCTAGATTTGAAAACCAAAGACTTGTGGTGTGGCAAGTTCACAGAACTCAAGAGCAAGTTGGAAGAGTTGGAGGTCCAGAAATGCATGCACATCGCGCAGCACAAGTGGACAGTTCTAAAAGAAATTCCGCGAGTTGAGGCCCTTATATTCGGAGCATGGAATAGTCTTCCAGAATGCTACAGTGAGGTGAAGAATTTGGCATATGGAGTGTTGACGATCTTCGGGTCAACATATTCGTGCGAGCAAGCGTTCTCTTGAATGAATATAATAAAAAGTAAAGTTAGAAGTCAACTAACAAATAAAAATCTAGAGTCGTGCTTGAAACTTAAAACAACATGTTATAAGCCAGATTTAATCTAACTTTCAAAAGGCAAAGCCAATGCTCTCATTGATGTAACTATCTATATTTGCGTTTTTATATGAATAAATATAATTCAGTATTTAAAACCGTTTATTTTAAATCAAAAATCAAATATATATAAGCAAATACTATAAAATTGAAACGAAAATTTTTAGTGGCTCTTTAAAAACTGGGAAATTTTGTAAATTGTAACTTTTGGCTCTTCCGTTTCAATAGGTTGCCGACCCCTGGTGTAGGCGCATGACCGTGATTGTTATGAATTAGTTTTATGAAAGGTTATAAATAAGTGTAGCGTGGAAACACATTTAACTAGGAGGCTGATTCTGGTGTCATTTTAAAGAGCTTGCGGAGTATTACTAGGACCCAAAATGATAAAATAAAAGTATTTATCAGAATATAAGTAAAAATCGGTATAAAATTGAAAATTTCAAACTCCGCATGTTTTTTTATTATAACATGCAGACTTTTCTTTCGAATTGTACGAAACTTACAGAATACTTAAAAATACGTAAAAGAAACATTGTATTAAAATTTGAATTCAAAAATTTGAATATTACGGGAAATATGAGCATTTGTAGTAAATAATGTTTTACTGCGCATACGCGAAATGTAGTTCTATATACTGTCAACAGATGGTGCCATCAAAAACTACTCTGAATAAAACATAAGAAAGTCACAGTCCGAGTCCGTGCCGTAGATTTTTCGTGAGAACGTCGGAATAAAATCATAAAATAAGTATTTCGTATTAATATATAATTTAATTATCAATCGTTTTATTACAATATTTACACAGAGTAGAATAATGGTTACAGAATAGATAAATCACAAGCTGCCACAGACCCTCGTTACATGTGATAAACCCATGATTTACCTAGTCTGTAACCATTATTCTACTCTGTGTAAATATTGTAATAAAAAGATTGATAATTAAATTACTTATTAATACGAAACACTTGTTTTATGATTTTTTATTCCGATGTTTTCACGAAAAATCTACTGCACGGACACGAACTGCGGCTTTCTTATGTTTTATTTGTGTTGAAGACCGAAAAGCAAGCAACATAAAACTGTCTGTCTGAAAATCACGGTAGTTCCCAGTACAAAATCCTCTTATTGTCTGAAACATTATTTTTAATTAAAAGAAGAATATCAGTGGCAACTAACAATTTTGAAATCTCGTAGGTTATTGAAGAATTACAGACTTCCAAATTAATTTTAAAAGCAACCGAAATCACATTTTTTCAAAGATGTATTATTAATTTTAATGAATGGTTTAAATTTATTTAAACATTTTGAAGTGCAATCCGGTGGCAAATAAATAAAATGTTTTAAAATACATACAACATTTTCAGAGTAGGAATTCAAATACTAAGGACACAATAATTTTTTGTACATGGTAGCATTATCTGTAATTAATAAAAAATTAGAAATTGAAATAATTCTCGCGAAATCTTCACTAAAACATGTATGCTTTGTCATATTTTAAAGAAAATTTGAAGAAAATCTATTCAGTACTTTGGAATTCTATAGCGTACATACAATTTAAGAGTTTTCATTTTTATTCATCCAGATTACTGCAATTCTTAAAAAAAAGTTTAAGAAATATGAAAAAAAATTATTTTAACATGTTTCTTATTTATTTTTTAGGACATCAGAACGCATATTGTTGGAGAGCTGTATGAAACCGAAGTCTCATATGTTGAGTCTCTTCAAGTAATAATTAAAGTAAGTTTAATTTTTACCTTTTTTGTTTATAAGTTGCAGCAGTTATGCAATATGGAATTAATGAACATTTTATGAAATTCGAGTTCACTATTTAATTCATTTTAATTGTGTGGAATTCACTGTGAAAATGTGAATCAACTTCAGTTCTTTGCATAACACTTTACTTATAGGGCAATAATTAATATTAGAAAAATACAGCATTAGAATTTTTATGTAATGTTTTGCGAAACCAGGTATGTCTGAAAATATGCATTTTGAATTTGGATATTATTTGACAAATGTGGCTAAAATATCCACTTCATTTGACAATGAATATATATATGTACAAAGGTTAAATCAGAAGAACCAATTTATGAAAATATTTCTACTGATTTCGCATTATTTTCTCTGCTGCTAAAATTACAGAAAATTATCCATCTCGAATTCCATGGAAAAAATTCCGTTGCGTTGTTGGATGGATCTTCGTTCCATGCATGTGTGTATGCGTGTCCTCCTCACGGCTTTCAGCGATCTGTATGGTTCATACTTAATAATCTGCTGACATCAAAGCCAGAAGAGATTCAACACGATTAGTTTCCTTAGCGGTGTACTCCTAATATTTTGGTATCTCAGAGTGTATATATTGATTTGATGTGTAGGCTCAGCTTGAAGGAGTTGCAGTGTGTGTGTGTGTGCAGGTATGTGCGTGCGTCTGTGTGCAGGTGAGTGCGTGTGTGTGCAAGTGAGTGCGTGTGTATGCAAGTGCGTGCGTGTGCGTGTGCAGGATCTGTTAAAAATTATACCACCTGAAGAAACAATTGCAATTTACTTATTACATATTTCGCTTTTTCTAAAAAAAAATGCTCCTTTATTATTGTTTACTGTAAATACCCTAAAGAAATATTACTCGAGTGTTCAAGAAATTTCATTACACAGTTGTGACAGAAATTGCCAAATCATCTAACTGATGAATTGCATCATTTTTGACAACAAATTGCTTTTGTATAAATTTATCTTTTACTAGGGGCCTCTGCATCCTGCTCGATGAAGCTCGCCAGCGCGTTTTATATATATATATATATAGATTGTTAGTAAAATATTGCAAATAAATATACCGGTATTGTAGCAGCATATTTTATTCCTCTGTGTGCAACTATTACACCACTAAATCATTAGAGCTAAAGTTTCTTACATGGCTAATCTATGGATGCTCTAATCACAGTGTAGATAACTTTACTGTTTTTTTCGATCACGCATGCGTGATGAGAAGAGTTTTCGTTTATGAGGAGTACGAGAATATAAAGCAGTAGGTAATACGGTTTCCTGTTTCTTTGTCAAAATACCCATAGTAATAGGGGTTTTGAAATATTGTCTACCCATTATCTAAAGATTTGAAATCAGATTTTAGCCGTAACAGCAAATATACACCAAAACATTTATCATAAAATTAAAATTAGTATTTCTAAAAAAAGATGAGTGCATTTCGTGGAAGAATTTGTCTTTAAATATTATTAAACTTAACATTTGTATAAATAAAACATGAGTTGATATATTATGAGTAGGCTTTAGCCTGTAGAATTCTTCTCTGCAAAACTAAAGAAAATTTATTGTATAACAGTAAGTAATGCTATGTGAGTGATACCAGATTTTAATAGTTTACTACAAATATTAACTTTCAATTGAAAACACATACGCACAAATAAAATTTATAACATTTAAGTATTCTGTAAGTATCTTTTTGTTTTTAAGGTATTTGCTATCATTTATCTGATAAATACCTGCATAGTAATCTAAAAAAAAGTCTATATTCAAAGAAGGTGTTCCGACGGAGACCAATATTTGAATTTGTAATCTGCTTCCACAGCCTCTGATTCGTAGAGATATACTAATTATTTATTTGACTTATAAATAATTCTTAACCAGAATTAAAACTACAAGGCTGAACTTTAATGTCGGCAAACGAGAGATTGGATGTTTGAAGAACACCTCGCAATGAATCACTACACCATAAATCCTGGTAGAATCAAAAGTTTTGCGCTATGAGCAAGATAACTGAACGAAGCAATGA
>BGPR01000184.1:0-55149 GCA_013235015.1 Araneus ventricosus
ATATATGTGAACCTAGTGTAATCTGGTCAACGAACGAATCGATGGTCAAACGTCCTATCATTGATGTGGTGCTGAAGTTTGGAGAGGAAGGTATCGGCCCAGGTATCGTCCTCGTCATCTGACCACGGTTCAGAAGCGTCCCGATGTGGCCCTCCTGTTGTTTCAAAATGGAACGCAAATATATTAAATAAACTAAACTAATAAAACAGTTAATACAATAAGAGTCAATCTGAATTTCTGGATGAACGAGGATTCAAGGAGTTTCGAAGTTATATTATGGACTATATTGCATTTATCTCCTAACGGATGCAGATGACAAAGAACTGCCATTCCTATTTCAGATGTACTAACCGTACCAGCTTCGTCCTTTTAACCTACGACTGAATTAAGAGATTTAAAATTTTGTACTATCGATGACAGTACAGTGTTTTGATGTTTTCAAAATTAATTTGTCAATTGATTAATTTAATCAAATTTTGATTCCATATGAGTACACATACGCGGCACGTCATCGCTCCTCCTATCTCGGGTTGAAGTTCAAAAAATGTATAACTCCAATAAGTATCCTATTGTCAAAATAAAATTTCTTAAATAGGAAAAACTATTTGAGTACGCTTAATTTTGACGATTGAGAGTCTATCACAATTTTTAACGACCTAAGTAATAATTTTGTATGTAATATTCGTTGAATTTGAATAAAAAGTAATAAAATTGTTAACATCCTGAATAATAATAGAAGAAATTATGATACTACATTTTTCTAAAATGAATTATTGCATTATATGAGAGTGCAACTGATTGGAACTAGCTCAGTTTTTATTTGAAAGTCACATCAACAGGGAAAACTAAAATTACCTTAGCTCTTAATTGTATAACTGCGTACGAGTTATTAATTACGTTTCGGAATATATCAAATTATCTAACAAATATTGTTTCAATAATAGCCAATAAAATCGCTCTGAGACTCAACCGAGGTTGTGGCTGAGGTGTGGTGTGGAGACCCACGTAAATACAAACAGAAGCCCTTTTTCACAACAATGAAACCAGGATCAATTACTCTCAAGCATACACATCCCAGAAAAAAGCAAGTCCCTTTTCAGCGTTGACCCCATGTGGTTAAACAGGGTTTCTGTATTTTAAATTGGCGAAGGGAAATCTAGTAGGTATCAAACCGTCAAGTGAAAAAACCGCCAAACCTGAAAATTTCACTTCTTCGCTGATTCGACTGAATCAGATGCAGTGCCCTCTAGCGAACAAAAAAGAGAATTTTAATGATTTCAATATATTTATTCGGTTTATAAATATAATGAAGTATCAATGCAAACAAAATACTGCAATATATTGGGGTAAAAAGTACTTTGTAGGTCTCCACAGAGTTTCAAAGTAGTTAAACGTTTTTTTCCTAAAAGAAATATACATTCGTAATTATTAATTGTATCCATCTTTGCGTATTTATTTTGACCTTCGTATAATTTTTATACAGAAACGGCTTTCAACTAATTGTAGAATAATATTTCTGTAACAATCATATGAAATTTTGTAATCATCAGCAAATTTTTTCTACCCCAAAAGATGGGTTCGGTGGAGCCCTTCGCTTCATTTTTTCGCGAAGACAGCCTTAAGGGGTACTCAAAGGACCAGTTGGGGTATGCGAACTCGAAGTCGGTAATGTCGAACACAAGAAAACATAACTGAATAAAAATGTTACATAATTTTGGTTCCCCAAGTTCCTTTGAAAAGTAAAAGTGAAAGTTGTGCAAGTCCAAATGCCTACCTTCAAAATAATGTGAAATTATTACAATACTGGTTTCATTTGCTTTGACGTTGAACTAATGCTATTGCGAGAATGAAATAAAATTTAAAATTAAAAAAATGTTATCAATTCGAGTCAATTGACTCTTAAACTTACCTAAGCTCTTAACATTATTGATAAAAACTTCTTTGCGTGGGCGGATGGTTGGAGGGGAGGGGGATATGACAGTAGGGGGTACGCAAAAATAAGAAGACTGTTCAAGGGGTACGCGAGGGGGAAAAGGTTGGGAATCCCTGAACTAGTAGATAAATTTGAGAGGATCATTACGTTCTTCCCCTTCTACAGAACCTACAGTCCACAGCTCTGCCACTGAGCAATCGACGGCTAAAAAAATTATTGCCTCCCCTTGTACAGCAGGCAGTGCCTCCCCCCCACGTCGGGGAGACCCTGTCCCCTCGTCGGGAAGACAGTTCCCCCCCCTGTCGGGCGTTCTCTAACGCCATTCCTGTTTTGGGTAACTCCAATTATGATAGTCAAATATTGTCCCCTTGCGTCTATGATAATAGTCAAATATTGTCCCTTGCGCCTATGATAATAGTCAAATATTCGCAGTTGTTTTCACTTCTTTATATCAACGTCTCAACGTCTGCCATCTAGGTATGTCTTCAGATGTTGGAGGCAGTGGCGAATCCGGGGGGTGCTATGGGGCTGCAGCCTCCCCCAGAGCTAAACCAGAATTCTAGATTTTATTTAAAATAACTGCAGCTGTTTGGCTTGACAGGCTCGAAATTTTTTCCAGTTGTGTAGTCATTCCGTTCGTACTTGTAGCATTGACGCGGTCGATAACATTTTTTGGCTATTTATTTCATTGTGTTTTTTATTAAATTATCGAAAGTACTGCAATGTTTTTTGTGATTCTTATTGTCAGGTAAGTAAAGTCTGTAAAGTTAAAGTGTTTTGGTTTATATAAGCCATGAGGTTTGATATTCGTCACTGCGATACAAAATTTTATATGACCTCAGCCGCTCCCAAATTCAAATCCTGGATTCGCCACTGGTTGGAGGAGATGGTAATCGCCAGGAGTATGGTGGATGATCGAATTACTCCCAGCCAATAGATTTGATCAGGTTTTGAGTTTAAGTCGGAAATAAAACATGCGGCTCTGCATTACCATGAACCAGTGGCGAATCTAGGATTCCGGTCTGGGGGGGGGGGGGGAGCTGAGGTCATAAAAACTTTGTATCATCGTGATGAATGCCAAACCTCAAGGCTAAAGTAAACCAAAACTCTTTAACTTTACAGACTTTACTCATGTGACAATAAGAATCATAAAGAACAATACAATAGTTTCGATAATTTAATAAAAATCACAATGAAATAACTAGCCAAAAAATGCCTTCGACCGTGTCAACGCTACAAGTACAACTGGAATGACTAGAAAAGTAATAAAATTTTCGAGACTGCCAGGCCAAAAAGCAATGTTTTCACGTTTTCATTATTTTTTTTTAAAAAAAAGGGAAATTGGGAACAAACAGTTGTAGTAATTTTAAATAAAATCAAGATTTTTGGCTTAGCTGTGGGGGGGGCTGTAACCCGATAGTCCCACCCCTGGATTCGCCACTGCCATGAACCAAAATGACATCATTCAAGACAGTTACAATTACGGACATCCTATGCATCAAAATGTATTGAAAAAATAGATTTTTTTTTACAGAAAACTAGGAACTTCTATTTTAGACATTTGGACAAATATACTCTGTCAAGGCTCTGTCGGGCAGAAGATTTGAATACATTTTATTTATTTAATATCATTTTAAAATCTAGAAACATTTCGATTAACGTGGTGATAATTTTAAAAAGTGTTGTTGGGAGACATTTCCCACAGGCGTTGCCAAGACTGAAGAGGTTGGTTACTGGACAACATCATTATGCTACAATTTCTCACTATTTGCGAGTTTAATATGTAACGACACACTAAACTAGAAAGGATATTCTTTAAAAAATATTTACTTAGTGTTTTTGATTCTCCCTCGTAGGGGCACGCGATATGAGTGACCGCCGGATAAGTAGGCGGGCACTCGCTTCCCCTGGGGGTATAATAATGAAGCAACTTGGATCATCCCTCCAGTGATAGTACGTACCACCTGCGGGAGGGGTTCGGCCGTGGCCGGTGATGCGGCTGTCATTCAGTGGACCGGGATTCTACGGCAGGGCGGGGGATCTATTTTCTGGTTATTGTTTTTGTTTGTGGTAGGATCACTCGTTGAACGATTACCTTCATATGTAAACTGTTAACCTACGAGTTATTATGAGTTTTGTAATAGTCGAAGAACTGTGTGTACTATAACTTATAGTGTACTAGAAACTAGAACACTAGGTCTCCTTAAGAATAAATAAACTTTCCTTTGCATTATTTGTAACGACTGGATACAAAAGCATTAACTCTTTGTTCCATTTTTTTTTTTCTTAACTATTTTTCAGCCCATGGGAAGCATACTATTGAAACTCGGGATTCCGAACCCCATGAATCAGAAATTTCGTATTATTCGAACATTTTTTCTAATTTTCTGAAAAGTTTTTATTAAAAAATGAATATAAATAACAGTTAGGAATCAGAAATACAGCTAATGCAAATGCCTAACCTAAAAGAAACATTTGAATAGGTATTGAAGAATGAATGCAGTACCTTAATTAGTAGGAACAAAATCAGATGTCTTCTTCTGACTTAAGGAGCCAAACCTACTTGACGATGCGAATCGCCGCATGCTCTTTCCGTACTCTTTCACAGAGCAACCAGAGTCAATACCCTGTCTGCTGCATCGGGTATATCAAGAGTATTTTACCGAATTTTCTGGAATCCGAACAGAGGTCATTCTCAATTAGATGCATTCCCGAGGTTCTACTGAACTTCCAAATTCATCCATTTTTATATCTCCATAGTAAGCTCCCGTATCTTAATAACTTCAGAAACAGCGAAATATATTAATAAACACTTTGCCTACTTGACGTGGTTTTAAGAATCAAATTAATTATTATTAATATTATTATTTTGGGATAATGATGTGCCTATAACTTCTGCTGAAAAGAATGTTGTCTTCAGTTCTCGCGAAATTTTACGATGAAATCAATACCTAGATATTTCAGTTTCTTATGTAAAATCATAATGAAATGTTTGGACTCGTTAATTAATTATTAACGGATTAAATTAATCAGAAATGCTGATTAATTTTATCTAATCAAATAAACGAACTTCTTTCATTAAGTCAATCTCAATTCCAAAATTATTTTAATAAATCATTACTCGAAAAAATATAGATTAAAAGGCGTTAAATAACATATCTCCTTGCTGGTGATGTTTGATTTTAACCATTTCAAAATTTCTCCCTCTCCACAACCAAATAATATAGAGAGTTGGTTTTAGTTTCAATTACCCGGAAAAAGAGGTACATTGAAAATTGCAAAAAGGATTTTAGAATTTAAAATTACGGTTTAGTCACAGTCGAACTGCAAAGTTGGTAAAATAGTAGTACTTAGTAGACAGAAAAAATCTGCCAGGCTGTCTAGTGCTGCCATCTATGTAACTATAACTAATGAATTGTTAACATGATGAATAAAAGTACTACATAGATTTCAGCTGTATTCCTCAGCTATAAATAATTCACAGACTAAATTGTTCATAAACAACATTATAAATAAACTAACAGATTATTGTGTGGATATTCTTTTCTTTAATTTGTACATATATTGATTATAAAAATTTCAAACTCCGATATAAAAATTCTCTATCATTCCATACAGGATTCAATAGTTTAGATGTAATGCTCCGATTTTAAACACAAATTAATAAAAGCTTAGATAAAAGATGATATAATTTGTTTATAGCTTCAAGGATACTTAAAATCTTGAAGATATGTTCTGTATTTAAGTATCTGAAGTCATTCTTGTATGTAATTATCTTTCAATTATTTAAATGAATGAATGTTGATCTTTTCTATATCAGAGGCTTCTTTACATTCTTGGAAGAGACACGTATTTTTCATTTAGAATGAGCCATAAGAATCCCTACGTTAGAATACGTTCAGCTTTAGAATTAAAAAAATTTTGTATCAGAAGAACAATTAAATGAAGCAAAAGATGTGATAAGCAAGATCTAAAACATTTTAAGGAGAGGAGAAAAAACAAATGATATAGGGGTGAGAATTTTGAAACTTTAAATAAAAGAATTTAAGGAAGGTAAAAGGAGACATTTGTTAACGCTGGCAAAAACAAACCAAAGCGAGGATAGAACCACGGGTAACGGGTTGTAAGAAACGTGACAAGCCAACCACACCAATGGGAACCAGCTCAGGGTTGCACCAGAGTAGTATTGGTAGGTTTCCCCCACACATTTCCGTTGAGTTGTTTATTGCTTCTTCCCTATTAAGATAGCACACACATGCGACATGTACCACATCCACTTGTTGCAATATTGCAGTGCCGTTTATTAAAAAAAAATATAAGCGGCCGCCATTTTTGTTCTCTTTCGGTCTCCCTCGTGCGTTCGCCTCCCCGCCACCTGGTTGCCTCGAGTTCGAGCCTGGCATTTGATTTGTTTTTGCCAGCGTCCTCAAATGTCTCCTTTTACCTTCCTTAAATTCTTTTATTTAAAATTTCATAATTCTCACACCATATCATTTGTTTTCCGTCGCCTCCTTGAAATGTTTTAGATACAGTTTACCACATCTTGTGTTTTATTTAATTGTTCTACTGATACAAGATCTCTAAAATTCTAAATCATACTCTTCTAGACCGTTTCAGTGCGATATGCTTGATCTTGCTTCATGGAGCTGAGTTTTATAAAATTTGATTCAAATAATGACAGGCATAAAAACACGCTCTGCTTACAGAAATAAGAGGTGCAGACGATATTTTATAAAACAAATTACAATTGCATTAAATATTTCAATCGGTCTTCTTAAGAATAGATAATAAAATAAGAATTCAATGCACTCGTAGAAAATTTAATTTCTGAAATCTAATTTTTATTAGCTTTTTAATTACGACTACATTAAACATCTAATGCGATATTTTTTTAAATAGATAATAAAACGCGAATTGCATGCATTTTTTGTTATGGTAATAAGCAACTAAAATTAATTTTAAACAAAATTGTTAAAAGCATTTAAAATGTTAATGCGTTTTAAATACTATAATAAAATGTTTGCCAGAGCTGTTGATTTGTGAGTCATCAAACTGGAAAAAAAAAACCGCGCCATACTGATTTGCAAACGAATTTGGAAACATAAAAAAAACTAAGAATAATGCTCTGTAATTTAAACTTTAATTGATTATAATTTGAAAAGGTTCGAACAACGGCTCTTCTAAACAAATGAAAGTAAGAGACTAAATTGTCCTGAAGATAATGCGAAAAAACCCACCCTCGAGAGCCCCATGTAGTTATTACTTAATGTTCCTATATGAAACACTGAAGGCTTCTACCTTAAATTAATTATTTATGCATTCATATTTCACGGATGTCAAAAGACACAAGCTGCAACAAACTAAAACTTAAGAGATGGTCTTGAAAAAATATTATTTTAAAACCGCAGAAGAGCTCAAGTAGATCCTAAACACACCTAAATAGGAAATTAATTTCTAAAATATTTTGCCTGTTCCAAATACATTTCCTTTGACTTTACAAATATTTCATTTTGGTCCTTATTTCTTGTTTCCTTAGCGACCACCAGATGGCATTATGAGTCCTCATGCTAATATTGAGAAAATGTGAGGTTTTAGTTAAGAAAAATTTTATTCAATCTCAGAAATTCTACCTACTTTATTAAATTGTGGGTTGCCAGTGCTGTTGGGATCAGCTGGGAAAAAAATTAGGTTAGGTTCAGCTAGGTTCCTGAAAATACTCACTGAATTTTTCAGTCACATTATTCAAAAATTATGAGCGAAAATTTGTAAGCAATTCGTCTTGACATAAAACATAACATTAAAACTGGATAAATACTTATTTTCTTCGATATCACAGAATTTGCTTCATTTTATTAACATCTCTGGAACAAATTATTATTTCTTTGAAAAAATATTAAAAATTGAAAAAGCAACTTAAAAATGGTTATATTTTAAATTGTTCATGTATTCTAAACTAGTCAATGAATTAATTATGTAATTGCATCCATATTAATTAATTAAAACTATTCATTATAATAATTATACCGATAATAATAATTACCGATGCATCGTAACGTAATCATTTTTTAGGCTTGATTCATGTGTCTTTATATTGTTTTTGCAAATTTACTCTTAATTATAAATCAATAACGTGCACACACAAAAATGTTTTTAAAATGAAAAATATTTTTGTAAAATAACTTTATCGAATAGAGTGAGCGCAGATGGATTCCTAGACAGTTTTTAATGCACAGAGAAATTCTGAAAGTTGAAGCATCGGCAAGAAAAAAATCAAAATAAGAAACTACAGCAACTGCACGAAAAAAAAATCATAAAAGCAAAGAAAAGGACAAAAGAATTTAAAAAATAAAAAGAAGAAAACAGCTATTCAAGGTTTTGAGTTATAGTGTTCACATGACCGCGGACATACAGATAGACAGACTTCCCTTTGACGGATTTTGTCCGAAATTTGATAGAAACCTACAAATTATGTTTAAAGATCACATACCAAATTTAATCTCCGTAGCTCTAATAGTTTTCGAGTTATCGTGTTCACAGACAGACAGACACACAGACAGACATAATTCCAAAATTGTGTTTTTCGGACTCAGGGAGGTCTAAAACGTGGAGATTCGTCAAAATCTCGAGTTCGAATTTTTTGACGATTACAATACTTGCTCTTTGTTTACTTCGTATACGAGAAAGTAATGAAATATGACCTCAAGGAGCTGTTTACATAATGTAGCTTCAAAGTTTAAACCTGAAGCCGAAGATTGTGTTATTTTTTTTTTTAATTTTTTTAAATTCATGATGTCACGGGCAACGCCGTGAAGGTACAGCTAGTTATAAATAAAATTTAAAAAATCATATATGGTGGCACTGTCGGTGTGAGCGGACCGTCATTGACTCCTGGCAGCCACTATTTTCAGCTCCAGACCGCCACTGGTTTCAGATCTTTAACGGAAAATCACTACTTATTGAGAAATAAATACAACTAATTTCACTGCTCAAACTTTTGAAAACAAATAATATTTTAATTTATAATAGCCCATTACTAATTGTAATGTAGTGTAATTAACTTGTTCAACGCAGGAATACATTTAAGGATTATAGGAAATCTTATGTAAGCAATATTTGAAAAATCTGATATAGTGAACCCTCGGTTATAGCGAACTTCTGGATCGGTCTGTTGAAGGTTTGTTATGATGGGGTTTGACTGTATATCATAAATGTGATTAACTCGATCTATACGGGAACGTCCCAAACGGTTCTTCAAGCAAAAGATGGCGGCCGTCCGAATATCACTGTGAAATTTCCCCCTTTCGTTAATTGTGATTGATTTCACACCTGCAGCGCACGTTTTCTTCTTTAGAGTGGCTCTCCTAGATGGGTTTGGGGAAAAGGGGGGTTTCCTTAGAAATCGGACAGTGCCAGCTGTCATTGCGCTGTTTGAGTGGAGAAGTGAATTTCCCTTATCTTTGAAAGAGGAACTCGGGCGTTCCCTATTTTGATATTTCCCTCTGTTCTAATGGCTGAGGAATCAGAGGGTTAAAGCTCGGATTAGTTTAAAGTATTTCTATTGAGAGGGACCAGAATATTCCATGAGGTCAAAAAAGGATGACATACTCTTTTTTCCATTGAATTGCAAAAAGAGGAAAGCGTTTTCATCAGCAGTCCACTTCATAGCATGTCTGAGATTTTGCCTGGATTCAATGGAATTCTAGAACTATATCTAAAAACCTATGACCCAGAGAGGGGAAAGAATAACAATGATCCATGGATTGCCTAAAGGAAGGAAACAGTTTTTTTCTGAAATAGTTGCTTTTGATCGCCTTTTTCACTCTCTCATATACTGAAGAGAAAGAATTGTAACCAAAGAATTCGACCTCGAGGTATTCATGAATTTCCATCCTGTACACATCCCCGAGTCCAAAATATTTGAATGATGTCTCTTTGTGAACATGAAAGCTCGAAAACTAACAAGCTAGATGGATGAAATTTGTTATGCAGTCTTTATACCAGTGATGGAAAACCTTTTTGAGAAGTGGGTCAAATTTTGTTCATTATTTTTTTTAAAAAAAACTAGCCCATGGGTCACTTGGAAAGGGAGGGGTGGTAAAAAGGATACCAATAATTTGGAAACACTGAATATTTGTTACCAGAAAAAGTTGATAGTTGAACCTTTTTTTCGTTCTCTCTTTTAAAATCCTCTAAAAATGCCATTTAGTTCAACACTGCGAGGTGGTACATCCCTGTTCTATGATGCAACAAATATGCGCACCAAATTTATGTTAGACTGTCACGATTCATACACAGGAGCAGTGGTACAATAGAAAATCAGTTAGACAACTTCCACTTGGAAATATTTTTTTTTATAAATTCGACAATAGATATTTATACTTTAACTAGTATATACTATATATTCTACTTTGAGAGTAATAGTACTTTGACAGCAATTAATATCTTTTTTACTAATCAAAATCTCGGAACTTAAATGGTCAAAATGGATTCCTTGGATCATTCCCCATCTTTTAGTACTTTCAGCACGGTTCGTGAGACGATAGACGGACATACATACAGTCGAATTTTAATAGTGTAGATTTTTTTAAATATTTTAGATTGTCTGTTCTTTCTTTTACGATGTAAAAAATAAGTTCATAAAAATCAACGCATGGATCATTTAAAAAGCCTTCGTGGATCAGTGTCTGACCCGTGTTCTACCGCCAGAAAAATCCTGAACAGGGTTGCCTCCACCCTGTGGAAGTAAGAAGAAAGGAGAAACTGATATAGCAAATCAGCCGAAGCACTTTGGCAAACTAAGAACTCTTGTTGGCGATAATTCGTATTCGACCGAAATAAAGTGAAATAAGATTTCTGGCAGTTCTATCTGCGCCAAACGAAATGAAGCCCTTTTCTTCACTTTAAAATACAGTGGAATATCCGTTTCCATAACAACCGCCACCAGGATGTCACTTGTCTAGGAGTTTTCTCATGGCAGTAGCAGTAGGTTCGCCATCATTGCTTTACACAACATCATCAGATTTCCTCAAATTTTGGATAAAATCTCATCTACAGAAGCCTGTCTTATCACATCTAAGAGTGTATGTGTACACAAAAAAACAAGCTAGAAGGATGAAATTTGGCATATGGTTTTAGCATCAAGTTGTAAATCTGTATTGGACTGAGGACCAAATCCACCTTAGGTTTGGGTGTCCTGTATATTTGTGTATATGTGATCGTAATAACTCAAAAATGCAACGAGATATATAAATTAATTTTGGTAGCTGGTTTTTCCACCAAAATTCTAGATCTGAAAAAAATTTTGGAACCAGTTGGTCAAGGCAAAAGAGGGCCAAAATGTATGCTCGATTGTTTTCACTATATGATGAGACTTTAAGAGAGCCATTGGCGACCAGCTGTCCACCCGTAGTTATGCTTGCAAAGTGGTGAAATCAGTCCAGTTGTTGAGGTTGGAGGACTCAGTCAAAGTTTTATTTCATGATATCTCTCGGAAATGGAAGGCAGTGAGGGCAGGCGACCATCGATAGCTTATCTAGGGGTTATGAGTTTTCATATAAAATAAAAATTGGAGAAATCGACACAGTGTTTGGGGGCTCTGTCACGGTTTCTCCCCATAGAGAATGTACAATGAAGTAATGTTTTTGAGATATCTCTCAAAAATGGAGGGCAGTGGGCAGAACGTGACCATTGATGAACTATCTAGGGGGCCATGAGCTTTCATATGAAAAAAATAAAAATGGTAAAATTGGTACAGTGTTTGGTGGACTCGTTCTATGCTTTTTCCAACTATTTTAATTATATAGATGCAAGGTAAGTGCAATAGCAATATTAAAACATTAACAACATTTATTCAATAACTGAATATTGCAAGGAATTTCTGTATTAGTTTAATTAGATTACACTTCATAAGTACAGATACTTATTAATGAAATCAGTGTCTGTTCATCCATTAGAACTGCAGAACCCCCACAAATTATTTAAAACTTGTTTTTTTTTTTTGTCTTATTTGTTTACTTTTTTGATGATAAAAAGAAATGAACATAATAATAAAGAGAGGAATCAAAATGAATGAACAAATAGGAGAGACACAGGATGCAGCTGCACACCTAATAACTTTGAAAGGCATCACACGCTCAACATGCATAGCTAAATGAAACACTGGAAGGCAAAAGCGATGCACTTATGAATTTAGCACTCATTGGCTGACACAGGTTATCAGAGCTGTGAAAAAAAATTTTCCCGACTAAAAAGCTAACACATTTCCCACTGTTTTAGGATACTAACTTATATCAGTTTCGCAACTTCCTGCCCAGAATCACTGTATATACAATATGCATGATTAAAACCTTTTACCAGTTATTTAATATGAAAAATATTTTTTATGGGATTTAATTTTTAAAAATGGATTGACATCCTAAAAAAATCCAATAAAACAGTATATCACATTTCTTATGTGCTTTAAAATACTGAAGTAAAAAATACTTTCCTTCAAAAGCTGATAATAAATTCAGAGAACATTAAAAATACTCTCTTTTAGCACAAATTAAATTATATAACAGTAAAAGGTTATTATGATCTTTTCTTTGCTCAAGACTTTAAAACGTTCAATAACTAATATTAGTACCAGAATAACGTTGCAGCATAAATATAAAATAGTACTAATTAGTACAATAATATATATTTTGAAAGATTTAAACAAGAGAAACTGTAAAATATTTGTATTGCAATCAGACGAAAAATGGAAGGAAAAAATTTATACAGTTTTGACTTTGGTCAAATAGCTTCTTTGACCTCAAGGATGGTATCGAAAAGTTTCCACCTCTCCGGGGCTACCGCCCCTAGGGGAAAAAACTGATGAAAGGTGGAGTGTTGGTTAGTTTTCCTAGTTTCTTCACCTCCCATTCAATGTTAGAAATGGTATGGGTGAAAGTCATAGAAAGTAAATTCTGCGTCGAAATTACCAACACTATATATTTTTTGCAGTAGTACGTTAAAACTCTTCATCAAAGTTGCAATGATTTTCAATTTTCCAAAAAAAATCATTATTCTTACAAAAGACGACGCCCTGATAAATATTCTATCTAAATAAGGTTTGTATGTATAAGTATTCTTTTGTACATGCATATTGCAGGAAGACAATACCAGGCGCTGTGTGGTGTGGAGATTAGGAGAGAGTACAATTAGTTCTTTGCAATGGACCGAAAAACGATAAGGAGGAAAATTTTTATAAAGTTTTGAAACTTTGTCAAATACCTTCTAACATCAAAGAAACGGAAATAAAGTTTCATACCCTCCTGAGGAAACTTCCCTACCCCCTCGAAACGCAATACTGCATCAAAGCACAAATGATCTTACCAACTTAAAAACTAATAATTAACATTGTTATTTCTTTGCTTGCAATAAATTATTTTTCATAAATATTCTAATTATATTGAACCTCTTGCTGGCCATATTTTATAATATCTTTTTATACAGTTCAGAGCGACCGTTGAGTAACTGTGCAACCTTTGACTTCGTTTGATAGGCTCTCTTATTCATCGTATAGTATGTCCAAAACAAGTAGACTTTCTGTTGATGCATACACCACATATATGTCTTATCTCAAGAGGCATTACGGCGATGTAAGCAACAATTGTTTTCTGACGGATATATCAGAAGCAGTGTAACACAAAGGTTATTGAACGCAAGGCGAAGGATGAAGCGTATCTCAAGGGAAATAATTTTTAATGAAAGCACAGTTCTCCCTTGACCTCAGAGACAATTTCTAATCAATCTTCAAATAAGGGAGCGTTTCAATTCCAACTTGTAGCCCTGCGAGAACTATAGGCATATGCACGTTTGTAGCACAGATGATGTGATGTACATATTGTGAGACACCGGTATTGAGACATATGAGAAGATTAAGAAACATGTTATGTAATTGGCCAAGATTTGATATTCTTGTTTTTGCTATACCTCCAGACTATATAGATATTCTCATGTTGAAAGAGGTAAGGATAAAGTCAGATAGGTTCTATAGCTCAAAGATCTGCAGGAATGTCTTGTGATCGAATGCACAAAAAAATCCATTCTCTTCGTTCATGCGATTAGTGGTAGTGACCAGCCTCAGGGTTCTATGGAAATAGAAAACTACAAGCGTAATTGTTCAAGCCTCATAAATCCCTGCAAGATATCCTGAGTCTATATAGCTAAATACTTACACTGGAGATAGAAAGAGCAGGAGAGGAGGTTTCATCATCATTTAGCAACACGAAAAAAGATGAAAGTGCCTGAATAAGATGAGGAATTGCACTGCTTGTAGATTTCCCTATAGAACCCTGAGGTTGTGTCCCACTATCGCATGAACGAGAGAATGGGATTTTTTACATTCGATCCACAATTAAATTTAGTCTAAAATGAGAACCTATACTTTGACCCTTATGCCACCTTCACATGAAATACTATAGTCGGTAGAGCAAACAAGATATCCAGCATCTGGCAATTCTACTGTCTCAACGTTTTCTTATCGATGTATACCGTTGTTCTATCAATATGTACATCAGCATCATTATGTTCGCACAAGCATTTGCTACTAAGTTCTGCATGTGTTGCTTGAGTTTCGGGTAAGCGCTCCTTGTTGCACGAGATTGATTGAGGGATATTGTAAGGGTCAAGGGAGATTTGCTTCCTAAGTAATTTCTCTTGGTAGCAGCTTCTTTCGCCTTTTGACGTTCAAACCTTTATGTTAACTTACTTTCAGTATATCAACTAACTTTCATCTTCACTCATATAATGCTCTTGAGATAAGACATATAGTAGTGTACATGCTGTACCGAAATCTCTTCTTTGGCATACTACCGATGAATAAGAGAAAGACAAGTAAGGTTGATCCAGTTACACTGGTCAGCTCCAGGCACTGTATCGAAAGATATTATAAAAACATAGCCTGTAGCGAGGCTACATATAATTAGTCATTTAGAAATAATTAGTATTGCAGTTAAAGAAATAAGCAATGTTAGTATTGATTATTAAGTTGAGGTACGATCATTTGTGCTTGATGGTATTGCAAGTTCGAGGGGGGGGTGGGGAAGTTCCCCCCACCCCTCAAGGATTAAACTTTACGGTTTCCGTTTTCCTTTGATGTCAGAAGAAGGGATATTTGAACAGTGTACAAAACTTTATAAAATTTTCTTCCTATTTCGTTGTCTCATTGCAATGTGGACTATGTACTCTCTCCTAACTTCCCTACACCTAGCGCTCAGGTATTGATTTGCTTGCAATCTGCTACAAGTGAATACTTATAGCATACAAACTTTATTTAGATAGAGATATTTGATTGTATGCGTCGTCTTTTGCAAGAATAATATTTTTTTTGGAAAATGTGAAAATCATTGACCTTTGATGAGTTGTAATCGTACTACTGCAACAAAATATATAGTGTTGGGTACTCATTCGACACTTAGCGAATTTTATTCTCTGACTTTCACCCATACCATTTCTAACATTGTGTGTAGATTAGCAGAAAAATCTAATACCCTAACACTCCACTTCGCTAGGTTTTTTTTCCCTAGAGGCGATGTAAGCTCCCCGGAGAGTTTCGAGTTCCGATATCTGCCGATATCCTTGAGGTCAAAGAAGTATTTGACCAAAGTTTCAAAACTATATAAATTTTTTCCCCTATTTGCCATTTTTCGGTCTGATTGCAATGGAATAATTACTTCAAATCTTTATTCTTTAACAAATCATAAGAAATTAATTGCTCTAATCAAAAATTTATGCTTTTATAAATGAATATAAGTTATTTTAAAAAATTCCATTTATTATTACAAATAATGCTAGACATAAGATACTAATTTATAAATAATAACTCGAGTAACTATAAATTTTTCCTGATTTTTAGATATTTTTACGAATTTAACTGACTTTTCCAGATCGATATAATTCCCCGACATCCCTGATTTCCAGGTTTTGTCTCCACCCTGTGACATTTCAGCAGCTGTGGTTTTGGGCTAGGTCAACCAGTACTCCTTTCAATGTTTTTATTCATTTCGGTTTTACTTTCATGTTTTCCAGATGGAAACACATATGGTTTAATAAATTCATTTAATTTTCTGTTAACAAAGAAAGAAGGAACTTATATCATATGCTGGGTATTTAATACGTTTGAAATGCAACAAACTTCATATCTGGCTTTGAAATTAAATATTTTGGAATAGTCAGAGATTAAGTTGCTGTTTTTTAATTGCATTTTCTCGACAAATATTTTTTTTACCGCACTGCTCATTTCTGAGCTGAGAAGCCACCACTGGAAGTTACGTTGCATCTCTCTTCTTTAAGAGCGTAACAACCTGTTGCAGGTCTTAGCTGCCTCGACAGCACGCTTCTTCCAACTCAGACGATCCAAAGCAACTCTTCGACAGTTTTTTATTTTCAAAATTTTGATGTTATTTTCTGTATTGTCCAGCCATCTTGTTGAAGGTCCGGGCATGGGCTCCCCCGGGGTTCTTGAGAGTGTGCAATCTGATCGGGTTATTTTCAGGGGTTCTCCAGACATGGCCGAGCCATCTCAGTCTGTTACTTCGGATGATTTGTGTAACTGGAGGCTCTTTGTAAAGTCTATAAAGTTCAAAATTATATCTGGTTCGCAGTGGCGGATTTTGACGATATGAGGCCCCAGGTGCAAAATTATTTTGAGGCCCCCTCCCAAGAAAAATTTATTGATGATAAAAATGTAATGTAAAATAACTTATTTATGCTTTTAATTTTCGGTCTTCGTTATCCAATTTGAATTATATAATTTAATACTTTTAATAATTTATATATAATATTTTTATATTATTTTTGCTTCTTTTATATATATATATATATATATATAATGATTTGAAATAGATAAATAAATCTTTTTTTATTCAAAACAGAGATTTTTTGGCTTGAAATTTAAAATAATTAAGTGACAGTGATATCTTTCGGTCTTTGATTCTATCCAGTGGGTAAGACAGCGCAGTATCCAAGTGCTCAAATTTTAAATTTAACAGGAACCAAGTTTCAAAATTGCTTTTAATAAATATGGTTTTTGTTTTTCTTCACTTAAATTTAAATTCACTTAACTTATTCATTTATAAAATGGTAAATTAGACATAAATTATCAATTTATCTTTATGAAATATAATGAATTTTACCATAAACTGAGAACCATTTTATAGTCATTTAAGTTTTTGAGCTGGAATAAGCAGTGTCTACTCTTTTGTCCCACAGGATAGAATGGTATATTTTAATAACAATACAGGCAAAAAAGAGGGAAACTATAGAATTACTCTCCCAAAAAATTTTAAAAACAGTATTTTAAGGTAAATTAAGATAATTATTCAAATATATATATATATATAGTTTAAGCTCTACAAAGTAAATCACAATTTTTTTTTTACTGTTCCTCTCTTTTAAACTGTTCTGTTCTTTAAAAAAATGAGAATAGGAATTCTAAAGTAAAGCAATATGTTTTATATATAATATGACTAATCAAAAGTGTACCATGAAAAATTTGTTTACTAATTCAGTTTATTCACACGTTTTCTGATATAAAAAATATAATTAAATAAACATTCTTCAATGGTTATAAAACAAATTACAGTGCTAAAGAGTAACAAAAAATGAAATTAAACTTTAGAAGGAGATACAAAAATAAATATTATATAAGATATATTAGTAGCAGCAATGAAATGCTACTTTTGGAATTCGGAGTAAAATTTTATGAACACAGAAAAAGGTGTGGAAAGACATAAAATTACTAAAAAGTCACTTTTCTTGCTTTTAATTTGGAGAATTTGTCTATAATTTTTTCATAATCGAATTCCTGTACTACATCATTTTCAATCAATAAAATCAACAGTTCATTTAAATGCGGTTGGCTCATACTAATCCGCAAATAGTTCTTGACGCGTTTCAGAACTGAAACGATCTCTCTCCGCTTGCATTATAAATTGGTACGGCGAGAAAAAATTTTAAAATTGTTTCCGCGTTGTGAAATGTTGATTGTAGACCATCTTTAATAAATTTGTACATATCCATTGGATTTGTTACTTTTTCATTTTTTGTGTATTTAATAAAATGTTTTACTTCGTCCTTGAAATAAGGTGCTTCGATATCACCAGCATATTTTGTGGTTAAGTTTGTTACGCAAGTTTCAAATGCCTTTTCTTCTAATTTGCAGTCAAAAAAGAATTGAAAGCCATCTAGAATATTGTTATAGGTAGTGCTTCTTTGCGTAAAGCAAAAAAGCATTCCTGTTGTCTTTCATTTTGAATCCACTCAGGTTGAGTGATTCCTTGAAAAAGTTCATCTGGTGGATTCTTTAATCCGTTACTTTGTTCTTTATTTCTTAATAATTTTTATTTTGTTTCTTGATGATTTATTATATTTATAATAAAAATTAATATAATATAAATTAACTTATTTATTATAATAATGAATCATAAAATACCGGTTATAATAGCGAGCAAACATAGCTTAGCTTAAGACAAATTTTATAAATGTGTATACAAGTGCTTTAACTTTTTTATAATTTAAAAATCAACTTTATTTAAAAACATAATTTACGAAATAATTTACTTCAAGATTTAAATGCATTTAGAAATAAAACTATGCATGAAATGATTTGAAATAAATTAAAGAAATACCCAATGAAACGCAGTAAAACATATTCTGAATCGATAGCTATTCCACACAACAAAGGCATACAAATCTTGTGTAGAAGTTCGGTAATTAAATCAATTTCAATAATTTTATATTAAAGAGATTCGAATTGACATAAGCAGTATAGAAGATTCGAGATGCAATGGATTATAAAATATTTAATTTCTTAAAGTTTAATTCTTACAAAAAAAATGTGAAAATTCTTACTTTTCTCTTCAAAAATCTTTTATCTTTAATAATATATATATATAATCAATCTTTTGACTTGAACGTCCGAATTAAAATTTCTTAGCGAATTACGAAATGCGCTAAAAAACGCTTTTAGGTTACAGTATTCATTTTTACCTTTGGTAAGAAAAAGAATTAAGAAGAACAAAAAAAAGGCTATTTTCCCTAATTATGAATTAAAATCATCACTTCATAATTGCAACGTCGTGTAATGCTGATAACATATCGTGGCAATCCCGAAACGAGTTTTAGTGATAAAACACTGAATAAAAATTATTTAGTGTTTAAATAAATAGCAGTATTCACATTGAAATTTAATACAATTTTGCATTTTGATCGCTGCGAATCAGATAAATCTTTTAATGTTTTAAGACAGAATTATTTTACTATTCTCATTATTGTAGTTACTTTTCAACCAACGAGGCATACGAGTGGTTAACATCTACAAAAGTATCTGGAATTACATACAAATTATATTTTTATTCTTTCAATTTTTAAGTTATAAATAGAAATGTAGGTATTAGCCTGCTTTTACGTTGATATTGCTTTAATATCTGGTAATCAAACATGGATCTTTTGTCCACTTCCATCTCAAGACACTATAAAGTCTCTCTGAGAAAGAAAGAATCTTTCCTTTTTTTTACAAGATGCGTTACGCACGTCCTACTTTATTCTAACTTAAAACAGAGAAGCACAATTTTTCTCTCCAATTATTGTCCACGAAAGAAAGACCAATGGGACTGGGCCCCCTCAACTAAAACGTTGTAAACATGACTATACAAACGCCCCCCAAAACGCTTAAAGAAAAGCATGAGTGTCGCCTTTTCAATGATGCCAATTGGTTTCTTCAAAGGGCAAAATTTCTTTCCCCCATCCTCTCTAGTAACAGTTCCAGACAAGAAAACCGTTTCTTTTAAAGATAGGTGAATTCCCTAGTTGGTCATCTTTATGACAATAAAATGAAACTACAAAAAAAGCATGTCTTATGGCCTTCTCTCAAAAGAAGTGCATCCTTTTCACACAAAGGGATGCAATCCCTTCAGTCTTTCCGGTCGCTTCCGATACCAATAAAAAAATCTAAACGAGTCCTTGCGGCTGGACTTTGCACAGAAGAGGTGTCCTGTTCCAATAGTCGGAGGATTGCTCGAGGGTTTCTAGATCGGTTTCAACGTTTTGGAGAAACATCGGTAAATGCGGGTGGTCGAATTTCGACGGCAATAAATCCCCAAGGCTTATTTCCTCCCAATGCTTCGTTCCAGGACCAGGTTTCTCTGTCCCTGGCTTCGTTCCACTGTTTTCACTCCTTTATTTTTTTTAAAGAGAAGAGGGAGAATCTTTTCTGTGAATTGAATTAAGGCTTCAATATCGTAAATTCGACACCAGCTTAGCACTGCAATGTATGTTGCATAGATTTTGAGGCCCCCCTAGATTCTCGAAGCACGAGGCTGACGCCTCTAACGCCTGTGCGGAAAACCGCCACTGCTGGTTCGCCAGCACTCTTGTTCTTGTACAGGCCCGAATATAGTTCTTAACGCTTTTCTTTCAAAAGTTTCCCAAGCTTGCTGGACGTCTACATATGTTGCATTTCTACTAATAATAAAATAGAATGTGTCTGTGTGTTGGCTTTCTATAGGGCAGACTGCTGGACTTAGAGCTATGAAATTTGGCACGAACATTCTTTGGAGGGTGGGAATGTGCACCTTGGAGACTTTTTAAAATTTTAATTAAAAAATAAGCGGAATTTTAGCGTCTTTCCTTAATAACTTTCGAAAATATTACAGCACAAAAATCATTTTTACACCATCTGAAAGCGCAAAAAAATATCTTTTCAATGATATCAATAAAGTTGCTGTACGAGTTTTTCTCTAATTTTAATAACCTTTTAAAAAATATTTTTTGGTATAATTTACAACAATACTTTTCATTGTTTCAACACATTTCAAACCGTTTTCATTGTTTAAACAAATATTTAATTGCCTGTTTCTGTTATGTTGTTTAAAACATAGAAAATATCCTTTGGATATCACTTTCTTCTTCTATTTGATAAATTTTTCTGTGAAATCTGTAAGTGAAGTCCTTAAGATGGTGAGTATATGATGAAATAATCCAGTAAACTGAGAGATTATCGTTGCAATGTTTTAATTCTTTTTATCAGCGTGTTTTAAGCCAATTAGCATGCTGCTGGACGTAAAATGTACTGCATCAATTTAATGTTGAAATCAAATGTGTAGTTTACGTTAATGTAGACAGGAAACAGAACAAGTGCAAGGCTACAAAAAGGATGCGGGTTAAATGTCTATAGAAATTTGAATTTTAAAACTAATTTGTTAAAGGAACCATGAATATAAAATTATGCATAAGAGATTCAGTTGAAATTATATTTCTGGCAATCAAGCTGGTGGCCAAAGGCAGCTAGTTTTAAATATAAAAGAGTTATATTTTCTTGAAGTGTAAGTAACAGGGTGGCCATCATTTTTGCTGTTTCAATTTCCCTGACTTTTCCAGGTTTTATAAAAAATTTCCCTGACTTTTTTCGGAGGTAGCCCATCAATCATAGAAAAAAAATCACCTGCACATTGGCCATTCTAAGTATTCATTCAAGACAGTATGGTATGAATAAAAAAGCAAAATGTTTGAGAAAAAGAACATTTATTTAAAACTTCTAAACAATAAACCATAAAAATAACTAATACATCTTTACAATGAACAATTCTACTCTACCGAATTTTCCAGGTTTTTCTGATTAAAAATAAAAACTTAAAAAATCTTAGGACGATCAATTAATATCTTTAGAACGATCAATATCTGAATAAAAATATATGTTGCAAAATAAAACATAAAAAGGCAGAGAAAAAATGTAAGAAAACGATTTTTTTACTGATGTTTATAAATTAAAACACAGAAGCATAATATTCTGTCACACGAATGGAATCGAATAGTTTGCAAAAGAAAAAAAACAACTTTTATTCCAACCAACTTCCTTTAATACGGCTCAAAATGGACAATATATAAAGAGAAATAAATAAAATAAAACATCAAAGACAAAAAAGAGAGAAAAAATAAAATTCGCGAAAATGGGGGAAAAAACCTGAATTTACCATTTAAAATTAAATAAAAAATCTAATTTGAATTTTTTTAAAAAAAATTATTGTGGCGTCAGCTCCCTTCTTGTGCTAATCCATCACTTTGCTAAATTTGATCTCATATGTCAAAGATCTGGGCGTGCGTAAAGAACGAAAAACATGCATACATAATACTAAAAAAAATTGTTCTTTTATATGTATGGGTAACAGCTGTCCCATACTTTGAAGATCCCATAATTTATCAAAATGATCAGTAATCATAATGTTTCCCAACACTCAGATAAAAAAAAACATACACAAAATAAACAAACAAAAAATGCTGAAAGAAAATATTAGCACAAATACTTCATAATCCAATGAAAAGAACTCCAGAAATAGAAAAACAAACTAATTCTGGTATAACTCCTATTTGATATTAAATCATCATAAAAGCAGGCAGTAGTGTGGATGCTAACTTGTAGACAGATAAAGAGAAATTTACGATCTCGTAAACTATCTGAATATCTTGGACATATAGCCACATCCCGGTTCTTCTTCCACATCTGAGTGTGATTATACTATAGATTTTCATCTCAAGAAGTATAATCTAATTTAACTACCAAAAGGAACGCGATTCTGTTCATGTAGTCTAGTCAACGAAGGTCCAAAATGGGGGTGAAAAAACATTAACTCAAATAGTTTTGAAAATTGGTACACATGTTCCTGAAGGGCTTATTATGAACATACTAAAAGTCCCCGTTCCTGGTGGGTGAGTTCGCGGCGCCATCTTGGATTTTATCCCTCCTTTTTTAGTTTTTCCTGAATATCTCGAAAAATGTTGAGTTTTCAAATTACAATTGATTAAACAAATTAAAGAGCATGAAATTCCCTACAAACATATACTTTTATTTTTCTTCCAGCTTTAATAGTTTCCTAGATAATGGGTCTCAAAAGTTGCCGCCATCTTTGATTTCATCTCCCTTTCTTAGTTTCTCTTGAATATCTCGTAATCTATTCAATTTTCAAATTATATGTAATCAGCAAATTAAAGAGCGTAAAATTCCCTACAAACACATGCTTTTATTTTTGTTTTAGCTTTAAAAGTTTCCGAGATAATGGATTTAAAAATTTGCATCATCTTGGATTTTATCCCCCTTTTTTTTAGTTTTTTATAATATCTCGAAAACTATTTGATTTTCAAATTACATTAAATACAACAAATTAATGATCGTAAAATTCCCAACCAATGCATGCTTTTATTTATTTTCTAGCTTTAATAGTTTCAGTGATATTTAAGAAAAACTAAAAAGAGGGTATAAAATCCAAGATGTTTGCAAATTTTGAAATCCATTATCTCGGAAACTATTAAAGCTAAAACAAAAATAAAAGCATGCGTTTATAGGGAATTTTGCGCTCTTTAATTTGCTGACTACATGTTATTTAAAAATTGAATAGATTTCGAGATATTCAAGAGAAAATAAAAAAGGGGAATGAAATCCAAGATGGCGGCAACCTTTGAGACCCATTATCTGGAAAACAATTAAAGCTGGAAGAAAAATATAAGCATGTATTTATAGGGAATTTTAAGCTCTTCAATTTGTTAAATCAACTGTAATTTGAAAACTCAATATTTTCGAGATATTCTGGAAAAACTAAAAAAGGGGGATGAAATCCAAGATGATGCCGTGAGCCTACCCCCCAGTACCGGGGACTTTTAGTATGTTTATCAGAAATGTGTACCAGTTTTCCTAACTATACCACCTAACGAATATGTGTACCAATTTTCAAAACTATATGATTTAATGTTTTTTTCAAACCCTTCGTTGACTGGACTAATAGCCGAAATTTCGGTCCCTCGGAAATTTAAATGTAAATACCTCGCAACCTGGCGAGGTGTTTACATTCGTTTTTGACTGTCAGTAAATGACTGATTTTCATTGGTTGTAAATGGTGTTTCATTCTATTTATAAAAAAAAAATCAGCGAATTGTCACCTGCAATAAGAATTATCAAAATAAAAAAATTCCAGGTTTAGAATAAACTAGGGGGCTCTGCCCCCTGCTCGCTGAAGCTCGCCAACCCTGCTCACTTCGCTCGCTACATGAAGACACTGGGTGTCCTAGCACAGTTGTTATAAAATCTTTATATATATAACACCCCCTGCTCTCTCCGCTGACCGACACCAAAGAATCTTGTGATTCTTTCGGGATCACTATGTGAAAACAGCTCGCTTCACACGCTTGCCGTACATTTATCCGTTTCTGCTAGTGTTAGGAAATTATAAGTACATTAATTAATAAAAGTAAATTTAAATTATTTGAAATTGCACGAACTCCTAAAATTAATTTTTCATCAGTTCCTACAATTAAAATCTTCTGGTAGTACAGATATATATGTAAATGTTAGAAAGAAATTTGAAAGGTAATATTTATAATCCAAAGATGATTAAGAATCAAAATTATTTTCATCAATCAGAAATTTATAACTTCTTGGCATACACTTTTGAGTATTTATTCAAAAGTTTATTTTAACATAACTTCATTCCACTAAAATTTTAAGTTTAAAACTGATAAGATAGCTTTTTCCAAATCTTCAAAATAAATTTTTTAAAATTGCTTTTTCCACCAAAATTTCAAATATGCCCTCTATACAATGGAATGTAATTCAGAAAAGCTTTTCCACATGTATACATGCTTATTCCAACAATTATTTAGTCAAGAAAAATATAGTGTTTTTCTCAGTGAAGTCATTTGTGTTTTAAATCTCAGAAAATCCTTGATCATCTCTTGTCGTAGACAAATGTAAACCATCTTGCAACCTTTTAGCTAAAAAAGGACAGTTTAAAGAAAATAGTAGCTTGAAACATGTTCATATTAACTATTCAAATTTAAAACCCATAATAATTCTTTACTTTTAGCCTTTTATAATTGATAAGGTAGTTCTTGTCTCAAAAATTTCCAAAATCCTTGCTTTTTTAAGCAAAATTTTAAATATGCACTTTTTTTTATAAATTATTACACAGAAAAGCTTCCCCACCTGTATAGATGCTTATTTCAACAATTATTTAGCCATGAAAGAAATAGTGTTTTCCTCAATGTAGTCATTTGTGTTTTAAATCTCAGTAAATTCTTGATCGCCTCTTGTCGTAGAAAGATGTAAACCATCTTGCAACCTTTTAGCTAAAAAAGGACAGTTTAAAGAAAATAGTGGCTTGAAACATGTTCATATTAACTATTCAAATTTAAAACCCATAATAATTATTTACTTTTAGCCTTTTATAATTGATAAGATAGCTTTTTTCTCAAAAATTTCCAAAATCCTTGCTTTTTTAAGCAAAATTTTAAATATGCACTTTTTTTTATAAAATATTACACAGAAAAGCTCCCCCACCTGTATAGATGCTTATTTCAACAATTATTTAGCCAAGAAAGAAATAGTGTTTTCCTCAATGTAGTCATTTGTGTTTTAAATCTCAGAAAATTCTTGATGGTCTCTTGTCGTAGAAAGATGTAAACCATCTTGCAACCTTTTAGCTAAAAAAGGACAGTTTAAAGAAAATAGTGGCTTGAAACATGTTCATATTAACTATTCAAATTTAAAACCCTCAATAATTATTTACTTTGAGCCTTTTATAATTGATAAGATAGCTTTTTTCTCAAAAATTTCCAAAATCCTTGCTTTTTTAAGCAAAATTTTAAATATGCACTCTTTTTTATGAAATATTACACAGAAAAGCAAAAGATATGCAACATTATCATACACCATAAGCAGCATGTGGTAATTCACTTCCTTCCGTACAAACACGGTGGCAAAAAAATCTATTCTCTCTATATATACACGTTGCAAACAGTATACAACTTTAATCATTCTCCGAGAGCAGTGTGCAAGAGAACTTTTCTGAAGTATAATTAGTTCTCTAGTCTTTATTCTGTAATTTTTATTTTTACACATAGTAAATAGTGCACACAATTAGTATCACAAAAAAAAGGCTCTGGCTCGCTAAGACTATCGGCAACATTTCTAGCCGATCTTCGCTGAAATCTTTCATCCAGGGATTCCCTTGCACGCTGCTCTCTTCTACACAAATTGTATTTAGAAGTTTGCAAAGAGTTCATTATAATTCTTATTATATAAGAGAGAATAAATAAATTCAAAAAGAAAAAAAGTAACGACTTCTCCTGCAATCCGTAAGCGAGTAGCTCGGTTAGCGATATGAGGTAAACAAACTGATCGTTGCCATCCGGGAGAAAGAAATAAAGGTACTTTTTTTGTGCCACGCATAAGCGTTTTATATAATATAAATTTCCCTGACTTTTCCCGATCTCCCGAAATTCCCTGACTATTCCCGGTCGGGTGGCCACCCTGAAGTAAGTATGTAGAAAAATTTTATTAATTTGAATTAGTTTCAACTATGCATATGAAGCAATTACATTTTAATTTCTGGTGCAATTAGGAAACCAAAAGAAAAATTAGAAGCATTTTAAAAAAAGTTTCTCAGTTTAGCACAAATTTAAAAGTAATCAATGAATAAAAGAGGAAGACATTTCAGAGAACGAAACTGAAATTTAAAGTTGATGTTTACTTGCCTGGAATAATTGAAACCAAGAAGAATATTCACATTTATTACTAAAAAAATTAATTTCTTTTGATTTTTCATTAATATAATGTTACTATTTTAATTTTCCAAGAAAACCAGAAAAGATTCTCCCTCCTCTGTGAGTTATCTAGAAATATGAACAAAATAATCAATATGTACCTAATTTTTTTATACTTTTGTCACTAGTGAAATGCATCAGTAATAAACCTAAAATAACCATTAATCAGATATGCTCATTGTTTTATAGAATTATTAAAAAAAATTCACTCAATTCATTGGAGTAAATAATTTTAACACTAATTAGTAAAATATGAATCATTTTAGGGAAGCAGCACTCTGGAAAAGATAGACAGCTGCTTCCTCCCTGAAAATGATATAGAATGCATACAAATTTTATCTGCACAAAAATTTACTTACACAAGACAGTCAATCGATAAAATCAAACCGAGTCAAGATAATAAAAATACTGAATCTGAGAAATTTCCTCATCAAAAATTTTATTTCTGAAAAGAATACATAACCATTAAAAAATTACTTTTTAAAAATAAACTACACAATTTAGAAAACTGGACACAATAATTGTGAACAAAGGAAAACAAAAGTTACTACCATTTTGTATTTGTAAGATAAAATTTTATGGTAGACACTCAATAAATGGCATGGTATAAAAATACTTTTTAACAGCCATATTACGTTCAACACTCTAAAAGTTATGAAAATACAGAGGTATACAAAGTTTTGAGAGTTAGACAAATATAAATCATTTCTAAAAACATGCTTAGAGTAATAAATTTTTAATAAAATAATGAAATAAATCAAGATTGCACTAGGAAACATTAAAAAATAATACTGACTAGTACACTGAAAAAGAAAGAAAACTAAAACAAAAATTTTGATTTATATAGATCATTTAAATAGCAGATTCTGTTTTTATACATATTCTAAGATAAGCTCTAAAATGGATAAACTAGAACAATCCTAAACAGACAACGTTCTGATAAACTTAAAAAGCTGCTCATCATAAAACATTTTTACTTCAAAGTATAAAAATCTGAAATTAAAAAAAAATTATTAAAAAGTTGTACTCGAAGGCAACAAATTTTCATGTGGCAAACAGATCAGAAAACATTCCGGGGAACTTGAAGCACAGCTCCGTTCTTAGGTAAGGAAGCTCTTGTTTAATCCTTGCTCTCTGCATTCTCTGAAAAGAAATATTTAGATGAATGCTAAACAAAATTCAGAGATGAAAGAAAATCAATGACAAAACGAACATCTTGATTGCCATATGAATCAAATACAACTGGCACTACATTTGTTTCACGTGCCACATGAATCATATTTACTTTGCACTGATGTTTTTGTACCAGGCTGCATAGCTCATTTGCAATTCATGTATGAATAAACTGCTTAAGTAATGGAAGTATGGTATGTCAAGGTATAGTAAGTTTTAAATAAACTTATATAAAAAGAAAGTCATTGACAAAGTGAACATGTTGATTGCCATATGCATAAAATACAACTGGCACTACATTTGTTTCATGTGCCACATGAATCATATTTACTTCAAGCTGACATTTTTGTACCAAGCTGCATAGCTCACCTGCGATTCATATAGAATAAATGGCTCATGTAATGGAAGTATGGTATATTAAGGTATAGTAAGTCTTAAATAATCTTGTATAGTTGGTGCATTAAAATGCCTGCAAAATAGATGCAAAAAATGGCAGTGGATCTAAACGTTTACAAATGGATACAAATGTGTCAAAGCATAATTCTGTCTTATAAAAAATTGAAAAACTAACAAAAAAGTGACAAATAGACATAAAAAAGAAAGCTGAAATTATCAATAAACTAAATAAGATAGATCTTTCATCAAGTCTTCTAAACAAAGTTTTTTTTAGTCTTCTGAGTAAGGACAATCTACAACAATTTTCATTACTAAGACAAATTTGCATCAATGAAAATTTATTACTGCTTGTTTGTGTGGAATTAATTTACAAGCTTGAACCTGTCAGCGAGAATAACATCTGAACTAGCAAGTCCAAACACTAAAGAAAGCCTGTAGAGGCCATGTAGTACAGCTACAATTTAAACCTATTTCGTTACATGAATAAGATTATATTATATATATAATCTTATTCATGTATATATATATATATGTATGTAATAATTTTACTTTAAATTCTAATATTATATATTTTAAAATCTTGGTACAATAGTAATGTATTCCAAAATCACTTTTCTTAAACTCCAGTTTCGTTTTATTTCCCGCGCTGGAGGTATATTAAATCTCATGTTTTGGCATATTTATTACTAAAAGAATATTTTAATCACTTCCACGTGCCCACATAAATCGTTAAATTAGCGACTTGTTGGCGCCAGACTTTTCCCTAAAACACTTACGTAATTTACTAAAAATAGCTAATATTCCCTTCACGTTGATCATGTGTCTATATGTTAATCCCCTATCTGAGAGAATGCAGGGATTTTCCGTTCTCTTTTGACTTGAAACTTTCAAACCAGATGTATGTATATTCCAACACTCTCATCCTATGTTGAATAATAAATGAAAAATAGTTATTTACTCGGCCTATTCATACTTAACAATTACACCAAAAAAATTATTATTGCATATATATATATATGATTACCTTTAACAAATTATATCAAAAATAAATTTTTTAAAAAGGTGGCCGGGGTTCACCAATAAAATTTTTTAACATTGCATTAAGTTGGATAACCTTTTATCTGCCTCAATTTGCTGAGTCTATGCATTAACTAAATTGGGCATATTTACAAAACATCTATTCTAAATTTTATAATGGTTTAATGGTAAAAATCTCAACTGAGAATGTAATAGTGATTGAGCAAAATGTTAAATAAATTAAATATATTCAATATATTATCTTCTTATTCTAAGAAAATATTTTTATATTTAAAGAAAGTGTTATTAGCTTTTAAATTGATGATACAAAGCACAGTAAGTCATTGCAGGTGCTTTTGCAAGATTTTCCAAGCTTGTGTGAGATATTTTGTCTTCTTTAACAAATTCAACAAACAAAAATGAATATCCGAATAGTAATCAAAATCAAGAATCTTTTCACTGATCGAGAAAAATTTATTTTATTATTTCAAATTAATTAGATAATAAATTTTATAAAACAAACATGACACAGGCTTGGAACAAAAAAAGCTGAACTTCATAAATACGGAATCGTATCAAACATAAACACCGAGAAGCAAAATAAGTATGATTAATTGAACAATAAATTTATCCAAAAAGTGCTTGGAATATTAAAAATATTGTAGAATTATTATTTAAAAGAAAATTAATGGGTGAAAAATGAATTACGTATAAAGTTTTGTTAAAATAAAAACTATGATCAAAATTATCTCACTAAAAAATATGGCCATGTAAAAACTTTTTTTGATTATACATAATTATTACGCTCAAAAAATGAGAAACAAAAGTCTAAAAGTTCAAGCTTTCTTTTATGCTTCAGTCTGCTATTTTCCTTCATTTTCTAAATTTTGCTCTCTTTCTTTGATTGGGGGTTTTTCTTTATTTTTTTCTCATAGCTATTTTCTTACTATCAAGTTCCTCCTAGTAACATTTACCTGATGACCTTAAATTTCTGAAAGTTACTATCAATAGCATCACGCAAAAAAATTTTTTTCTAAAATATTCAAAAGCAGACTGCTTTTTGCTCAACATTTTGTATTTAACACTCTAAATTAAAGAATACGTTTCAATATGCATTCTTTCTGATGATCTGAGATTAATTTGAATGTGTACACGGCACACAGTTTTCGTTTACGTGTTATTCATGTCTTTTGTGAGCCCAATCCTTCTCCTCCTCCAACGCATTACCAAAACTTTTAATGCAGATTTACATTGATCCCAAGAATGACAAAATTCGATACCGAAAACACCGAAATCCGCACAAATGTGTCATGTTTGTGTTGATAGACAAACGTTAAGGAACGAAAACTAACAAAAATGAAATCGAAATAACTAAAAAAAATGAAGAAAAGAATGGTAAAAAGAACTCAAAAATAAAATGGCTTCCTTCACGGAGAGCTAACGATCTTTTTTTCTCACGAAATTCGGATCGGAAGACATTCGTGGGTTGATTTTCTATCGAATCAAAATTCGGAATGAATTCTGATTGGATGGAACGAAAGACGATTGGACGAAACGATAAAGAAAAGAATACAACCTTCAGGCATTCCTCCCAATGTTAAACTTTGACTCCAAAGCGCCGATACATAACTCGGACGCTGAACGGCTTTCGGCAGGATTACGCAATATCTTATGAATTCGAAACTCTTTCGCTTTAGAGCCATACGCAAATTTTTCACACGGCGTACAGTTTTTTGCACAGGCCCCCCCCCCCCAATATATTAACAAAAATTTTAATGCAGATTTGCATCGATCCCAAAAATCATAAAATTCGATGCCGAAAAAGCGGAAATCCGTGTTTCCGCGGAAATGTGTCATGTCTGATAAAAACATTATTTTCAATTTTTTAATATGTAATTTATAATACAGTGTTAGAAATATTATGGAATCTCGAAACCATTTTTTTTTCTTTCTAAAATTCACCACCAGTTGGCTCCACTTGTATGGAATCAAAATTTAATTAAATTGATGGAGTAATTGATAATCAAGTTCCGAAAATATTAAAATAGTTTATTGTCATTGAGAAAACACAACTGTACTGAATTTCAGAACTCCTATTACAATATTCCATACATGAAATAAGTTAAATAAAGGTGTGTCAAAAAATGAATATTTTGGGCCATTTCATTAAAAGAAAAGTAGTTTAATAGTTAAATAGAGATAATCAAAATTCAATAAAGTAGTTCTGGAATCAGACGAACCAGGAAAATAAATTCTACTTGCCTCTCACAAATGGGGAAAATGAGATAGTCACACTCACTGCATCGTCGTCTTTCGTAACTTGTGCTTTCTGAAAGTCACTCAATATGGGTTCACTTATGGAATTACGAAACTCAACATTATTGTATGCATAGCTCTGAAACAATAATATATATTTATCAGTAATCATTTTATAACACAATGAATGGAAGAATATCAAAATATTTGCCATTTTAAGACTAAATTTTTTTTTTCAAATAAAGGTAAGCTGAATGTTTTTAAATCATTACTTTCCAATACAGTCCGACCTTGAAAATCCGGACAATTTTTTTCAACTCATGACGAGAAAAAAATCAGCTAAATAAATTTTAAACTAGAACGCTTGAGGCAAGATGCGAAAATTCCAGTCATTCTATTCATTTTAAACTACTATTTTTTCGTCATTGTAACATTTTTTAATGTCTCTTTATATTTTTATTGTTTAAAACGTGTTTTTATATGGAGTTGTTGGAATTGACGTCAACGTGTAGATCAGCATACGTCAGAGGCGTTACCAAGGCAACCATTTGCCGTTGCCTTGCGACTCCCGGGTCTGTTCTGAAGACATCTGCACATGCGCGCTTAATTGTGATGTATCTTACCTACATGGTGACATCAGAACTTTGACATCTCTATTGGTTTAAGTAAGATATCTAAAATCCAGAATTTTCCGAAATCCGGACCTTCCAAACCCCCGAGCAGTTCGGATTTTTGAGGTTGTACTGTATATAAGGTGACCAACCGTCCTCCTTTAGGGAGGACAGTCCTTCCTTTGTAAGTTTTGTCCTCTCTTGAAAAGTGTCCTCCTTTTCGATATTTGAAGACTAATTGGCAAATCTTCGTAATCAATTGATGCCAAGTCGATCCATTGCACACATTTGATATTGTATAGAAACGGATTCGGAAACCCTCCGCACTTTTGTGTAGTCGTCGGGCGGAGTTATTTTCATCAAAATAGGGGGAAAGTGAAGAATGGAAGGGCAATGTTTACATTTTACTGAGTGTGATCTAAGAAAGAACTCCAGAAATGCACTCATATGACTCATTGCCTGACACCCCTTTCCGGTGTAAAATCATCCAGAAGTGATAATCTCGGAATACGTTGCTGAACAGTACTCATTTAAATAATAATAAATAGGCATGTAAGCATAATTACAATATAAAATGTTACAAATATTTTCATTGTGCATTTATCATATTTTAGTGTATTCTATATTATTGCAGCAATGAATACAATGTTTCTTTTATTTACAATATTTTTTTCCTTTAATTTAATTGTTGTCCTTTTTGATGTAAAAAAGTTGGTCACCTTATAATATATAGCATATTTGACCTATAATATGATCTGTTATTTTAAGTAATAGATGGTTCAGCTGAGTCTCAAGTGAAAAGTTCAATAGGACAATATAAACTGATGCAACTGATCGTAAAAATGTATTACAGAAAAACTATCAAACCTTAACACATGTTTATTTTAGTAAATTGTAAATACTGTAATTGAATTTGTAATAAGATGAATTAGCTTATTAAATTTTAATGTGTGCACCCTTTGTAGTTCAAAGGATGTTAACACAGTATTCTATTTGTCACCATGCGTTGTCCAACACTAGACACAATAACTTTTATCCTGTTCAATGTTTTAGTACCGCAAACTGGTGTGGCAAACATATCTCAAATCACCTTGAATAGAATTGGCCAATTTTGTTTGATGGAACCATAAAATACATTGCAGGGTTCTTAATGATTTTTAAATTAAAAATCAAGGAGTATTTTCAAAATTTTCAAGGAGTCAATATTTATGCATGAAAAAGGGTTCCCTTTTTAAAGTACACAAAAATTATATTAGAGTATTTAAAACATTGCTAATAACTTAAATAAAAGTGGCTATATTTATTTCTTTTACAAGTTTTTACTAAGCTGATTTATCCAAGAATGCCATGTTAAATCTATTTATATAAAAGTAGAGTGGTGCCACTTAGACACACAATTGTTTATAAAATTATACAACTACCCCAAAAGTTTATTACATACCATGATTTACCCTTTTTCAAATAAAAACTATTTTCAATGATTTTTTTTTTTTTTTAGAATTTAAATTCTTAAATAATTTTCATGCCTCACTGTGCACCTTATGTAGTGCACAGTGATCCAGTATTTAAAATATAGAGGTGCAAAGAGAGACATGGATTTAGATATTAGAAACTGTCTTTTGGCATTTCCATTGCTTATAAAATAGTATATAAAGAAAATAAAATTAACAAAATTTCTTGATTATTAAAACTAATTTACATAAAATTGATTAGTAGTATCTATTTTCCTTCTACTCCAACATTACAATAAATGTCCTTTACAACAAACCATACATTACAATTTAAAGAAATACAGTTAATTTTTCGAAATAGTCCAAGAGAAATAACATTCTCAATTTGCTCCATTCTATTGTTTTGGTTATTACTGATTGGCACTTAAAACCAATTATTAAATTTTGGATAGGAGATGAACATCAAATCGTGTAAAGAGCAACGCAAAATACTGGGTAATTGATACAGCGGCGATTTAGAATCTTTTTATCGGTGAAACGTAGTACACACTTAATAAAAGAAATGTTAAAAATTGAAAATCAAGGAGTTTATAAGGAGTAAAACCCAAATTCAAGGAGTTTCGATAGTGCTTTGAAAATGAAAATCGTTTTCAAGGAGCCAGGGTTCATACACATTTCCTTAAAAGAAAATCAAGGACTATAAAGGACTAAAAAAACAAAAAATAAGGACCTCTAAATTGAATAAACTTAACGAATTGTTGCACGCACTTTTAAATAAAATGTCTCCTTTTTGCAAATTCAACCTATTAGATGATAAAGTATAATATAAAACATAGAAGATACATTACAAATTTAACACGACAAAAACTCTTAAAAATATGAGTTAATAAATTGATGAAAAAAAACCCTCTGAAACTGGTAATCAAAACCAAACTTTTTTCATTCAATTTTACATCCAAGGTATTTATTTAAATTTTTTCAGTAATTGTTTTTCTTAGTTCATGCGATTGAATAAATATCCTTATTATGAATTTATGTCCTTTGACTTTTCAGCCTCATTAGCTAAATCATTTGCTTCCCCATTTGTTTGGAACATTTTCTTTTGTTTCAAAAAATCTATTTCTTCCTAGAGCTTTTTGTGTCAGTTGTTTTGTTTCAGACTTTCCTTTGGATTTTTCACTTTCTAAATACTGCATGTATTTTGCTCTAGCTGAGGTGGCAAAAAGTAAGGACTTTCAAGGACTTTTTAAAAATGGGGCATAAAAATAAGGATTTGTAAGGACTAAATGTAAAAGTAAGGACGCGTGCAAACCCTGGGAGCGTACGAACCTTGCATTGTGCTCCTTCCCTTACCAATGCCATTTTGTTAAAAATTAACTTTTAATTCATTGCTCACAATTATGGACAAATTGTACCATTTAATTGACGTCTATAAAACTTTAAGACAATCTGCAATGGTTATTTCAAACATTGTTAATGTTTTGTAATCAAGAGAAAAATTTTGTGCTCTCCCAATATAACGCAGAAGAGAAGAAGCAGAACTTTACAAAAACCAATGATGATTTTATGTTTATTTTGAGTAATACCTAACCTACGACTTCATTTTCTTGCAACTTTCTGCTTTACTCTTTCTTTAGTTCTAAGCTTTTGTTCAAGAATTTAATAGCTGATCTTAATAACTTAAAAGATGTTTTGATAAATACTTGGTATTTTCATATCATGAAGCTATTAACCCTCCAACTGCCGAATTTTATAAAGATGCACCATTCGCAAACAAGTTCAAATACGGTTGAATGAAATGTATTCGATTTATGTGCAAGTCTTTATTATCATAATACGACTCAATGCTGTAATAGTTCTAAGTAAACACAATAGCTTGTGAAAATCCCAGGATGCAGCAGAAGATCGACTTACTTCGAACATGTGGAAATTGCGGGATATGCAGTCAGAGGATTAAGAAAATGAAAGAGATAAAATTCACAAGATGGGGGGATTCATACAAGACAGAAAAGGGAAGACGGAAATAATAAACTATTTTAAAACAATAATTTAAAAAAATCCCTTCTTCATAAATGATTATATGAAAACAGAATGCAAAACTTCAGAAAATGGGGAAAAAAACTCTCCATCCAACTTTAGTTGTCCAATTTGTACCCCCCCAATTAAGAAGAGAACAAAGTCAAATTTGGGAAAATTCTGTTTAGATAATTAATTATGCATCTTTTAACATATGTATATGCCACATTTCCAAACTGAAAATGGCAAATTAGGACACTACATTCGAATTTGTTTTCTCATTTCTCGAATAAGTTTACTTACAGTTATAAAAGGTTTTTGTTGCATTGTTTGTGTAAACAATAAGTATAAAAAGAAATCAATGCATGAAAAAAATCATTTACTTTTTCCCCCATATGACAAAAGAGAGTTTGGAATGTTTTTTACTTTTATTTTAGCTATATTAATGTCCCATTTTGAAGCAACAAGAAGCCTATTTTGGGACAGATCTCATAACTTTGAACTGCAATCAGATGACGAAGATGACACCTAAGCAGGCAACCCTCTTGCCAAACTTCCACACCACACCAGCTGAACAATGTTTGTCCTACAATGCCAGATTTAACGTGCACCAGGGCTGCATGCATGGTGCATCTTCAGTGGAATCGGATTTCAAACTAGAACCCTCCAGCCATGAAGCCAAGACCTTACTACTCAGCCATCACAGACTCCAGATTGAAAAGAAATACAGTGAAATCTCCCTATAACGAAATCGCTTGGTTCCAGTTGAAAAATTCGCTATAGAGAAAATTTCGTTATACGGAGATTAGAGTTTTTTGCAGTTGTTTATAAATGTTACAAACCTTTTAGTATGTGTGATAAGTTCAAAAATATTTAATTATGACTTTCAATTATAATTTGCTATAATATTGCTATATTATTTATATTATAGAAATTTTCTTCAAAAATGACAAAAATCGAAAAGATAAAGGTCTGAAAAAATTCGTTATAAGGAGAAAATCACTTCGTTATATGGAGAATATTTTGAATGTTATTTAACATTCCGATTAAAAATTTCGTTATAGGGAGAAATTCGCTGTAGGGAGACTCTACTGTAGTCAGTTCTTCTCAGTAATATTTTGCAATTTGGACTTGGCATCAAAGACACTACGCATCACAGGCATATTGAGTTATTAGACTTAATATGCAATATAAGACCAATGAGTTTAATTTTGTACGTTAAATACATTTGGAAGGAAATAAAAAACGGATTCCCCAATTTGCTGAAAATCGGATTTCCAATTTGGAACAAGAAAAAAATGACAACTCAAATGCTTGCAGTTTGACGGAAGATGTAAAAAAATCAGTAAAAAATGCAGGAGATGGAAAAAAATAAAGACATGAGTGATACCTTTAAATGATTGCATACATAATCCAGTTGTTGTCGCCAATATCCCCTTCCAGGACTATGAGAGGGCATTCTTTTGGCATCTTTATTTCTGCTTCTCTCCCGAGAAGGAGTCAGAGTTTGAGTCTCTTTACTCACTGTGCTCAGAGTTTGCTGCACGCTAGCATGTGTCTTCTGGGGTTCCACCATAACACTGTGGTCTGCGTAAGAAATCTGAAAAACAAGTTAAAACAGAAAATGTTCAAAAAATAAATCAAATGAATTTATCATGGAGTTTCATAGCATTTGTAACATAACATTAAAAAGTAGTGATGTATATTTCAAAAATATACCTCATAAACATCCTTTAGCGTATGTAAATGATACTTTTATGGTTACCTAGTTGTTAATATGCTTTGAATTTAATAGAAGAAGCATACTTGATGCTTCAAAACTGCTAATTAAGAGTTTTGATAAAAATAGACCCTATTTTATCAAAAAATTAATCCTTTTAGGATGAACCTCACAATTTTAAGGCATGGTCAGATGACAAAGACAACACTCTGGACGCTAGTCCCCTCTCAAAGCTTCTGCTACATATCAGCGGACCCTCGAAGTCAGACTAAAGATGCCTCAGGTCCGCATACATGTCTGGTCTGAAGTGAAGTCAGGCTCTGAACCTAGAGCCATCTGACCTCATAGCCCAGACCTTATTGACAAGATGCCACGGTCCTAGATCTCAACTTGCATACAAGATGTTATCAATTGTTTCGTTTTCAGTTACAGAATTTGATATCTATTTTCTTAGTGCTGAACTAAATAAATCAGATGTTTCTACTGATGAGATGTAGATTTTCCTCTGGGAATATTATGGTACGATATTCCTCTACAGATGTTTCTTTAGGTTAGACAGGCAAAACTAAGCTGAGCCAGCTCCAAACTATTTGGCGCCCTGTGCGAAATTATTGTGCTCTCCCTGTATATATTGTGTATTGGTGCATATACTAAAAGATTTAACTATAATTATTAAATATACTTATTAACTATAATAATTAACTGTAGTAAATGATTTAATTACAGTAAAAGATTTCTATTGTGTTCCAGTCGGCAGCCATGACGCACACGAATTTTCAAATTTATGATTAGGAATTGGTACCCATATACGCTCTGCGCCATGGCACAGGCTGCACACTCTGGAGCTGGCTCTGAAACTAAGCATGCACAACTCGTTCTGGTGGAGATGGTGCTAAGTGCTTATCAGTTGCATCATCGGAACTTGCTGCAGAGAACCAACCTTGAATATAGTTTCATAATACAGAGCAGTGCTGCGCAAAGTGTGGGAAAACCAAGAAAATTTTGGGAGGTCGCCAAATTCAAAGAAATTTATTTGACAATAAAAAATATATGGTTTTTTTTCAAAAATTATCAGGTACCAGTAAAACAGTAAAATGAGACAATATTATTTATAAAAATGGAATAATTTTTTTACGAAAACTATTGTCTGTTCTTTTCAGCAACCTGCAAAACATAGTCATAGAAAGTGATTCTCAAATTGGAATGCCCTATACATGCTTTCTTGTGTGATTCATTTGCAACTAGGGTCGGTCTGATGTTTAGTAGTAGCCATCTTTGCTACAGCTTGTTCAATCTAGGTGTGCCCCATGCCTTTCAATTTAGTCTTTATATTGTAGTCACTGCAAGAATCGTGCATTTCTTTAAGTCTGTGCCTCAGTAGAGTTTGCTGCTTCTATTCATTCAAGTGCATTCTGTTTATATTCTTTGTCTAATTTTAAGTAAAAACTGCAATCGGGTATGCGCTTAACAGATTTTTTAATTATAGAACAGTTCAGTCACGTGCTCAGAGGGCAATAATGAACAATTAATGAAAAAAAAAAATATATAGAGATATTTAAATATTTATATCTCTTTTTTCTAAAATATTTTGCATCTATTTAGCTTTTTTTTATATCATTTTTGTTTCTTCGAAAATTAATTATCCTACTATTTGATATTTTGTTGGAAACGCTACCAGGGTAGTTTCTATTTAAAACATGTAATGGAAGGGTTAGTTCTGTTTTTGTATTACAGATGGTGGCCCTAAACTAGGCCTACTTTTGCAGTTTAAGAGTGAGTACAAATTCAAAATCATAGGAATCTGAATTTTGTAAAATAAAAAAAAATTGTAATTTTTAAATATAAAATTTTCTACCTTTGGAATAAGTAATGTTAAACATAATTATTTTTTTGAAGAAATTCTTTAGCAGTGGAATGAAGCAAGTTAAAAAATATTGATTGGTTGGTTGATTGATTAAAGGGGTTTTATGAGATTTTCAGCTACAAAGGCTTTTATTCTCTATTCATTCCAAAGTTCTTTTCAATCTGCTTCAAAAAAGAAAGGACAAATGTCATCAAAAGACATTCCTACGTTAATCAGAGCACGTGAAAAAAGAGAGAAAGAATAATTTATTATTTACTTAAGAAAGATAAATATATGCATTTTAGGCAGAGAACAAACAATCAGAGTAAAGCACAATGGAAAAAAGGGATGTGTGATTACCGATTGAATTCTAAATCATAATATTAAATCACTATAATTAATTTTGTACATGTTTTAAATTTTTTTAAGTAAGCTCTGATATTTATATACTTTGATTTACTGTAACCTCTGTATAGACTGGCAACACCTGTTGAGATATTTACTCATTAAATTCCAAGTGTAAATTTTTACTTGAATGTTGTATTTTTTTTATTTTAAGTAACCATCATATACTGTTGGTATAATAAGATGTTTCTTTTTTATGCAAGTTTTCTTTTCTTTAATTTTTGTCTGATTAAGTTACAAATGATTTATACAGAGTAATCTGGATTATATATAAATTTTCTTTCAACACAGAAGTCGCACGTGATTGACCAACTACAAAGATATTGTATATTTATAATTTTAGTTTAGCTTTAATACACTCATAATGGATAAATGGCTAAAAATTGCCACTAGCGGCAGAAGATGAAAAGAATGACAATACTAATGAGAATGATGGACCAACCTATAATAAATTTAGAAAAATTGCAGATCAATCCAATGACATTGTTTCTACCTCAAAAAATATGAAACGAAATGTGTTATCTAATAAAAATTGAAAAAATATCAAGAGTTTATTAAATATGGATTTACATATTGCATTGTTGATGGGGAAGAGAAAAAAAAAGAGTGATGAAAAATTGCACAAGATATTACAAGATTAATTAATTAGATTAAAAGCAACAGCCTAAACAGTCGTCTCTTTTAAATACTCTGTAATGAGATGGGTTCTGTGTGCAAGACATTATTACTGCTTACCTAAGTCAGATGGCTCTCAAGCAGCAAAATACTGCGACGCATTTTCGATTTCAGAAATGAAATTTACATTTTTTTGAAAGAAAAGAAACATATATTAACAAGTTTATTGATTAATAAAGATTGGCTCGGGAAACTCAATTACATGGTTGACGTTTTTGAAAATCTTAACAATTTTAATTTAAGTCTACACAGAGAGAGTACAAACATTTTAGCATCGAGCAGTAAACTTGAAGCTTTTAAGAATAAGCTGAAACTTTGGCAAGGAGAATTGAACAAAAGCAAGAGAGACATGTTCCCATGCTTTTCAGAATTTACTAAAAAATAATATATATTTCTTGTTATTTTTAAACATAATTTCCCATCATATGATCAAATTGGGAGAAAACCTTTTGAAAAGGTTTGAAAAATTTCCAGATAATGAATAAGGTTGGATATGCGATCCATTTTCTTTTGATATTTTTGAATCCAATATCCCTTTGAATCAGTGGTAAATCCAGGGGAGGCTATAGGGCTGCACCCCCTCCCCCAGAGCGAAGTTGGAATTCTTGATTTTTTTTAAAATCACTATAACGGTTTGTTCTTAATTTCTCTTTTTTTTAAAAATAATAAAAACGTGTTAATATTGCTTTCTTGCTTGACCAATTCTAAAATTTTCTTACTTTTCTAGTCATTCCACTTGTACTTGTAGCATTGACGTGATCAAAGACATTTTCTGGCCAGTTATTTCATTGTATTTTTTACTAAATTATCGAAAGTATTATATTGTTTTTTATGATTCTTATTGTCAAGTGAGTAAAGTCTATAATGTTGAAGTGTTTTGGTTTAACATAAGCCAAGAGGTTTGACATTCGTCATGGCGATACAAAATTTTTATGACCTCAGCCCCCCCTTCCCAACCCAAATCCTGGATTCGCCACTGCTTGAAATAAAAAAGAACAGTTAATTGAAGTTCCAAGTGACGAAACACTGAGCATTCAATTTAAGTCTAACTATCCAAAAGTTTTGGCTATCGACTGGAAACAAATATGCCGATTTGAAGAAGAAAGCAATTAAAACTTTGATTTAGTTTGCATCAACCTACTTATGTGAAACCGGTTTTTCAAAATTAGTCGCCATTAAAACAAAATATCGAACATGATTGGATACAGATGATGACTTTCGACTTTCAATACAGATGCAAACATAGAAGCAATCATGAACTTTTTGCAACCGCATACCTCACATTGAATTTTTATGATGTAAATTTTTCTAATGTATTTTTCATTAAAAAATATTTATACTCATATGCATAAATAAAACTATCATTTCATAAAACTATTTGTTTTTTTCAGGCTATTAATAAAGTCGAAACATAAGCGCAAATTCCTAAAAGAAATTCACTTTAATAATGTTGATGCTTAAAAAAAAGTCTACTATCTATCCAGGACTCAAGACAAAATTTAACGCAAAATGGGGGGGAGGGTCGGAAGTGAAAATAGTTTGCACACTCCTGATATAGAGCAGCGAGATAAAAGTTATTTGAAGAAGTTGCGTGGATTTCAATGCCTTTTGTGATAGTATCAGGGAAATTTGATTCATCTGATAAAAAAGAACATCAAGAAACATCTCTACATCGAGGAGCTCCTCATTACTGATCTTGTCATTGAAGTGCCATGGCAACTGAGGAAGGTCTTCTAGCAAACAGGATCTCACAGCACCACCACTGCAGATTCTTTAAAATTTTCTGCCCAGTATGTCATCCTTCCATTGCTTTCATGTCACGCTGCAAGTCGCGTGTCTACTTGTAGGATTCCAATTAGCCAAAAACACACGTTATTGAAATTTTCAAGTACATGCCAAACTTGACCAGAAATGAGGATTGAAGAACTGGAGAGAAATTCCAAGAGCAGACGGGGAAAAGAGGAACTTAAAAAATAATAATAAATAAATTAATTAATAAAAAAAAACGCTTCATAAGCTGTTAAACAAAAATGGATGATACTTTACACACAAGTGAAACATGGTTTTGGCTACTGAAAGCATTAAGTGCTTACAGGCCAATGCTCCCAATTGGGAACATTGAATTGAAAATTCATTAAAAAATAATATATTGTTTTCAAAAAAAATGTTAATTATAATTGAAAGTAAGCTTGATTTTTTGATATAAAAATCAAGCTTACTTTCAATCAGATATAAAATGGGCAATGTACAGAAATACTTAAAAATAGGCTTTTTTTTACATTTTAATTTGTGCATAGCATAAAAATTCCTAAAAAATTGAAAAACGGTCCAAAATTTGGAAAAAATTCGTACACATAGCTAAAAATATCCAAGTTACTAATAACATATAAAATATAATTATATAAATAAGAAACATATTTGTGATATAATTCTTTAAAGTCTCATGTTCCCAATTGGGAACAGTGGCCAGTCGTGACTATTCTGTGAAAGAAGGAATTTCTCTATTGTGAATTTCCATTGAAAGAAAAATGGAAAGGATAATTCTCTTATAATTCAGGAAAGGAAATCCAGTACTGTTATTAAAAGGTTAATGCTTTAATTTTGGTGGAAGAAAATCATTTTTATCTGTAATCTGTGGGGGGGGGTAATTTTAAATGTGTCGGATAAGCATTTATGTACAGCTGGAATAATTCAGTAGTGATTGTTTATTCTAATTAATATTTTCATTTCCCAATCCAGCTAATTAAAAGATATTTTCATGCATAGAAGAAAAAGGAATGCATAAAACAATGAAATTGTATTCATAAATACAATTCTGGGCCGGTTGGGGTGTATCAATTGTATAAAATGCAAGAAACTACCGTCACAACTTCGCAAAAAGAAATGGTGGTTTATTTTATTTGCATATATACTAAATATAGTTGTTTCTGAATGGCTATTGCATACAGCAACTCACAGGAAACGTAACCAACTTACTCAACTGGAGTTTCGTCTAGAAGTAGCAATTATCCTTTTGCGAACAGGGGCAAAAAAGGATGGACCTCAAACATGACCAAAAGTTGCCAATTGTATATCGTAGCTGAAAAGTGATAGTCATTACCTTATTATAACAACTTGGGTAAATATGCATAATTTGGCGAAAATACAAGATTACAGTACAATAAGGGCAAAAAAAGAGTATTGCATTTAAACAACTTCCCAGAGTGCAATAGATACAATTATAAAGTTTCATTTTTTTCCCCACTTTTTTGTGCAAAATATATTTTTTTTTCAATTTAAATTCATAAATTTTCAATTAATTTCATATCGGTTAGTTATAAAAATATTTTTAACAATACTTTGCTTATTATTCAATCTGATCATCACTGTTTTCCATTTCAATGGCTAGTGTAATGAGCTTAATCAGAAATGGCCAATGTTACCAATTGGGAACATTATAAAAAGCATATATAAGAATTTTATTCATATTTTAATGACTGATATCTTTAAACTAAAGCATTAGAAGGTGAAATATGCAAAAAAGTAACTAAAAATAAACCTGGATCTTAATTCGGTCTATAAACGGTTAAAACATTGCCAGACACGACAGCTGTAGCCATCCAATTTTCCATAGAAAAGCATGCACAAGAACTCAAAGAAATGACTCAAGAGTCATAGAAAAGATCTAGTTCCCACAAAAAATTTCAAATTTAGAATCCAAATATTAAAGTACACATTGTATAAATTTTATAGAATTTTGAACAATAAGTAAATTGGTTAAGGATATTTTTTAAACATAACATGAAATCATTGGTTTATGTAATTACCAAGAAACGTCCTTTTAAACTTGCAGGTTTTGACATCAACCAATGATCAAATAAAGAGAGAGAGAGAGAGAGAGAGAGGAAAAAAATCATATAAAAATGTTTTACCAGGGTGCATGGTGAGAAGTTGCTGCAAAAATTAAGCACTTTTTAAGCAACTTTCTACATGCATGCATACATATTTTCTAAGTATAGGATGTTTTCAGTTTTATAATAATGCATAGTTTTTATTAAAAAATTTAAAATATATGTATTTTTTTAATTTCAAGATTTATTTCCATATTTGCACAATGTCTTCTATTATAAAATAAAGGATGTCTTTTTGGTTTGACAAGGAAAAAAAAAAATGACAATGCAAATTGTCATTACCAAAAAATTAAGTCAACTTTTAAAAGATTAATAATAAAAATTTGATCTTTTTCAACATTTCTTCTAATTCACAAATTACCAGTTAATTTTCCCTTCGGGATAAACATTCCAGTATTTCAATATACGGCAGTGCCCATTGTTGAAGATAGAGCGAGCAGAAAAAAAGATCATTAATAGTCCAGTCAATGAAGGGTTTGAAAAAACATTAAATCATATAGTTTTGAAAATTGGTACACATGTTCATGATGGGCAGCTCTGGATCTATCTCACCCTGGATTCTTTCCTTTTCCTTGGTTTTCTTTCTTGATGCATCTGGTAAACAAAGCTTTATGACTATTGTTTAACAAATGATTCAGAAACCCTCTACCCTTTTGTGCGTGTGCTGTTATTTTCATCAAAAATAGGAGGAAAGTGAAGAATGGAAGGGTGATGTTTACATTTTACTGAGCGTGATCTAACAAAGAACTCCGGAAATGCGCTCATATGTCCTATTGCCTGACAACCCTTTCCTATGTAAAATCGTCCAAAAGTGGCAGTCTCGGAATCTGTTGCTGAACAGTATGTTTTCGATTTATCGTATTCAACGTCTGGGAAAACAAAAACAAAAAATGCCTTCTTTGCTCTTCTTGAGAAAATTAAGCACTTTTTAAGGACCTTTTTTCAAAAATAAGCTCTTTTAAAGTGCTTAAAAATGGTTTTCAAATTTAAGCCCTTTTCATGACGCTACGCACGCTGTTCACTACATTGAATCAGAAATAAAACAAATATCCCATCATATTCTGTTTGTTATAAGTTTTTCAATCACTAGAATTACACAAAGAATATATAGATTTATAACACTTTACTTTTCTAACTGAGAAACTGATATACATGAATGTACATTTAAAACAAACCAGATATATTATATGAATTTTCTATGGAATTGAAAACAATATTTCACAATGGACAAAGGGACACATCCATATCTCAAGGAATTCATTCCACACATAAGAAATGTTCATGATCAATCACTAAATACAGTTACAATGTAAAACCCTAGAAAATGAAAAGAGAGAGTAATAAATGCCCAAAAGAAAGAAAAATTATTTTTAAAAAAAATTTTAATATATTAAATGGAGAGGGAAAATATGGATCATCTTTAAATTATGAATGGTAAAGTTTTAAAATGCTCCAGACTTTTAAAAACTCAACATAATAAAATTTTTGAAAAAGAAAAATCCAACAAGTTAAGAATTTTGAGATTTCTCCCTTTATTAAATAATAATAAAAAAAAATCTTGACTTCGTCTTTATTTCAAAACAAGACAATTGAATAACTAAGCTCTTTTCTGTTTGGTTTCTGAGGTTTTTTAAAAAATCTATTGGCATTAAATAACTATAAAATATTAATAAAATAAAGAATCTTACCTCAAATTCTTTATTATCCATTTCAAGCTTTTTGCCACAGCAATGGCAAAAAATGGCCATTACAGAGTTCAGCTCTTTGCAGTTGCAGCATTTGTGCATCAGTTTCTCGCCGCAATGCATGCAGTATTGGGAAGTGACCACATTCAGGGTGGAGCATGAGCGACAATAATGCAAAATCGTTTCACACTTCATGCAGTAGGTGGGAGTCTCAGGGGGAACCTCAGAAATTGGGAGTTTCTTTTCAACCTAGAAATGAGAAAATTATGTAAGGTTCAACACCTTGAAAGCTTCGTAAAAATTAGAATTTTAGATTTAAAATTTAGTAAAAACAGTTTAAATCATATTTTTATTAGTATACTAATAAGTGGAATTTTTTTATTTTAATTATTTTCTACTTTTCAGCCTTTATTTATATAATTCATTATTATATATGCTTTGGAATCTTAAACTCACTACCATATGAATCAACACTTACGGAATCAAAATTTAACAAAATTAACCAACAACAAAATTCCATTTTTACAGAGGTGAAAAAAGTCAAGTTAAATACAAAGTATTTAAAAAAGTGTACTGATGGCAAAAAAATTCATACAGACTTATTATTCTACTGTATACAGTGGAGTATCCCTATAAAGAAATCGTTGGTTCCAGTTGAAAAATTCGCTATAGAGAAAATTTCATTATACGGAGATCAGAGATTTTTGCAGTTATTTAAGTAAATGTTACAAACCTTTTATTATTAGGTGCGATAAGTTCAAAAGAATTTACTTATGACTTTCAATTAAAAATGAAGTAATATACATTATAAATTTGTTAAAATTATACTAATTTTTATTATATAAATAAAATGCTCAAAAGTGAAGACAATTCACAAATTTAGAGAATATATATAATATGTGTACTAGTATGTCTTTATGTTTATTTTATTTGAACAATTTTGTTATTTTACATTACTTTGCATTTCATAATGTTAAATTTTCATAAAAATTTTCACATTTTATGAGTGAGCTAAAAATAGAGTCGGACACATTTTCTTCCATTTGGAAACCTCTTTTAATGGTTTCGAATGATTGTAGCATTCCAGTCCTATGTGGTGTTGGCTGTATCACGTCTTCATTTTCGGAATAACTCTAATTTTCCTGGCCTTTATTGTTATCCATTAAACTTTTCAAAATCTCTTCATCTGTACCTGTAGGATATGAAGCAGTTAACAGTTCTGCGTCCACTTCTAAAATGTCGGAGAGAGTTGCATCATCTGTTATTCTTCCATTCCCTTCTACTGTTTTCCATTTTTCTTTCAAGTCGACCAAGATTGCATCTTCATCGTCTGAATCACTGTTATCTGTCTGACTACTGAAGCCTCCTCTTTTAAAGCAATTACGGATTGTTTTAGCAGTTGCATCAAATTTACTTATAACTTCAAATTTACTTATACATCAAATTACTTTCTAAACTTTTGCAATTTCTTGAACTGTTTCATTTTTTTCAATTGCACTGATCATTTCTTTCAAGATTATTTTCCTATAGTGTATTTTTAAATTTTTAATTATTCCAAGATCCAGTGGCTGCAAATTTTTGTGCAGTTAGGAGGAAAGAAAATGACACTAACATTTTTTTAGCTTTTTTCCACAATCTTTTGAATGAATTGGATAATTGTCAATTAATAAATCAATTTTACGGTGTTGTTGTCCCATTTGCTTGTTGAATGCTTTCAACTATCTGTCAAAAATTTCAGACGTCATCCACGATTTTTTGTTGAATTCATATTAACTTCTAAAGATTTTATTCCTTTGAAGCACCTTGGAGATTTACTTTTGCCAATAACAAGCAATGTTAGCTTTTCCTCGCTAGTCATGTTGGCACATAACAAAACTGGGAATCTTTGTTTGTTTTTCTTTCCTCCGAAACATTTGTCTCCTTTAAAAGCTAGCGTTTTTGTAGGGAGACGTTATTGCTTGAATGAACAATGTGAGTGGTTGCACGTGTGAGCGATTTTTTTGCACAAAAATTAGCAACTTTCTTCAAAAATGACAAAAATTGAAAAGATAAACGTCTGAAAAAATTCGTTATAGGGAGACAACCACTTCGCTATAGGGAGACTTCATTGTAGGGAAACTCTACTGTATATATATATATATATATGGCCAGTTTTGAATAAGAAATTAAGATGGTGAAAATAACTGAAAAAGATTCTATTCTTTCGATCTCAAAGCTCAGAGGTAGTCCCCATAGCTATAGATATTATATAAAAATATATGAATAACATTATATTTCAACAATTGTCAGTATTTTTAAATTTTAAACTGCTGTTAAGTGTAATTTGGCTAAACATACTGGACCAAAAATTGTGTGCTGAAAACACTTGTGGTATATAACAGACAATCCATAAATAACAAATGGAAGCAAACAGGTGATAATGTTCTTTTCAGAAAAATCTGTGGACTTACTGTGCTAATGAGAATTTAATGACCTTCACAAGCTATAGAAGCCATAAAACACAGATTCTAGAGAACTATCTTTTCTCTCGATGCCGCTCATATTTAGACAAAATTATTAAAGGAAACTCGCTGGATTTTTAATGGCTCCTAAGGGCTTCTTCTGCTTGATCATAATCTAAATTATACATATTTATTCAGTGAAACCCGTTGACATTTGCAGTGATCCGAAATCGATGATCCCACCCAAGACTTTGTGTGTGCAAAGCCCAGGAGCAGAATCATATCAATGTTCTGCAACATGACCTCAAACAGTTGGAAATGTTCTGCAGGCAGTTTGTCCAAATTTGGTAGACCACAGTAATATACAAAATAGATATGCATGTCCAAAAGCTGGTCCAGTTAGGTGAATGAGCCCTAGTCATATTCCAGGAACACTGTGGTTCCAGTACATTCTTGTACACACATCTTTCAATGTGCCTGTTTCGGATCTTCATCCCCAGTGCCGTCAGCCTCAATGAAGGCATGGCATTCTCGTAAGATGAGCAATGAAAAAGAGTTATTTTTGCCATTGCTCCAATCTCTGGAGGCTGTGTTGTGCGAAGCATGGAGAGAAGGCATGGCATAAAGAGCCCCTCGCTTTGATTGTTCTGCAGAACATATTGTATTTGTGTGTGTGTGTGCACATTTTTTTTTCTTAAGGAAATGTTCTGCAAAGACCGCGTTTGTTCTGCAACGTACATCGCACTTTTTGCTTCCGGGGTGCAAAGCATGCTCTCATAGCATAAGAAGGCAGAGAGCACATCTCCAACTAAATAGTCGAACCATTAAAAATCACATGTATGCCTTATTATTCATCTTAAAAAACAATTTATTCTTCGTGACAGACAAACTTTAAGATTTTATGATTATTACAATCTGAGAGCAGAAAATTGTTAAAGGTGAAATTACACTTTTAATTACACGATTACAGTTACAACAAGTTGCATCTTGGCAGCAAATAAATAAAATGGTTTAAAATATAGGTAATACCTTCAATAAAAAGACATGGTAACACTAAAGACGAGATAGTTTTTTCTTTACATAGAAACGGTTTTTAATTAATTGCCATAAAACCTTAACCAAATACTTCCTTATCCTTCATACAGGGTATCTGCCAAAATACAGTGTTACAAAATCATGAATTTCCATGATTACGGCCAATAATTTTCCATGACTTAGAAATGCTTTAGTTAAAGTATACACGAATTCAAAGTCTTATGTAAATGCAAACAAAAGGTATGCGTTTGGAGATAATACAGGAATTTTGGGATAGAAAAAGTACTTATAAATGTTTACAAACTCGTGTACATAGAAATAAATTAATGACCAAACGAAAGCAAGTTTGCATTTTATGAAAGGATCTTTCATAGACGTTTTCAAAGAGGCCTTAAGTGTGCTATCAGTATATTTTAATTGTGATAGATACTTCATGACTGGCTCAACTATTTCAATGGCTCTTGCTATGCAATCACTGTTTTTTAGCCATCGGACTGCACAAAATTTTTTTGGAAAAATAGAACAACCTGCAATTCTAGTAAAATCTGCTCTTCTAGCTGAAGAATCCTTAAATAAATTTCTTAAACATATTATTAGGCGATTAAAGCCTAGCGAATCCATGACAGCCTATAGTTTTTCATGACTTTTACTCAATTTTTTCTGAAAATCATGACTTTTCATGACAAAATTAAACCATTATCCAAATTCATGACTTTACCTGACTTTCCAGGTGCGCGGAAACCATGTTCATATCATTTGTAAGGAAAATTTGAAAAAAAAAAATCTATTTAGGAGTTGGAATTTCTATAATGTACAAAATAATTAGTGTTTCAGTTTTATTTATATAGATCATTTAGCTTTCTAGGTACGTCTGCAGAAGAGCTTGTGAATTATGCAAGTGCAGTGGAAACGTAGTTTTTAATTAATAAAAAATTAACTAATTAATCAATTGTCACAAAACCTTCACTATACTTCTTATCATTTGTGAGAAAAATTTTAAGAAAGTTTAATAGTACTTTAGATTTCTATTGTGTACAAAAAATTGGAGATTCAGTTTCATTTATGTAGATGAGTACCGAGTTTATGACGGGACTTTCTATTAGGCAGATGATAACCCAACACCAAAAAAAGAAAAGGCATAATTCTGTTAATGGGGTCCCAGGCAAAAACCTACCAAATCTGAGCGATAACTTGCCATATGTCAACTCCAACATTCAAGCTTGGTGACATTTTGCATCACACTAATACAGAAAAAGCTTCATATCCGCCTACAATCCAGCAAAATTTCAAGAATGGTCTTTTGTCCAATAATTCAGAAATTCTAGTTCTTAAGGTGATAAAAAATTCATTACTTTACTGAATGGGAGAAACTTGAACCTATTTTGGAAAGGGAAAAAAAACCTACAAGTAATAATTGGATTCGTTTCTTACTTGTAAGAAAATAAAATATTTGTATTCAGAATACAGAGGGAAAAAAAAAAAAAGATTATACGATCAATTGCTATCTATTTCCAGATACAGAAACCCTCTGTGCCTCTGCACATGCACCAGTTGGCTTTGATTCCATCAAAATAGGAGCGAGATAAAAGATGGAGACACTTATGTTTTTCTAAGCAATACATAGAAATATTGCACAAGTTTTGAATTAAAACAAAAGAATACAATTAAAAAAGAGAAAAATAAACATAAGCCTAATGAAGAATTCCAAAAAGCGCTTGTCTTCCTCACTGCCTATCCCCCCCCCCTCCGTGGAATAAAATCATCCAGAAGCAATAAGTGCAGGTTTTTGAAATGAACAGTACATACCTTTAAGCTGCCATCCTCCTCTTCAGCATCATATTTGCTTTTTAAATCGTCGGTGCCACAGCTTTCACCTTTTTCTTGGCTGGTTTGCTCGCTTTCGGTCAGAGGTGGACTCGGGGTGGTCAGAGCGGCATTCTCCACTTCAAACTGGGCTGCATCCAGCTCCTCCGTCTTATTTGAGCCGGAAGCGAGAGAGGGAACCTCACTCAGACTTTCGGAAACATCGTCTCCAGGGAAGAATTCCAAATCGGGAGGAAAATCATCCAGCCCGTTAGCACTATTTTTCCTAAATTAATAGTACAAAATCAACCTGAATGAAATGACATCAGATAATAATAGTTTTGCTATCCCTTAACACATTCATATTCTAAACACTGCAATAGAAAATATTTTCCAGTAGATATATAATTTCAAAAAGTATCTATAGAAAAAAAATAACAGCTGAAGGGCAAAAATTAAGTTAGACTTAAGAATATGATAATGTCCCATTGTTAAGTTCATGGCACTTATTCCAACCATTAATCATTAACACTATTAAAAGCTGGATAAACATGAAAACTCTGGTCCATGCAAATTCAGTCACCCTGTGCCAAAACCAGTCGTCAATGCGAATGAGAATTGGCGTAGTGTGGCCGAAAGTTTGGATATTCCACTTGTCTTGAAATCCAACTTCTCCATTTGGACTGTCGGGTCATGAATTGCTAAAGACAGCCATTCACTTCACAGATAAAATGGATATTTTGGAATTCGAGAAGGAAAAAAACCATAAAATCTATGGAAATCAGCCAAATGGCTTGTGGTGGTTGGAATCCCGTCTGGACTGAAATCGGAACGAAAAATCAGAGGGAACCTGAAAGAGGCTAGCGAAAAGAACAATGCCTTGTGCAGATTGAAGCCTCGCTTTGAGGGTAGCATAAATTAAAATATGGCTCACTAGGGAAAATCGAAGAGCGACTGACAAGCAGCTGTAGAGAGAAATAAGATCGCTCCCCCACCTTCATTCAGAGTTAGCGTCCTTTTAAATGCCGTGCCTGTATTTTTTTATTAAAATGGGTGGGGGAAAAAATGGGCTTAGGACAAATGCCATGGCTATACTTCAAGTAAATGGATGGCTTAAAATGCGACCAGCATAGATAAATGTGGGGTATTTGAGGCTCTATTGCTCTAGAAGAAATCGGAACAGGTGGGAGTAGAAATAGGTGCAGTAGGAGATTGGAGTGCTCGTAGCTGCTGGTTTTGTGCCTAAATGTATGGGCTCAAAAATGGAATGATGTGTCATTATGCCATTTGCATGAAGTGGAGTGCTCGTGAATGCTCAGCATTTATCCAATACCAAATTCTGGTGAATTATCACTTAAAAAATTCAAGTTTGGCAACAGTAAAGTATTCTTAAGTCTATTAAAAATTTAATAACTCCATAAAGAGAGAATTCAAAGTTAGACCTCAATTAATTAATAATGAAAATAAATCAATACATATAGATATTTTGCATACTAATTATTTAATATTATACTGGCTTAAAACAGACTAACTGAAAAAAAAGAAAACTTGGTATAAGTTTTGCCATGAAAAATTTTTACTAAGCAAATATTTCTTCAACCTTTCCTTAAAATAATAACAAATATCTGCTTTATCAACATCATTATTATCTATTTTTCTGTTCTGTAATAGTAACAAAACAAAGGCTCCATGCAATGTTTGCCTAAATCATCTATAATTGTAAGGGGTGAAATTCCTCTACTTTTATCCTGTTTCTAAATATTAGAATTCATGGCTCCAATAAATAACATTCTTAATTAATAAAAACTTATCAAATATTACCATATGATTTTATTTGAATTTTTTTTCACATGCTGCTCGTTTTTTTTTTATTATTATCATATCTACAAAAGTATAAAATAGATTAATTTGTTTTTTATTAAATTTTGTTGGAATTTAAATTTTCTAATGGGATGTTAACTAACATTAAGCTGCTTAAAATGTTGTAAAAATATGATAATCAAGTAAATAAACAGAAGGCGTGTTCTTCTCTCGACTTTCCCATTTACTAACACAATGTGGTGCATTTTGTGTTTAATGATGAAAAGGGAGTTGCATTTTGACTGCCTTCCTTTCAAATGATTAAGTCCAAGATTTGACACAAATCTACAATGATGGAGTAAAGGCCACATAATAAATTTCATTTACCTACATCATTGTATCCCCCCCCCCATCTGGTATTGTTCAAAATTCAATGATGTACAATTCTGACGATAAAATCGTGTGTAACCGCACTGTTTTCCGAGCTCGCCACCTAGCGGCCATTGGAGGAGACAGCCAGTCCAGTCTGGAGTCAACAATTAAACATGGTGTTCTGCCCCGATGATTGTATATTTTATATGTCCTGAAGTGTTTTGTCCTTAATTGTTTGTCCCTATATGTTGTGTCATTTGGTGCTTGATTAAAAGTATTTAAATGAATCAAACCCCTTTCTTTGAATGTCTACTATTATCCCTAGCAGGGATTAAATTATGGCACCCATATGGTTACATGTGTTAAATTTCATCCATCTAGTTTTGCTTTTTTTATGATTCCTTCTCTGCACCAAGTAACTTTATTATGTACTTTATCAACTGATAATTTCCACAAAACGTACCAATGGTGATTTTTCCAAATGTATACAGTTCCTGGCAGACTATATTTTAAATCTTATACTAATTTTGATTCCAAAATTATAGTTTTAATACTATTTCTTTTCAAAAACTCAGTTAAATGACACATCAGTTGACAAGTATAAGTCTTCTCAATATAGATTAATTAGAACAAAATCTGTTAAGAACAGTTTATTTTTACATTATATAAATTCTTTTTCAGCACCAGAAAGTCATACATACTACAAATAAATCGGGCTACTGCAAACAGTACAAGCTGTACATGCATATTAATCATCTAATTTTCCAGAACACGTTAAAGATTACGATAGAAATAAACTTTTTAATAATCAATGCAAAAATTCTTGAACACTTTAAAATGTTTCATAATTTTATGACATTTACATATTAAAAACAAAAATGTCTATGTTTTTTTTTTTACATCTGTTTATATTTAAATCTATATAAATTTCAAATCGAATCCTTGTTAACTTATTTTATTTAGATTCATTTTATCATACAATATGACAAAATACCTTACAAAATTTTTTAAACATTTATAGAAAACATAAAATCACAATAATTTGAACACTTTTCAACTAACTTTTGTAAATAAGATATTTTACAAAATTTTTGAGAATTTTCATTTAGGAATTGGATTAAATATTTGGGGAATGCATGTATATAAAGAAACTAACACTGGCAAAAAATTATAAGTGTGCTATAAAATAATTATTTAAAAAAATAAAAATTTTAATAGACCACGTTTTTAAAACGGACTAAAAAGTATAAAATAATTTCTTCTAGCCCCATACAGATTTATAACCCCATACAGATTCAAAACGAAAAACGTGGGGCGCATGTAATAGATAATTGATGTATAAATAGTTTATTTCAGTCACTAACAATTTTATTGCAATGGAAATGATATGAACTGTTGTGTGAGTTTTCTCAACGACAGCTACTCCCTACACTCCTTACTATTAAATATTGCATGCGCCCCACGTTTTTCGTTTTAAATCTGTATGGGGTTATAAATCTGTATGGGGCTAGAAGAAATTATTTTATACTTTTTAGTCCGTTTTAAAAACGTGGTCTATTAAAATTTTTATTTTTTTAAATAATTATTTTCTGCTTTTTAGTCTTCTGTGTGTGAAATTTTGCAATCGATTTTAAACATCTTGATGAGATTATGACGGAGACATGTGACAAATTTCAGGTTTATTTCAGTTTCTCTTCACCTGATCATAAATAAAAAATTGTTATTTTCCTGAAAAAGTAATTTATGTGACGCAGAGACCTTTGAGATATAATGAAAACGTACTGCGCATGCGCAAAGATATGGCTAAAATATAGGGGTGCTTCGATGATCCCATGGATCATCCATATACCCAAGAACCAAATCTGTAACGTTAATAGTTTTCGAGATATAATGAAAAACGTACTGCGCATGCGCAGAGATATGGCTAAAATATGGGGGTGCTTCGATGATCCCATGGATCATCCATATGCCCAAGAACCAAATCTGTAACGTTAATAGTTTTCGAGATATAATGA
>BGPR01000184.1:55159-72807 GCA_013235015.1 Araneus ventricosus
GGCCATCCATATACCCAAGAACCAAGTCTGTAATGTTAATAGTTTTCGAGATATAATGAAAAACGTACTGCAGATGCGTCTTGCAAAACATGAAATGACAGACAAACAGACAGACAGACAGACAAGAAAGCGAATTAATAATGCATTGTCATCTAGTTCTGAACTATGTTTAAAGTTTCAAGTCTCCAGCTCATCGGGAAGTTAGTTTAAAATCGATCGCAAGATTTGTACCGAACAGACAGACAGACAAGAAAGCGAGTTAATAAAAACGTGGTAAAATGATTAAAATAGTAATCTGCTTTGCATTACTAAAGGCAAATATAACAATGTTACATCTTCCGGTGTTATATTTAACATCAAAAGAAGTGGATTTCTTAATAAGGATCTCCTTGACTTATGATCAAGTTCCATTCTGACTGACAGGTTGGATTTATATTTTTCAACACAATTTTCATTCAAGATGGGTTATAAAAATTGTTCATAAAGCATCAGAATCCAAACTATGTAGTATAATAATTGTACATAACATGAAAAAGGCATATATGAACTTTGATTAACCTCACTGTCAGGACCAGAACTGTGGTGGATAACCGAAATCTCTTGCATATGTACAGTAACGTGATTTTGCTGCTGTCTTGGGACGAAAATGAAACCCTTTAAAAGTAAATAATATATACATGTTGAATTTAGTGTTACAAAATGATCAATAAAAACTTCAGTTTAAGAGTAGTAGAGAAAGGTATAAATCTATGCTACTTTCTGCTTTTTAGACAATAACGGATAAAAGAAACTGACAGTTAAAGAAGTGACGGTTAATCGAAGTTTCTCTGTACTCTGTTGTTCACGACATAAACATAAATACAACCTGAAATTATGTAATGCAGAAACAGTAATATTTATTTTTTGTGGTCATAAGTGTGGATGGTAGTAAATTGAGGAGAAAGTGTATCAGAAAGTAAGAGGAACTTATTAAAAATATTTTGAGATGTTGATGAGGATACTTTTGAGATACTAAGTAGTATGAATCAAAAGAAAACTTTAGAAAAATCTGTACAGTTAAATATATATAAAAAAAATGAAAGTTTCTTTCAACAACTTTTTCTTAAGGTGGCAATGAGGGAAGTGGTGATTTGTTAGGTGGACCACACTGTTACCTGTTATTTTCTTCTCTGCAAAAAATAACTTTGACATTGTATGTGTGGGTGTTTTTTAGTTTCTCGTATACGAAGTATACAAAGAGAAAGTATTGTAATCATCAAAAAATTTGAACTCAAGATTTTGATGAATCTCCAAGTTTTAGACCTCAATGATTCCGAAAAACACAATTTTGGAATTATGTCTGTTTGTGAACACGATAACTCGAAAACTATTAGAGCCACGGGGATGAAATTTGGTATGTGGTCTTTAAACATAATTTGTAGGTTTCTATCAAATTTTGGACAAAATCTGTCAACAAGAAGTGTGTCTGTCTGTATGTCCGAAGTCATGTGAACACTATAACTCAAATACTTGAATAGCTAGATGGATAAAATTTGGTGCACAGTTTTATTGTCATGAATGTAGGTCGGTATAAAATTTTGGGCCAAATCTGTCAAAGGGTTGACTGTCTGTCGGTCTGTATAATTTACTTTTGAAACCAATCCGCCATCTCCACGCGCATGCGTACGAAGCAATCGTCTGTGCACGCGAAAGGAGCGAATTACATCAGTTTGTCCTTGAGACGGCAAGAGTGAAACCTAGCAGTGTGCAATAGATGCGTTTTAATCGGTACGCATCTCTTTGAATTGCATTCTTTACCTAGATATTTTTCAATCACTATAATGAAAAAACTTCTGATAGTCATTGGATTCTGGATAACAGTAGGTTTGATTTTTTTTAGCCACGCGGGGAAGGAGAAACGGCAGCTTTTTGGGGAAGTATATGAGAAAGTTTAGGGGAGAACACTCCTGCTGGTTTTTGTTGTTGCTGTTTACTTCAATTTTATTTGCAACAACCAATCAAAGTACGATATTTTTATGTAACTACCAGTAAATTAATCATATAATATTGCTTAAATGAACTATAGTTCAGCTTTTAAATATACTTTACACTTAGCTGCACTGGTCAAGAGAACTTTTAAGTTTCAATGAGATATTTGTAATTTGTGGGTGTCGTTATTGCAGAAACTTAGAAACCATTTTTTTTCTTCTTTTAAGCAAAGAAAATAGTGAATTGGTAAGCAATTATACGATGAACAGACAGTAACGTCACAATATTGAATCTTGGTTCAAAATGTTACAAACTACTTTTTACAGCCAATCAATATAATGGTAGTGATCTACTTTTTAATAAGATCTCATATGTATTTTGCTGTATTATTATACTTATAGCATCAGAAAATATTAGGTGAAAAAATATGAATTTTTAAACAATTGAAATTCACAGTGTGTATCATCTACCCACCTTAATCACTCATTTTCAAAAAAGTCGACAAACCATTCCAGACCCTGCTGGTAACAGAGCTCTCACAATGACAAAAGACAAGTTACAGTAATTTTTTTCTCTTATAAATAGCCCCAAAAAATAAATAAAGGAACCCTGGCATCTCTGTGTTGCATGCTACAATCTCCCCACCCAGGGCCGGATTGAACCCTGCGGGGACCTTGAGGCAATGTAAGTTTTGGGGCCCCCTTTCTCCTTCCCAATTTCCAAAATCAGATATTTTTTTATTTATTTTAATTTAATCTCTATACATGCAGGATTCTAAGTAACACATATGATAAAATGAAATAAAAAAAAACATTTAAATTGCAGATTACCATCAAAAGAATTGGTTTCATTACAAAAAAATTTAAATCGTGTATTAAAAAATGTAAAGTAATTTTAAAACAAAAATTTAACAATTAAAAAGTTTACAAAACATTTTTGACAGAATCTGAATATTCTAATCTTGTAAATCAATCACAAGCCTAAAATTAGATTACCCTGAAAATACTATATGCACAAAAAAAAAAATCTTGGGGCCCCCAAAAGTTGTGAGGCCCATAGGCAATTGCCTACTTAGTTATCCGGCCCTGTCCCCACCTATTAATCACCTGCTATCTACTTTATACAAGACTGAGAAAACTTCAAGTCACAACCTGCATTTGGCTAGCTCTATTATGCAGAAAAAAGAATACAACCATAAAAGGGTAAGGCGAGACATTTACTGCTGTTCCACTCCACGATTTTTGGAACACAGGAAGGCAAAACCTTTTGGTAATGTGAAATCCCAATGAAAATTGGTGCAGATAGATAGTGCTGTTGGAATTCAAACAAATTTGATATCCATTGGAATGGAAGGCAATAAAAATAAAATATGATTCTTCATGGCAGCAATAAATCACCCCTGTGTGTGTAGAGAGCGAAGGGGTGGGGGAGTCGGACCTGGACTTTGAACCTTTTCAAGCAAGGTGTCTCAAAACAAACTTAGGAGCCTCCATGAACGACCTGCCTTATCTATCAACTTGAATGGGTGGGGGGGAAAAGTGCTATTTGGGCCAAATGGAATGGCTTTGACTTCTCGTGAACGTCCAGCTTAAGATGGAGATATTTTCCATTTGCAGGGCCTCAATCATTGCTGAACTTGAATGTTGCCCCCATTCTGTTAGTACCAGCATTCATCCTCAAGATTTGATGATGAGAGTCATCACTAGGATTTGGCAGGCTTTTGATTGGGGTGCCCCATAGCCAAAAAGTGCCAAGATTGATGTGTTTCAAATTCAGAATATTATGCATTATCAAATACCCACAATACTATACAGATTTTTTTTTTAAGCACTTAAATAAATAGGAATCAATTGAACCCAAGTCTACTATGTACTTATGAGTGACATAAGAAACAGGTTTAACTGTAATTGATTTTATCTTCCTCAGAAGACAAGAAGTGCCAGATCTATAGTCATCTCGCACATCTCTCGTCCAAGATTATATTTTGGAAAGTTAAAAGATCATTCAGACTCATGCAAATTAAGTTTTTTTTCTAGGATATCATTATGCTGCTTCCTCTTTACAAAAATAAAGACACACAAGCATTACATATAAACATAACATTATCAAATGAGGAGTCACTATTTAACGAAACAGATGTGGTAGGAAGTTTTCTAAAACCAACCTTAGTCTTTCCTAGACGTAAAGCCAAGAATATTTTGAAAATGATGACATTAGGTAACCCATTAATGCCCAAATTCATTTAATGCACAGATTTCAATGAACATCTTGAAAAATTATATTTAAAACACCAAGATTAAGTTAAATGTGGAGTAAAATTAAATTCGGGTCATTCCATGAAAATAGTTACCTTTTACACCTAAATAAAATTTAACTATAACTGTAATTATGATACAGTATTTTTTTCAGTGAAATTTCTAGTTTCTAGATCTGCCAACAAAATTTTCCAATAGTGGTCGATTTGAATTTTGTTTTAGATAGAACACACGCTTGCATTTGAGTGTTTTTAATCCTATTTTTTCTACTTAGCTCGCAACTTATTTTATAAAATTATTTTCATTTTTCCTGTTCAATGAATATATTTTTTGGAAGATTGTACAGCTAACTGCCTGTCAAGAAGACAATTTCTGAATATCTTAGGAGGTAATTATATTTTTCTCAACAAATTTTTACTTAGTTGTTCTTTATTATGTTAGTCACAAAATTTTTAATTTTCTCTCTTACATTACAGAGAGTACTTCTAGAATTTTCATTTTGTGAGTTTTCTTAACTTGTTAGCAAACTTACATGAATCATTTAAAAATTTTAATGCAGTTCTATTTATTAATGATTTAGAGCTCTGACTAACGTAAGAAATATTATTATGTTAGTCACATCATTTTTGACTCTTTAAAATAACTTCGTCCTTTTGAAATTTCAAAAAGTATTGCTAACATATTTTAAAAAATTAAAGAGTCTCTTTTTTTTTGTGTGTCAGAAATCAAAATGGCGGGACCAAGCACAGCAGAAAGAAAAAGAAAGCCGTGCTGGACAAAGGGATGCTAAAAAGCTTGAAGATAAAATAAAAGGCAAAAATGGAATGAGAGCTTTAAGACTAAAAAGAGAAAGGGATAAGAAACTGGAAAAAAAAGGAAACTGAAGCAGCAAAACAGAGAATGTGAAAGATCAGAGTCTGCTATGAGCCAATAGCCGACTTTTAGAGCATATTCATCACTACAAGTATTAGGAAAAGCAGTAAGGAAAGTTAAGAAGTCTTTGCCTACTAGTCCAAGGAAAAAGCAAGCAGTTGTGGAGAAATTAGCTTCACACGTAGGACTCTTAATTCCATCTACTAAACCTCAGAAGAAGAATGGCCTGAGTGTGTGAAAGCTTTTTACTATTGAGATGATGTATCAAAACAACTTCCTGGAAAAAAAGATGTAAAGTCCATTTGAAATATAGAGACCAATGAAAAAGCACATTTTGCAGAAACGTCTGTTAATGTACAACTTAAAAGATACATTTCAGTTATTTAAAATTGATCTTCCTTATATTGAAATTGGGCTCTCAAAATTTTGTGAACTTCTTCCCTTAGAAGTTGAAACTGTGGGATGTAGATCAAAGTATGCTGCTGCCCATATTGCGAGAATTTTGCTTTCCTTTTAAAAAATGAGCAAATGGAAAAGGAATAATATTAAAACGAATGAATAATCAAGTTAATTGTTTGCAACAAATATAACGCTGATTGCATTGGTCAGATGGTGCATCCGCACATTTTAAAAATTGATACAGCATATCATTGCTGTTTTCTGATGCAATATTTTGCGAATGGAACTAAACTGCTTTGTACCACGGAAAAGGGCCTCATGATGGCATTGGTGCAGTTTTGAATCATCATGTGTGGAAGAAGGTGCTGCAGGGACAAACCATCACCAAAAGTGCCATTGAGCTTTCAAAGTGGATGCAACAGACATAAATATAAAATGCCTTTTTGTAGAGGAGAAAGAAATTCTGCTTGAACTGGCTGCAATCGAGAAAGGTTTTGAATCAATTAATGAGCTGAAAGGCAAACAGTCTTGCCACTGTAAAAAAAAGCAGGCTCTTCAAGTGTTAACATGTTTTTAAATACTGGAGATGATATTCCCTTCAAAACTAAAGTCAGTACCCTCGAATCGAAAGTCAATGGTTTCTCGAAAAGTAGTGTAACTTGCATAGAGTTGGAGAAATATTTCAGTGTCTATTCTAATGATAACTGGTATATAGGATGAGTAACAGAATACGATTCAAATTCAGAAATGTGCAAAATAAAATTTTTGCAAGAAACTGACTTAGGCTTCAAGTGTTGATGATGTGCAAATAGTCCAGAAAAAATTCATTTTGTCATGACCTATTGAACTAAGTGGAAACCTGCCATTTTATATCAAATATGAAACATTATTGTCCTCTACAAAAAATTTAAGAAAGGACTCCATTTGTATTAAAATTGCTTTGTATCAACTCTTCATTTTTAAACACTTTATTAATGATGATCCAACTGTTACGTTAGTCACACCATTGAAATAAAAACATCAATAAATAATTATTGTTGATTATTAATCAATCCAAAATTGTTCTTACTACAAACTAAATATTCCTATGTAATACTATAATTAATTACAGATTTTTTTATTAACAAAATTCAGAAAAATCTAGTGCTAAAGCCAAGCTATCTTTTATGTGGTAACTAAATTGTTACGTTAGTCACAAAGTTAAAAATTTAATTTTGTTAAATCGCTATCTTTTAAAATAATTTCTGCATGGATATGTTATATTGACTAGTATTACATAAAATTTAAGGATAAAAGATTTCATCAGAGATTATTTAAGAGCATTTTGTCATATTATAGCTTGTTAAAATCTTTCCAAAGTTACGCTAGTCACGATGGAATGACCTATTCAGAGAGAAAAAAAATTTGTCTTTTTTAATTTTCAGAAAAATTCTTTAAAAAATTTTTAAAAACTTTTTTACATAAATGTTTTTAAAATATCAGAAAATATCAAAAAATAAAAATTGCTTTTGAATTCTTGCATTACCTCAAAAATCAATCAAAGAAAAAATTCAGATTTCAAAATCTGGCTAACCAGTGATAACTGTTGAAAACTGTTAAGGAATTTGGTTGTTAGTTATTGCTGGATACAATTTAAATTTTATAGCAGTACCTTCCAATTCTTAAGTCTAGCCCACTGATGTAAGCATCTTAAATATAGTTTTAAAAGTATTAAATATAGCGATTCATAAAAATGACTTTGTTTCTATTAATAAATTACATTTTTCTAACACAGTATGATGTTTTTTATGCTTCCATGAATCTAATAATAAATTTCACATTTGCTATTAGCCCTTCAGAGTAAGAAATAAGAAGGGGAGGGGAAAGAGATATTTTTATTCACTCTGCACAGCATAGTGATGAAAACACTTAGATTTGATTTGAAAAAACACAGCACAGCCATCCAACATGATTTTTTTTAAACAATAACTCATCAAATTTGGTTATAGATTAACTCTAAATACAAGAATGTCCCAAACATCTCTTCAAGGAAAGGACGATGGCCGTCCGAATATCACTGCGAAATCTCCACCCCTTTCGTTAAGTTTGATTGATTTCTCACCCGCAGCGTGCACTTTCTTCGTTACAGTGGCTCGCCCAGATGGTTTGGAGGAAAAGGGGGATTTTCTAAGAATGGGGAACTTCAGCATTTTTTAAAAACACGTGAAAGCCATCCGTATTTGTAGAAAAAATCATTCTAATTTCAAATATGCAAGTTAAATTTTACAGAAAAATTTATTTATTTAAATATTGAGAGTGAAAGATGCACTGAAATAGCAGGAATCAAGATGCAATCCGAAACACACTCTCATTGGCCAAGTAGATTCTGATGTCAAGGGTGCCTTCCTTCGCATGCTTCTCTTTCGCTAGTTCTGTACTCTGCTTTGAATCAAGGCATTTGTACCAGCTAACATTTTAAAAGTGAAGTTTTTAGCTTAATGCCTTGAAAGAATGTGTATCTCTCTGAATGCAACAGATTTTCCAACAATCAGCACTCAAATGTGACATACTATTCTGTAGTATTTTTATGGATCTCTTTGAAAGCTTCGAAACAAAGCAAGCTACTCATTTTCTATCAGTAAAATCCTGATCGCTTACTTATTTTATTACAGATGTTTTGTCAGCACATGCATCTGTAATTATTCAGTTCCGGCAAAGAAACTGGACACAAAACGCCAGCTCGTAAATTATCTCATAAGAAAAGTTGTTTTGACCTTCCCTCGAATGCATTCAGTTACCGGAACAGGGATCTATACTACACAGAAAAGGCTTCGCCTTAGGAAAAACGAATAGGTTATCGAAACCATCAAGCAACAATAAATTGCAGAGGGGCCCTCGGGCATTCCGAAAAGACGCTGCAATTTCTGTTGCACTAGAAAGAACAAAAAAGATAACCTGATTTTGCACGATTTTTCCTATGCCTACGGGGGGGGAAAAAAACAGGAATTTATTTATTTCAGAAGTTCCGTTCAAAATAATTTCAGGTACGGCATTTTTTTAAAAACACAACTGTGCCTCTTAAAAATATTTATTTTACTACGCTTTATTTTACTATATAAATTATTTCCTTTGTACAAGTATTAATTTTAAAATACTAGTTTATACTAATTAATATAAAATCTGGTAAAAATAACTTATATAAAGAAATACACTAAAAAATTAAAAATGATAAAACTGTAACCACTTTCATAAATTGCAAAAAAAAAAAAAGATACGAACAAAGTATCTGTAAGTAGTAAGCCTTCTTTACTGCAAAGTAAGCTTTTTTCATTATGTCAGTTAATTTTTGAATTATATTTTTAAAAAACTATGTAAATTTATAATAATATTCAAACCAGACCAAATGCGACTGATCTAGGAATTTAAGTGCTGCCATCAACAAACTCGAGATGCACGATGAGATAAATTTATCCCACCTTTTCTCAACTATAATAATTGATGAGTAAACTAACTTTTTGAAGACTAATTTTGATTTTAATGCATTCATTGAATATAAAGAATTTATTTTGCATCAAAAGTTATTTCTGCAAATTATTTTGTTGAACTACAAATGAAAACGAATTTTATTATCAAAAAAGTCGTGAATTTAAACTAATTTTTTAAAGATATTCATGTTAATTTTCAATAGTGCAGGTAATTTTTTAAACAAATATAAGAAACATTCGAATATCCATTGAAAAAATTTATGCTATAAAATAACATGAGCAAGTTTTTTTAAAAAAAGATTCTTAAAGAAGGTGGGATCTTCTATATTTTTACCCTTTGAGAGGCCATTGCCCCCTCAAAGGGTAAAAAAATTCCATGTAACCAAATGGGAAAAAACTAATCAACTTTAACTATTTGCTTTAAAATATCTTAATTTTTTTGCTGCTAAACTCACCTTATACTTCTTTTTAAAACAAAAAAGGATATTGAATTCTGAATTTACTGTGCTTCATGATATACAATTTTAATAGGTATAATATAGATTAATAACTCGCATCAAAATGATCTCCACAGACATGACGAACGCTGCTTGCTGATAATTCCGGATTTAGCTTCGGATCTCTCTTCATCGCTTTACACCACTTTTTGCGAATAACATAATTTTTTGGCACATTGATAAATAATTTATCGGGTGCCGTTACAGTTGTATTACGACATTTAGGAACAATACAATACTTGTATCTTTCCGACATTATTTTATCTGATGCGATAGTAGGAAAATATAGAAAAAAAAGAGAATCTCTATAGAGCGCGAATAGGAAGGAAGAGTGTGTCTCCCCTGTCTGGCAACTTTGACTTCAGATCCGTTTCGTGCCAAAATGGATCGTTTTTCCCGCGTTTTCTGAGAGGCGAACTTTGATTGCAATTTTTTTTTTTTTTTAAACTGTCTAGAATTTTTTTTAATGTTATTGTTCGTTTCAAAGCATTTTAAATCGATTTTAAAAATTTAAAAAAATGCTGAAGCTCCCTATTCAGACAATGTCAGCTGTCATTGATGTTTTTGAGAGGGGAGGTGAATTTCCCTTATCTTTGAAAGAGGAACTCGGGCATTCTCGTATTTTGAGGTCCCTCTATTCCAATAGTCTTAGGAATCAGAGGGTTAACACGGTTAAGACCTAATACTTGTGAAAGTTTTGTGAACTTGGCAATAGGAATGTACAATGTTTTAAGTCTAACCAATATACTTATTAGCCAGGTTTGAGCACATGCAAATGTGATAAGGAAAAAGCATCACCTGAATTTTAAGCAAATAACGACAATAGTAAAATACATATTCTCAATTCTAATTTGCTTAGGGTCATTTTCACTGGAATTTTTAAACAGTTAACAGTCAATTGTATTCATTTCTTAAGAAACATAAATCTGCATTATACTGAATACTTATAGTAAAAGAGTATGAGAAAGCAATACACAGGCATTATGGAAACATATAAAATTAATAGTAAGTTAAATAAAATGTATCAGCACAGATTAAATATCATTAAAAATAATGAATATCATTCTAAAGCAATTTAATTTTAAGAAATTTTACAACAAAAAATATTAAATAACAAAGAAACAGTGTTACCTGGAACAGTTACTGAAGCCTTCGTTTAACACAAAATCGATATTTTCTTGACAACTATTTGGTTCAGTAGCTGTCTCTGGATCTTTAGTGTCCTTTTTTATCTTTGGAGCTTTAGAAGCCTTTTTTCTCCCGGCTTTCTTGAAATCCCTTTTGCTTTCAGTGTCAGAATCAGCTTTGACAACTTCGAAATATTTAGTGACGACACTGCTTCGCATGGAATGGATATGATTGCTTAAAGCAATGGCTTTTACTGTGACTTTTCCAACTGGCAAAGAAAATGGTGACTTGTACTTGTAAAGCTTACTGCCTTGGATTATACCAGCATACGGTTGTGGTTTTGTTCCATCTAGTGTATAATACATTTCATGAGATAAATAAGTATCACACATTATCTCAATCTTCGTTTGGGTGTCGATAGTCCGAGGACCTCCAAACTGAGGAGTTCGTAAAGGTACAATGCAAGGTGCAGGAATAGAAAAAGGGGCCATTTCCTTCAGAACAGACGGTTTAGCACATCATAAAAGTTTACAGTAGGAGTAAGTCTTTTGTTTGTATTAAAATGCTGGTACAATTCTTAGATTTAACATTTCGTTCTTACTGCCAAGAAAAATTCATAATGGTTTCAATTGAAAACATTTAGCAACGAGGAAAACATTTTATTTTCAAAAACTTAACTATAAGTTTACAATAATATAAAACAAAACTATATTTTAAAAAAAGAAAAAAAAAACAACTTTAGTACTTATTTTTAAAATTAAACAATAAAATAAAAAAAGTTTTAAAAAATAGAAAACTAAACATTTACACTGACAATAACGTTATTAAACTATCCAATGAATCAACTGTATTCCTACTTAAAATTATAACTATCATACAAATTTCTCTTTAACGGATTAAGGTCAATTATTGAATTCGCCGAACTAGTTGAATTAACGAAAAGTATGATAATGAAGTTACTCTGTTATGTGCTTGCATGAAAGAAATATGAAAGATTATAAATCGAAACCATCGAAGTATACAGATAACCACCGCCAAAATTTTGAAAATTGAAGCATTCACGTGGTTTACAGTTATTAATTGCACTGTATGGTAGAGTTGATTGATTGATTGAAATGTGATGAAATGGGAGTTTTAGCAACAAACAAAGGCCGTTCTGTTTTGTAATTATTACATTTCCAGTTGGGGTGGGGAACCTCACCTTTCCGCACGTTAACAACGGGGAAGTGACGTCCAACCTCAACCTAGGTCAAACCCCTTAAAGAATCCTTCGTCCAATGCCAATAAAGATCTTGAAATTTTCAAAAATCCATAGACGATTCTGTGCTTTTTCAATCTGTTGTGCTAGACTGTACTGTATTAACCAATCAAGTAACAGGATTTGCGGGTCTATTCTGGTAGGTTGGAGAGACGTCACTTTTCCGCACGTTAACAATGGGAGTGACGTCTCCCAACCGGGTAGCCAAATAGACCTGTTCTGCTCAGGACATCGACAAGTCACAATGGATCCCTTGATGGTGTTGCAATTATATTCTTTTAACCAAAAAGGCCTATCTCGCGATATCCAGGGGATGCCCTTCTTTTTGTTTGAAAACTCTACAGTCAGTTACAATCAGGGGAGTAGCGGCTTGTGGATCTATACCCTTGGAGCATCACAAAAACAAAATTTTTGTTTTCCCATCGCGTTTTTAAAACTAGAATTCTACAAATATGGCAAGTGAAGGCGAAAATAAAATATATATTATTCCTTGCACGTCATTTACGGAGTGGCGTAGCGAGGTTAAGGGGTCTATTCTGGTACCCCCGGTTGGGTTGGGAGACGTCACTTTTTCCCTCCCAACCCAACCGGGGGTACCAGAATAGACCCGTAAATGGCTCTCGTGATCATCAGTGGCTTAGCAATTGTAAATGTCGCCCGGAGCATAGAATGATTTTTTCGCCCTCTATTTGGCTTTAAAAAATCATCCCTATTAGCATAAGATATTGTACGATATCTCTACCATTCTGTTCCGATATTCTCAATGCCGTACAATATTTCCAAGATACCGTAGCAATATTGTAAATCATCTTTGTGCTAATAGGGGCATAAAGATACCATCATTTTGTGTCCATCGCACCCGGGAATCTATATTAACACAGAAATAGCGTATCTCCCTTGCCCCCTCCCCCCGCCATCGCTACATCAAAATTTTGATTGTTATGCCTAATGCTTGAAGTCTAATATTTAAAAGAGTGTCATTTCGTCATTATACTCCCTTTCGTGCAAAATCCTAACCATTTCGTAGATATACAGCACATCAACAAAATGGATCACCACTTTCCCAGGGAGCTGGGACGTTTCAAACACGCCTTAATTTGCAGACATGCCATAGCAATCCATCTCATAACTCGAATATTTATTCCAGTGCAAATCCAAGATTTCTGTCGGGATGGGGGGGTTGGCCGAGTTCATAAAAATTTTGCATCGTAGTGACGAATGCCAAACCTCATGGCTTATGCAAACCAAAACACTTTAGACTTTACTCACCTGACAATAAAAATCATAATAAATACTACAATACTCTCGATAATTTAATAAATGCAATGAAATAACTAGCCAAAAGGTGTTTGCGATCGCGTCAACGTACGAATGGAATGACTACAAAAGTGGGAAAATTTTCAAGCCTGTCAAGCCAGGAAGAAATGTTGTCACTTTTTTTTTTCCAAGGGAAATTAAGAACAGACAGTTGTAGTTATTTCAAATAAAACCAGGTATTTTAGCTTAGCTCGAGAGGGGGGCTACAGCCCCATAACACCACCCTGTATTCACCACTTAATTATTCGGATATTTTTCGACTTGTATATAAACAGGCTGCTGATGATTATCACAATTGACTTTTATGATAAATATGCTTCCAAACCATACATGTAGAAAACAAGTGCTTTACTTATCTGCTTAAGCTCGTGAAAGGGCCGATGTTCTTTTAGTTCCACTGAAAAATTAGATCTCTAATTTTTCATAAATTACTTAAAAGCAGGGGTACCTTGTGTACAGGGACTGCAGAATCCCCAACTTTTTTCAGTGTATGAATTTAATCAGTTATGTGATTTTGCATGCAATATTCAAATCCATCAACAATCTAACACAGTTTTCTTTCGGATCTTCTGACAGAAAGCAGGATAACCTGGTTTATTCTGGAATTTTCCCATACCAGCTCGCAGGAGGATTTCCCAATTTTTGTGAGAAATGTTTTAATTTGTCCCAATTTCCTACTGTTTAGCACACGCATTTACAATGCTCTCTTTTTTTCTCAATAAGTCTTTTAATTCAGAAAAGTACAGTCATTGACACAACACCCAGTGATGTTAGAAACTATGCTTTTTAATATTTTTTTCACTGCGAATTTTTTTTTTGGTGCGATGAAATTTGAAAGTAAGAAATAAAAGAAAACAAAGAAATAATTAATGATAAATAAAAAATTAATTTGTAGAATTATTGTAGATAAATTTTAATGAATTTTTTTATCTTCAAAATGATTATTTTTCGATTTCTTTTTTTACTACTGCGTCTTTTTATTCGACTGTAAAATGTACTTTTGTCTTTGAATTTCCAGAGCTTCGCCAATATAAATCTGTGAAATATTTTCTTTTAAAAGAAGACGAAATGCATGGTAAATATAACTGAAACATGCTACAACTATTACACAAGTCCAGCATCCGTTGCAAAAGCCATAAGCTTTTTACTGTTTTCTACTGCGTTAATATGGGAGAATTATTGAATCCAAAACCTAATCAAAATCAGGTTGTCACAACCTCAAAAATTTGTTTTGCTATCTTACTTTTTCAAACATTTAGAAACTCTTAGTCCGGTTCAGGATAATTTTTTTTTTTGATTTAATGAAATATCATTCAGAATTCTCAATTTATCATTACACGGACAAAAATATGCAATTCTCAAATGGAACTCTTGGAGATTGAGACCATGTTCCCAGAGTTCTCTGGTATTTTCTAAAATTTTTAAAACTTGAAGTATGATACAACACATTTTCAGAGATTCCAAAACATCCTATCATTTATTCAAAGTAAGAAAAGATACATTGCCAAAATGCAGCTTGTATTTTTGAAAAATTCTGTCCACAAAATCAAGAAATCACAGTGTTCCAAGAAGTTGGTAAGGGACAAGCATAGTTTTCCTCTTAATAATTTTCAACCCAGCACTTTTCTAAAGAATATTTATTTTCTCACAAGAAATTTTTTTTACTCGGGAGACATTTCAATTCCATGACCTAGTTTATCTTGTTGAAAATTTAGAAATATATCTACAAAATTACTTATTACATTTTTAAAAAACCAAATAATGTTTTTTTTATTATATAAGATGTAATTTGCATCTATTTAGACATTCTTCAACTGAAAATAAGAAGTTTAAACTGTTTCTTTATTTCTCTTATAGAACAAAATAAAAATTTATAAACTATTTTAAGCTAATCCTTTCAGCTCAGAATTTCTTCACATTCTTAAAATGATTTTTTTTTTATTGTGTAAAAGTATTTTTCTAACTGCCATTAAGAATTTTCTTGCAAAATTTAAGAAACTCAAACACAGAAACCAGGACCCAGAGCCAATTGTCACTGCACAAATAATTTCAAAATGGTGACAAATTATGCTCACGTGAAATCTACTGCACCAATTTAATTTTTGAATCCATCTCACTGGAGACAAAACGTAAACACAATAAACAGTTATATGTTGTCACGCATTGGGGCGATGGCACCTTCATTCCAAAAATCCTGAAAACTAGCGCGGGGTAAAAAATCTGACAATAGTTAATGTGATGCACAAACATGCATATTTTAACAAAATGACTGGATTTTCACCAATTTACTTCAACATGCAATTTGACTAATCCGTGACTAACATCACATGAAACGATTCTGTTCTGCAAACATAAAAGTAACAACTGCCACCAGGAGAGCTGCATACATGCCAACATTGGAAAGGTGGCCGTCTGTAGCAGAAGGTCTATAAGGGTGGCAGACACGTGCATGCACACACATGGAAAAAGACTTGTGTCAAAATTTTGAATATTTAGGATCATTTATATATATTTCATCATATTTTAAGTAATCAAAAAATTTTATTTCTAAGAAAAATATCTTATCGAGGAAAAAAACTAGTTTCCATAGAAATTTTAATCTTACTCGTAGTAGCTACGGAGAATCCGTAGCAGATGGCATGTGTGGAGCTGAAAGAATCGATGGCTGACGAGATTCATGATTTTCAATTTACCTGAGAAAATGCTCAAACAGACACAAACTAAAGAGACTGAAATACATATAATTATATATATTTTAATATGTACAAAAATATACAATTGATTTGCAGAAATTCTTATTTACATATGTAGGAACATCAGTACAGACATCTTTTGAAAATTGACTAAACACTCATCACCAGCAAAAATTAAAGCTTCAGCTTTCCGGGCATTATTACAGATTTTCGTGATCTCAAATTATAACCTGTAAAAGAAGTAATATTTGGATTAGGATTCCTTCTTTACAACAAAGAAAATAATATATAATCAGATTTTTAAAACTATGTTATGTTATTGAACATTTCAAAGGATAATTAGATAGTGCAAGGCAAGACTAAGATCAATTGTACCTACAAGATTGACCATAGAGATATAATGTAATAAAAAGGTGACAATACAACTCTTGCACATTATACTGTTTTGATCTCAGTTTTCAAAAATCTTTCTTCAACTCTTTTCAGCCTAGCTTATTAGTATTGTAGTATTTATTGGGATTAAATAGCATTTTAATTTCAACTTAAGAAAGCTCAAAAAGCATATGTATTTTCTTCATATAAAAAATAAGCCAAACTTTGGTATATTTTTATGAAACACAATATACCAAGCTTATTTTAAATCCTACACGCCTGTTAGGCATTATTCTTTTTAACTGATTTTTAATGTAATATTCTTCAAATTTCAAAATTATATTATCTTTTAGTTTTGAAGGTGGTTGACATGGTGGAAAAGCCAAAAGTTCCAACCTGCAGCTACCAGGAGGTGTTAGTCTATAGTAAGTAGAGAGAGAGATCCTCTTCCCTAGTACTACATAAACAAAACCAAACTATTAAGATACTTTTTAAATGCTAACTTTAATGCAAAAACTGATGTTTAAAATTTATAATTATTATTTTTACATAACATTGACTAATAGTTTTAAAGCTCATAGTAAAAATTCATACTTTGAATCAACACTTAAATTAATTTAATAAAAACAAATTTTAAACACACACTTATAGGAATGTACTAAAATTTTATTTTAATCTTCTAAGTTTAAGTCTTTTTTATAATTCATTATTATAAATGATATGGAATCTTGAAATCGATTTTCCTCTCAAATTCACTACTAGCTGGTGCCACATATATAGAACCAAAATTTCAATTAATGGATTTACTGATAATCATTAATCAAGTCATGGAAACACTAAAATAGTGTATTGTCATTGAGAACACACAAGAGTACAAAATTTCAGATTTACAGACATAAATTAAGTTTTAAAAAAAGTGCATAAAATTCAAACCAAAACATACCTTCAGGATCAGTGTCTTGCTCGTTTATCCTAGCGTCAACAGTTGATGAAATAACTGATGCACGAGTTAACCTTCTACAAGAGTTTCCTTGATCAATGGTTGGAGACTTATCTCTCACAACTTCAGAACTATTTTTATTTGAAGAACCATTTGGTTTGCTTCTTAGAGCTTTTGGAGAATTTAAACTAAGTTCGCTTAAATCAAAACCCAAATTCAAATTCACTTCTTTCTTTAACCTTTTTGAAGAGCGTTTGGTTACAGTTTGAGATCTGCGCTTCATGACTCCTTGAATGGAAGATGCAGAAGGATTCCTGCTCCTCAGATTCATGCAACGAGTTGCAGGAGTGTTCTGGTTCAACACACTAAAAACTTCATTGGTGGGTGCAGACTTTCCTTGGCTTGAAGATGAAGGATTTCTGCTCCTCACATTCATGTACTGAGTAGCTGGAATGTCCTGGTTCAACACACTAGAATCTTCATC
>BGPR01000184.1:72817-165634 GCA_013235015.1 Araneus ventricosus
GAAGGATTTCTGCTCCTCAGATTCATGTACTGAGTTGCGGGAGTGTCCTGGTTCACCACACTAGAACCTTCATCGGCAGACGCAGACTTTCTTTGACTGGATGATGTAGAAGGATTTCTGCTCCTCAGATTCATGCACCGAGTTGCAGGACTGTCCTGGTTCAATACACTAGAACCTTCATTAGGCATAGACTTTTCAGTTTGAACTGCTGTAACAGGTCTTTTCCTCAGCTTCATGCTCAGAGAAAGTTCCCTTTCCTTTCTAGTCTCAGGCAATTCTTGTCCTTTGTCACATACAGTAATTTTTTGATCTTTTGAAAGCTCTTTTTCTCTCGTCAGTTCAATTGACAACTGATCGTTATCACAAATAGTCAATTTTGGACCTTTGTCATATCTAGCAGCTTTATGATCTTGAGAAAGATCTTTTTCACTTGTCAGTTCAACAGACTCTTGATCTTCATCAGAAACAGTCAATTCTTGATCTGCTACTAAACTCAGTTCTTTTACATCTTTATGTCCAGGTTGGATCTCCATTTTGACATCACTGTTCACTTTTTCAATTTCATCATGTTTCCCTGTATCAGATGTTGACTGTTCAATTGCTTCTAGTTTTATAGCTGTTTCATTAACTGCAGTGAGCAATTGGTCAACTGTTAAAGCTTCATTAGACTTGAAAGGCCTTGTTTCATTTATCTCTTCATCTTCAGTTTTAATATCAGGTAGCACATCTAAATTTGTTGGAATACTGACTGAATCTGCAGATACACTAGAATTCATGTCAATAAAGCTCTTATTATCACATCTTTCCCCTAAATTCACAACAGGATCCAACATCCATCCCTTCAGTTGAATATTTTTTGTAGAAATGTCTGTTTGATTGTCCTGTGCACTCCTAGCATCGCATTCACCATCATCTTCTTGGCAGAATCGTTGCCTTGTGATGGCATCGTCCCAAGAACACTCAGTTTTCACAACATATGTGTTGTAATTGTTCTTAAAATTGGATGCATCAGGGACAGCATCAGGAGAGGAGACAGGAGAGCTGCAATCTGTTGGAGAAGAATTGCTTTCCTCACCTTCAGTGTCATTGCTTGCATCTGAAGGATATTCACTCACATCAGTTTTTAAAATACTTTTGCTTTCCGAAAGAGTATCTTCAGATCTATTATCTTGATCACTGGATAAGTCCCTGTATTGTAAAAATTCTGAGATTTCAGGAGTTCGACAGGCAGAACTTTGACTTTCATTAAGACTGCCTACATTTTCAGCAGAAATATCAAAGAATGATAAGCATTCTGCAGGTTTTTTATTTGCAGCTGAGGAAGTTAACATTGATAAATTTTTTACTGATATACTGTTAAGGGTTGATGTAAGGTCCCCATTATTATTTTGTCTCATAGACTCTTTACCACAACCCGCAATTTCTGCTAAACTTAACACGCTTTCTATCGTTACCTTTGCAGCAGAAGTGTTTGGAGTATCAACCTTGCTATTTTTAGCTTCGTCATCCAAGTTTTGCGTTGTGAGATCATGCATCATTTGATGATTCGGTGATCTTACAGAGTCTTCTAGTAACATACCTTCAGTTTTTGAGATTGGGGATTTTACATCAAAAAACAGTCCTATCACTTGATACTTTGGCTGATCATGAATAAAATTGCTTTGAGATGGTCTTTGTATATCAATACTGGTATTGTCTACTTCAAAGTTATCAATTTCAAAAGAGCTGTTGCTATCAGAATCCACTTCAGATTTGCTTTTGTCTGGTAAGCTACTATCTGAAGTTAACCTCTCCTCTTTGATTACAGTCTCTTGAGAAGAATTATTAATGTTTATTGGAATTAACGGCACAAGAATTATGTTTTCTACCAAGCTTGATACTGAATTTTCTAATGGAGCTTCACTTGTTATTTCGATGCTGCAATTATTAACAGAAACAAGTTCAATTGAAGGATGTTCATCCTTTCGCATTTCAATTTCTTGAGCAAAACTGTCACCGTTTAAAGAAGAATGGCTCAACACAGGAGATCCATGCAACTCTAATACTGGTAGAACTACTTGTGAAATATTAGTCCTCTGAGTTATTTCCTTTTCAAAATCAGTCTGTATTAGAATCTTTTCATTTCCGTCCACGAGTTTTTTGGAAGTTGGATCAGATTTAATGTTTCTGCAGTTAATGCAATTCTCTACCAAGACAGAAGTTTGATTTGGGGAATAATCCAGGTCTTCAGTTTGTACTGCTGAGTCTCGTGAGGATTCCTCATCAGTCTGAGTAGTATGACCTGAATGCTCTTCTATAGTTGATGAAATAACATTATCCCCATCTTCACACTTACAATCCTGACTATCCATATTTATACTAGTTTGATTATCTGACGATCTCATTTCTTTCTCAGAAACAGGGTCTTGCTGATCACTTCTGAAAGGACTTGAACCCTCTGTTTCTTCAGAGGCATGTTTGTAGTCAGCAATTTTTAATCTTGAATTGGATTCTGCAGGTAAATCTTCATCTTGCAAATCGACTAATGTGACTGAAGAATTCAAATTTTCTACATTATTACTAATATTTTCAGGTTTTTCATATGATGCATCTTCTTGGGGGCTATTTCTCCTCCTTTTCAACTTTTTACTCTTAACATTAGTTTCATTTACTGCAATCTCCTCTTTATCATCTTCAGATAGAATCTGGTCAGTACATGGCACACTAACACAGGTTTTCCTCTTTTGACTTTTATTTTTTCTCTCAATTGCTGGAATCCCCTTATATTCAGATGAAACTTGGGCTGAAAATGTCATACTAGCAGAGTTTATCCGTGTTTTGATCTCATTTTTTGCTTCACTCGATGCAATCTCCTTGTCATCTTCAGATGAAAGTTGGTCAGCACATGTCACACTAACATATTCTCTTTTTCTAGACAAATTTTTGACACATGGTCCTTGTTGTTCTGCTCTTCTCTCTGTGCATAATCCAGGCAGTAATATCTGCGAGAAAAAAACACATTAAACAAAAATTCACAAAGTATGAAACATCTAAAATATGTTAAAACTAATAATCGAGTGTCAATTGTTTTTTGACTTTGTTGGTTGTTGAATCCAATTCCAGGTTGCCAAGATACTTATTCATATGTTTGTTTTATTCAATTCAAAAATCTTTCTCTTTTATCTTACAGTGAACTAAGTTTTAATAAAGTTTACTCTGCTGAAATCATCGCTTAATTAATGTAATTCAAACAAAATATGTTAGGTGATGAGTGTGGGACATTAGCCAGATTCAGAAGTAGATAAATTTAATAACTGCAAGATAATGGAATGAACTAAAAAAGGATTTTCCAGATAATAAAAAGTTTTGTAGATACTTTTATGAATATCTTTTTTCACTATAAAAATTGTCTCTTTACAATTGTTCAATGAGTGACTACTCAATTTTCAGCAGCACATAAAAAATCAGAAAAGTAGTTAAAAGGATTTTTTAAAGCAATTCAAATGACCAAAAATACAAAAATGTTTTAATAAAATTTGCCTTAAAATTTCCAAATAACCCATTTTGGATTTGAAATGGAACTAATAAATATAAAAGATAAGAATTACACCCAACTGGTAGATATTTTTTGTTTATTTTTAAAACTTCCCCATATTTACAATTTGCTTTGCCAATACATACATGCCAACATTGAAAAGGTGAGTGTTCATAGCAGAAGGTCTGTGAGGGTTGCAGACGGGCACGCACAAACGACAACAGACTTGTGTCAAAAATTTTAATATTTATGATCATTTATATATATTTCATCATATTTTAAGTAATCAAACATTTTAATTTTTAAGAAAAATATCCTATTTAAATAAATAAGACGAGAAATATATATATCACTATTATTAGAAATAATTATATGACATTTTTTAAACATGAAACGTAGGAAAAAAAAAATCTGGATCGTCATGTCATCAAGAAATACAATTGAAATGACTGAGCAAGGTGGAAAAAGCTATTTTCCATAGAAATTTTAATCTTGTCCATTCTGTAGTCTGCGGAAATTTACGATGAAATCCATAGTAACTATGGAGAATCCGCAGCAGCTGGCATGTATGTAAATACCATTTTTCCCAATGCGTGCATTCAAAAAAAAATCAGCTTAGCAAAATTTGAGCCAACCAAATGCATCTACTACTTTGAGTGTTCTATAACAAATTACATTTCAGTAATGTAAAGAAACTAATTAATTAAATGTTTAAAAGAAGAAAGTTATAGTTATTTGAACAGCACCTTAACCAACATTATTAAAGTAGTAAGTGCTTATAAAACTTTCAGAAATAAACAGACATTTTAAGGAATTTGAATTCAGATTTCAGCTTCAGTAATACCCTGGTCTACACAAACTCGAAGTCACACTGTCTCAGAGTTCCCACTCTTACTGAGGAAAAGAATTCAAGGACTTTTCATGAAAATCCCAGGAACCATAAAATTGCATATTTTAAACATAAAAATGAACATGTTAAATTTAAATCAAATTAATCCATTCGCATTTTCATTTTTGAAATAAATAATTTGATACAGATCTACATTTTAAATGATAAAACTGTGCACTAAATTTTATCCATCCAACTATTTAATCCTCTGAGTGGCGCAAACGTCTTTTTACGTTTTTCATGTTCAGTTCAAAAGCGGATAGCTCATATTTATATGTACATTTTCTTAAACAATCATGGATAAAGTGTTCTTAAGATTTCAGAGATGTAATTAAATGCAAAAAAGATCGATTCATTTGCTTTAAAGCTAAGTTTTCTAACCTGATAGCTAAAAGCGCAAAATAATTGGGCGCTCAGAGGGTTAAGCTTGAGCTATTGTGTTCACATGAACACATACTTCCCTGGATTCATGGAATTTAATAACATACATTTTGAAAACAGATTTCATTACAGAGGAAATCGGTTATTGGTATTTAAAGCAAAATTCTGTTCAAATATATGAGTTACTTTCAAAATACATTAGGATAATTGCAAGACTATTTTCACCCGACGGAGAAACACCCTCTGTAGCTTTTACTTAAAGAAATTAAGTTGTTATTTTACAACTTAAGTTGTCTTTGCAACTTAAAGCAAAGGGAGAGAAAATTGAAAGCATTCCCATGCAAACACTCTTTTTCTGGTGGTGGAATTTCTCAAGGCAAAACCAAGTCACACACTGGTTTTCCCAAAAAATATTGGATTGACATTTTGCTTATTTTTCAAGGACCTAATGAAAAATCAAGTACTTTTCCAGGGCCCTGGAGTAAGGCAAATAAAATTCAAGGAGTGTGGGAACCCTATTTTTCGTATTTTTCCATTTTGGTTTGAATAAATCTCATTTCAGAATACAATACAAATATAAAATTCAGAAATAAAGGAAATTTGAAAGACAAGAAACTTTTTCAAAAGTAAACTGGAAACTGTGCCAAGAATCGATCAAGCAACTCATGTACCAGAAGAAATTATCAATCTTGCCAGGGAGTTGACAGTCCACAAGTTATTGGAAAAAAGGTTGATGGTTAATGAGCTTATACACAGATAAGTAAAGACGTTACCTGCATGAGACCATTGTTAATTATAGAACCAACATCTAACAGCCAGAAAAGTAAATGACAAATGCAAGTTTGACAGAAGTTCTCATCTTGTTTGAAAAGGGTTACTAATTTTGGACTTGGAATTATGTAACAATACATATGAAAACCACAGTGTTTGTAAGAAAACTATTTTACATATATTTCCTACAAACAACTGTTTTCTTAGTCATGCCTCCAATTAAAACTTAGATGCAAACCCCAAATTGCATGCTTTTTGTAAATCCCACCTATTGCATAACTTCGAGGCACTACTGGTTATAAATTGAAATAAATCATAAAATCAAATAATTCCCTTATTACTATAAAACAATAACAGAAAATGTTCATTATGCAAGAATTCACAGAGGTCTTCATTTCTTAGATTACTTTTTGTCTGTATAAAATGTTTTGTATAGGCTTTGCAATAATGAGAAAAAAACCTTTTTATATTTGATATTATGAAACTGCAGCTTAATCATTCTACATAACAATGAAATATATAATCATCAGTTCTTTAAGTTAACAACAAATAAGTCCTGAAATGATGAAACAGAAGGTAAAACAACAGCTGCTTCCTAAAGGGAACAGCTTTTAAATATCTGATTTATCACAATATTGCAATTTTTATTTTATACAAGCTGGATTTTTTTTTTCTTCTTTTCAAATCACAATCGCTTATAGGTTAAATATTTTAAAAAAATTAATGCAAAAATAGGCTTCACTCAGGCTGCATAACACATATTTGTGGGTGTTATGTTTCCAAAGCAGCACAAAAAGGCGAAACAAGGTCACAAGTTATTTCATACATTTAATATCACAACTGTGTTTTGCCACTTCCATCATAATATTCTTCAGCACAGTGTTCCAAAAAACAAAAATGCAGAGTTGTGACCTTACGTTATCAACACTTGTACAATCAAAATTAATTAGAATAGTGACCAATAGTGAAATGAAAATACTTTCAAACCTTTAAGATTCTTCACTGTATTAAGAATATATATATAAAGTCAAGAGCATCTTGAGACTAATTCATTATTGGTCCAAGAATCCACAGTTAAAGAAGCACTGATTTAAATGAAGGAACCAGATCCATAACAAAATGCAATTAGGTTTTAAAACTGAAATTAAGAGTAAGATGTACACATTCAGATAAATAATTTTTTAGTGACAAATAAAAATATGGTACTTTTCCGTTAGCTGGGTGCAAATGTCGCCAATTGTGAACCAAACGCGAGCCAAGTCGCTGGGCGCAGATTTCGACAAAATTTGGCAGAATTCTACATTTGGCGATTTTTCGCTTGCACTCAGCTAAAATGATGTCGCCAATTGTGAACCAAACGCGAGCCAAGTCGCCAGGCACAAATGTCGCCAACTGCGAGCCAAGTCGGCAAGCGCAAATGTCGCCAAAATTTGGCGGAATTCTGCATTATTTGGCGATTTTTGCGCTTGCGCCCGGCTAACGGAAAAGTACCAAACATATAATAAACTAAGGGAATATCCAGCATTTATTTTTAATTTGGCATTATGCCTGAATGAAAAAATTCTATGATCCTTTTTGAAAATTTTTATAAGTTTGAAAGTCAAAATGGTTTATTATTTTAAAAGTGTGGTTACAGGAACATTATTACTCTTTGAAATGCTTTTAAGGCAGAATTATTTACCTTTCTGTCAGACAATGAGCCTCTGTTATAAGCCAATGAACATAAAAATAACATGAACACAAAAAATTTGATTTGAAGCACACTATACCTCTCTCAGTGCCTCCACAATCTCTGCCTGGGACTCGTTTGATGCCAGTTCCCTACAAATGTCTGTCCAAAGGTTGACCGACAGGATTTTTATTTCCATCAAGGACATAATGAAGCCATGGGCTAAAAGCCAATCCCAAAAGGAATAAGGGGCCAGAATTTTGGAAGCCTTCATTTGCAGTGCTAATTTTTCAGTACGATCTTTTATCAACAGTTTCAACCTTCTAACAAGGAGGTACACCTTAAGGAACTCGGCTGGATCCTCAATTGTTGCTGGAATAAATGATGGCATGTCCATAAGAAGAGTCCTGCAAAACAAATGTCAAAAACTAAAGATATAACAAATGCTTACATTAAACTAACATTTAAATACGTCATCTACAATATATAAAATACTTAAGTGGACGCAAAATCAGGCCAAATTTGTTAATCGTCGTGTGGCAACAGCTCGCAAATTTGGATAGTTTACATGTTTGAATCGGCAGAAAGTCCCAGATAATTTTTTTTTTTTTTGAGTTATTTAGTTTGAACAAAATGAGTTAAAATCATGCAATTTTAATTATAAATCAAAATCGTCAAAAATGAGAAGTTAGGGTAAATGAAATTGTTGAAGAATCGTTCATAAGAAGAAGATAATGAACAAAGTAGAGTTGTTAAGCATGTTTGTGTACAAAGCGAAGTTTTCGATCTACAGGAGCATAGTTGCGAGACTATGAAAGGACTCTGTTCATTTTGAATAGCACGTTTCTGGGGAAAGGAAGTAAATACATGAAATGTTGCCACATTTAAAAAATTACTTTCAGTAATTAATGCACTTATAATTTCCAATTACAAGCAGAAATGCATAATTGTATGGTGGCGAGCAGAAAAACTATAAAGTTAGAAGTATTTCATTTTACATACATACTCCTACAAAAAAAACCTCCCCAAGAAATCAAAAGGTTTTTCTAAACAATTTAATAAATGAGTAATTATAGTAATCAATTAACTGAGAATAATCTGTTAAATTCATTTTTATTCTTTCTCACATAATGGGAACAGTTCAAATATATTCTTCACAGTCTGTATTATCCAGAAAAATTTCGGGGGTGAAGCCACAACTGTGAAATATTGTTTAAATAATGCATTGAGTTCATGATTTTGACCAGGACGTCATATCATTAGAAGAAAAGAAAATGTTTACAAAGTGTACCAAGAGATTTTTCTCTGGAAAGCCTTTTTAACCTTCAAAGTGGCCAAACAAAATAAAGCAAATGAATATGCATAAAGGTTTTCTGAGGGAGAAAAAGTTTTCGTATTTGAATACATATCAAAAAGTACAATTCACCAACACAGAAAGCTCAATTTTTAGAGATATAGTGCAGTGATATGACTAAGTGATTGACTCTGAGGGTGGGGCAGTCATTAAAAAACTCTACAATCACTGGGTTGAGTTGCCCTTCCTGGGAAATGGAAGGGAAAGATGCGATTGACCTGGTCATCACAAGTTCATGATTAAAAATCTCTTCAACATCAGAAAACTGCACAATGTGGCATACACAGTCTACTGCAAATGCGGCTTCACTAACACCGCCTGCCAAAAAAAAAAAAAATTGGATTACTGCCTACTCAGCCTTGTTTGGAGGAATCCGTGGTATTGTGTTGCTTATTTTACCAATTCTTTTTCATTCAATGACACACTGCTTTACAGATTTCTCCTAGCATACAGCCATCTAACAGAGAAATCTCAAAGTCCTAACACATGAAATAATGCTACTAGACTCACAGTTAATTGGTCTGCTTTTATATTACAACAAAAGATAAAACAAATTCGAAAATTAAACAGTTTTAGTCTTATTCAATTAATGTCAATTTAAAGTTTCAATAATTTTGAAATTTCTCAGCAGTTTCAAATTATTCCCATTTAAAATGTGTCAAAAATGAAAATTTTTTTATTAATACTCCATAAGCTTAAACAATAATACCTATTGGTATAGTAACTATTACATGAGGAGTATTCTTCAGCTACATAAATTCAGTTTATTTAATATATATTGCTGCCATGTTTGGTAATTTAACACAAGGGTCGTGACAATCAAGAAGTACATTTAATGTTTCATTTGGAAGCTCTTCTATGAGCAACAGAGAATAGATTTTGAAGTTCTAAATCATCATTAGGTGATTCCAAAAATCAAATTCCTTCAAAATGCTACATATAAAGTAAGGATGTAATGAATAGTGATTTGGCCGAATACTCGGCCAAAATTTCAGGCTAAATACCAAATTTTTAAAAACATTTTACTTTTGATTGTAAATGAATAATTTTTCAAATTGTATATGAAAAGAAAATAATAAGATTAAATAAAATTGGTGCCCAGTTAATTGGTGGGAAAAAAATGCGGAAAAATTTCCCAGGTTTATAAATTTAGCAAGTTAATATCTTTCAACACCTGTAAACATTATATAGTGACCGTTTATTTTCTGAAGTTGGTAATATATATGAAACCATATGGAATAGATTTCTATAAATGATATGCAACATTATTTAATACAGTTGGCATTATTTGTGTATGAAACCAAACAAAACAGATTTCTTCCAGAAAATGCTAACAATTTATTATTCTTGTATCATAAATTCAGGCTTTGTAATGATAAATTATACATGTAATTTTATTAAATACACTTATGCAGCTTAAAATTGGGTAAATGCAAGAGATTTTTTTGGATAATAAATGTAGTGAAAAGTAATTCTGCAATATTCTTTGTTAAATGTGTATTTGGTAAACCTGGAGTTTACGGTGCTGGCCTGCTTCTAGGCAATTCTTCTTGGCGCAATTTCATGTGCCATTGCCAAATACTGTTTTGGACGTGCAGTACGCTTTTTATTGCTCTCTTGTGCATGCGTCACCTCAAAACAAGAGATTGAGCACGTAATGCCTGCGGCATTTCAAGTGTGTACTGGGCAAATTTTTTAACTTAAAAAAACATCAGCGGCTTCGCTTTCAGCATAGCAGGAAACTAGTAGCTCCGCTTTTTCATTGAATGTTAGGAATCCACGATTTTTAAAAAATTCCGAAAACGAGAATTTCTGCACGCAATGCCTGCAGCATTTCAAGCATGTACCAGGCAAACTTTTAAACTTGAAAAAACATCAGCAGCTTCGCTTTCAGCTTAGCAGAATAAACATAGCTTCGCTTATTCATTGGGAAACGAAACACACAGAATAACATACACGATACTGAACCGATATTCCATCCGAAGAATTCCAAACAAAGTTTTATTTAAATTCGAATTTATTGACCAATTGCATCAAAGAGTTGAACAAAACAGTCCAATCGAAACATGGAGCAATATAGCCTTATAAGCAAAACACAGATGAAAGAATCAATTTGTGTGCATGCGCACTTGTCACTCATTAAAAACATCTAGACGCAACTAAAACAAATGTTCTCTCATTGCCGTTCTTGGCGGCAAAGATTTGGCGATCCTAAGAGGAACGAAGAAGGCGGGCACCGTAAACTCCAGGTTAACCATGTATTTAAAAGCACATTAAAAAAACTATCCTGAATATATTTAGCCGAATATCCGATTAGTATTCGGCAAAAAAGGCTAAATACTGAATAGTTGCCGAATATTCATTACATCCCTAATATAAATCATAAAATCTATCTCCAACAAGTAAATCTACTTCATATGATATAAAAATTCAGTGATTTTAAAACTTTGTTAAGTACGAGTTAAGGATGCAAAGAATAGTGATTGGCCAAATACCGAATATTCGTTACATCCCTAGTATGCAATCATCTTAAATAAACTCATGCTTCCTAAAAACTTTAAATTGATTACTAACAGTTCAAAGCCTAAATGGTACATCAGATTTTGACGATCATTTCAACTAATGTTTTCAAAGGCAAACTTTTAAATTCAATGGTAGTAATAAAAATAAATCTTAATTACTTTAAAATGCTACCATAAGCAGGCTTATATTGATTCTTCAGACTATAGACAAACAGAAGTGCATCGTATATCAAATTCTTTTCAGCTATAAAGAATGGAAAATATAAATTAATGAGTATATATATACAAAAAAAAATTAAGAATATCTATACATATAAATACATTATGGTCAATGTGATAAATCGGGTATTATATATAATAACTGGATTTTTTATGCAGTTATTATTAATAATGACAAGTTATTATATATAATAACTAATTACTCACATTGACTGTAACATACATGTAACAATAAAGGAATAGATTCACTTCTACAGCTATAGATTGGCTTCTACTTGAACAAATTTCTGCTAAGCATATTTCAGTCATATTTTAAGATAACACACTCTAATTTAATTTTAGCAGATTTTATGTATTGAACTCAGTTTTATACACTGTATTTTTCTTTTAATAACAACTGCTTTTAAAGAATTCTAAGCATTGCCTCAAAAGATGATTTTGTACACAATTACAATATTATCAGTTTTCTTACAGGAGGGATATTCCGTAATTTTTCGAACTCCTAGTAATGATTTCATAATTAAAGTTTGCTGATGGCAAGAAATTTCAGTTTAATAAAGCTTATCTTAAACGTTTTGAATAATAATAAGAAACCCAACTATTCAAATGAAAGCTTGAAGCTCATGTTTGAAAAGCTAAGAAAAATTTCTCATAAAAATGTATCATATTGACACACTTTTTGTTTACATTCCTTGTATTGATAACAAAAATTGACATCGAACTCCATATACTATTAATAATTTTCATATAATATACTGCATTTCCAAAATAAAGCACTTTAATTTTTCATTGAAATGACACAAAATCACCCTCCAATGCAAAATATTATCATATTAACCCTTCACTTCACGAGGCTAATAGATGTATTAATTTTGTTATATCTGGATATTGCTGGACAAAGGGCTAATAGATGTATTAATTTTGTTATATTTGAATATTGCTGGAAAAAGGGTTACGTATTATCAGGAAGCTACTTTAATTCTTTTTAAAATATTTCCTGCTATTATATAGCTTCATATCTTAAAATTACACAACTGCATATTTATAAACATACACCGAGAAACAAGAATAAATAAAACCTGAACATTAATTTTTTATAAATGCTATAGTTATAATAATATGTCTCATTGTGGAGCTTCTCAATAATAGGGATGGGATATGGAACCCATTGTGCAACTGGAATTAGAAAAATGGAGCACATTGCATTAAAGTAACCATTTAAAACATTACTAATCATTGGTTTTTCTTGATGAAATAATGAAATGTTTTCAATAATTATGCAAAATTTACAATGATGATACAGACAAGGAAATTGTAAATTTACAATATCCTGTCAAACATTTACAAACCTCAGAATAGCAGCAGTTAAAACAAGGTCCAGAGCCTTCCACAATCAATGACAGATTGAGACCATTTAACTTTACAGAATACAATGCTCTTAGTGGAAATAAGAAAAACTGCTAGTAATAATACTGAAAAAATATGGAATAATTCTAAATCATCTACTGGTGTTGTATGCCTGTAGCTATTTACACAATCTCAACTAAATTATTTGACTTCAGGTCATTTTTTAGTCGAAACCTTTTAAAACACTTACTTTTAAAATTAAATTTTAATTAAAACACATAACAAGGCTCATTTCAGTTTTTACATTTATTATGAACTTAGATAAACAATACAGAGAGAATAAAATACAGCAATAAATGTCAAGAAGTAGTTGAATGTTTCTAAAATTGGAAATAAAAACAGAAATTCTAGAATAGTAAAGACATTACCTGGAAATACTGCTATTGCATTCAAAGCAAGATTTGTCCATTTCGACTTCTCCTTTCGTCGACTCAGAAGCACGCAAATTTTGATGATACTGGACAAAATATGCACCCAAGTACTCTTCATATGAGAAGAAAAGTCACAAGTATTGGGGGAAGCCTGGAAACCAATTAGTCTTTAATTAGTGAACAAGGCATTTCAATGTTTTTCTAAAAAATGCACATAACAAGAACGAGATTGGCAAAAAAGCAAAAAGACTGAAATCATACGCGAGCAAAAAATTGGCACCATAATTTATACGCGAAAGATGTTTTAAGAAATAAAACACCAAAACATGCAACATGCAATAATTAATTATTTATAATTCAATATGTATAAATAAGAAAACTAATAAAATTATTTTTAAATCATTCACATTAAAAGTTAAACAAGTTTAATACATCATCAGGGGCATCTTAAAATACAAAATTAGACATGAAAACATTTACCACCTATACATCACAGAGATGCATACGCCCAACAGAAGTCTGAGAAGAATTATATTTAATAGCCTTTTGATAAAAGTTAGCTCAAAAAGTAAATAAAAATAAGGACAAATAATTTCTTTTACTTCATATAATTGTGTAAAGTGTATTAGCTCTTTATAAATTATAATAATGTACTATATACTGAATTCTGTTTTATTTCTTTTATTTTTATAATTTCTTTATAAATTATAATAATGTACTATATACTGAATTCTGTTTTATTTCTTTTATTTTTATACATTTTTGCAAAAGTAACAGCACAAGATTTTGCATCTTATAAAGCGAGAGGGGTCGAGAAATTGTACAGTTACAATGATAGATTCATTTAGCATTATTGTTATTTGAAAGCCTTTGAAACATTTCCTTAATTGTTAAATAAGTGGCTCTCCTTTGTTTTTTTATTTGTGTGGCTTTTGTTGGTAACAGATCTCCATTAACATGCTTCACCCCTTGTTTCGAAGGGCTCCTACCTTTGACAGATTTCTCTTCAATAAAGAATGTGTTTCCATCCTCTGCAAGTTTATTTTCAATAAAGGCTAAAGTTTTTACACAATCTTCATTAGTATCTCTCTGTTTAATTACTGGCATAGTTGTCGGGACTACATTATCTCTAGAATGCCTAGGTAAATCATCTGTTTTTTTTTTATGTCCGTTTTTTAAAAATTCCGAAAACGAGAATTTCTGCACTCAATGCCTGCAGCATTTCAAGCATGTACCAGGCAAACTTTTAAACTTGAAAAAACATCAGCAGCTTCGCTTTCAGCTTAGCGGAATAATTGTAAGTTCGCTTATTCATTGAGGAACGAAACACACAGAATAACATACACGGTACTGAACCGATATTCCATCCGAAGAATTCCAAATGAAGTTATTAAAATTCGAATTTATCGACCAATTGCATCGAAGAGTTGAACAAAACAGTCCAATCGAAATGTGGCACATTATAGCCTGAGGAGCAAAACGCTGATGAAGAGATCAATTTGTTCGCTTGCCATTCGTTAAAAACATTCTGCAACCAAAACAAATGTTCTCCCATCTCTGTTCTTGCCGGCAAAGATTTGGCGATCCTAAGAGGAACGAAGTAGGCGGGCACTGTAAACTCCAGGTTAACCAAATTTCATCTTTACAACCAAGAAACTACTCAAGTTAAATAAAAGTGTGAAGAATCGAAGTTTTCAGAAAAGACAGAAAACTTTAAAAACGACATATAATAAATTCCTAAAATTTGTTTCCTCTCAATATAAGCTAGGGATGCAATGAATATTTGGCCCTTTTGCCGAATATTCGCCTGGCCAAATACTAAACAGGTATTTGGCCGAATATATTCAGAGTAATATTTTTTTAAATGTGCTTTTAAATGCATTTAATAAAGAATATTGCAGAATTATTATTCAGTACATTTATTAAAAAATCTCCTAACTACCCAATTGTAAGTTGCATTGTACATAAGTGTATTTTATAAGATTGTGCATGATTTACCATTGTAAACCCTGAAATTATGATGCAAGAACAATAATTGTTCAGCATTTTTAGAAAGAAGTCTTTTCTATTTGGTATCATTATATTTGGTATTTATATTATAAGCTTCCGAAAATAAGCGCTCACTATTTGCTGTGCTCCCAGGAACTGAAAGAGATTTTCTTGGCAAATTTGCAAGTCTTGGAAATGTTTCAGTGTTCTCCCCCATGAATTGAGTGGACATTCTATTCTAGCTATTATAAATGTTTATAAAAATAGGAATTTCTTTCTAATAACTTTAATTTATCAGGGATGAGATTGGCAAAAAAGCAAAAAGACTGAAATCATACGTGAACAAAACATTTGTACCATAATTTATATGCAAAAGATGTTTTAAGAAGTAAAGCATCAGAACATGCAATATGATGAAAATATTACACTATAATAATTAATAACTTAATTATTTATAATTCAGTATGTATAAATAAGAAAAAGAATATTAAATTATTATTAAATCATTCACATTAAAAGTTAAGAAACAAGTTTAACACATCATCAGGTGCATCAGAAAATAGAAAATTAGACATTAAAACATTTACCACCTGTACGTCACTGCAATTTTATTTCTTTATCTTGGTACGCCCTACAAGATGACCTTAAGTTTCCAACTATTTTTTTTTCAACATGCTCGTGCAAAAAAAAAATCTTTTTTCTTTTTTGCAAAATATGCCACAGAGGTTTTGTTTTCAGCAAAAAGGTGGTATTTAATAATTGAATGGCACTGAATGTTGGAATGTTCATCCTTGTAGAGCTTGCCTTTATAATGTTGATTCCTTAAATTTATAAAAGAATGATATAATTATGTAATAGTATCTTCTGCATGCATGTGCCGGCTCGAAGGTTAATCAACCTCTACTAATAATAAAAGCAGAAGTGTGTCTGTTGGTACTCTAACAGGGCAGACCATTGGACCTAAAGCCAAATTTGGAACAGATGAACTTTTAAAAGAGGAAATGTGGCAACTCAGGACAATTTTTTTCAAAATTTTAACTAATTAAAAATTAAGCAAAATATGGGTTTTTTTCTGTTGGAAATTTCTGGAAAAATATTGCACAAAAATAACTCCTGCACCATCTTATCCAGCATGACACAAAGGAACAACATCTTTAATTAAAGAACACAAAAATCTATCACTAAAAATTGACAAACCAAACTTTTTTCCCCCAAAAAATAAAAACTTATTTGCTACTGTAACCTCAATTTGAAATAATTTTGTTATATGGCTTAAATTCAAAATCATTAAAAAAATCTGTTAAATATTTTAAACAAAATACAAAGATTTTATTTCATCAACTTAACTGAATTATTACTTCATTTTAGAAGGGTAGCCAGCTGGCCATCCCCAAAATCATGAAAATTATTTTTACACAGCTTAGATTATAATACCATCATTTGCAGCAAACTTTATAGTTTCAATATCTCTTTCTTTAACTTATTTTCAATTTTATCCATATACGATATCATTTTTGCAAAGAAAAATAAACAAGCAAAATCAACATTTTTTAAAATTTTGTTTATATACAATTTTGATTTTGTTGACTTAACCCTCCGAGCGGCGCACACGTCTTTTTATGTTCTTCATGTTCAGTTCAAAAGCAGTTAGCTCGTATTTATATTTTCTTAAACAATCATGGATAAAATATTCTTCAGATTTCAGAGATAAAATTAAGTACAAAGCGATCGATTAATTTACTTTAAAAGCTAAGTTTTCTAAACTGATAGCTAAAAGTTCAAAATAATTGGGCACTCAGAGGGTTAATCATGCCATATGTGACACTGAGCAGGTATTGCTAATGTAAAAATAAGTTGGCAGTTACAATGGAATAGGGGTGTCCTGAGGAATACTTTGTTTCGGGTGGAAGCAATTTGTATCAATATGAAATTAAATATATATGTGCTGTATAGGTTGTTCCATAATTAGAAGGGAACATTCCTAACATTTTAAAAGTTCACCTGATAGTATAATAATAAATTATTGCAAGAATTATTCAGATAGAAAAATAAATTATTTCCGTAAAAATTTTCCAAGAATTGCTAACAAATAATTTAAAATAACTTTCTATTCAAATCTACTTTCAAAACTAAATTAAAAAGGTTATTTGCTATTTACCTGATTCCGACAGCTCCATATCGTACAGAAGTGGTAGTAAAGTACCTCAATATCTTTAAGCAGAAGCTTTGCTCTAAGTAAGGGGAGGGAAAAGAAGAAATTAAACTAAAATATTTGTTTTATACACATAAATCACAAAAACAATCTAGAACTGGTTTTCCTGCAACACTAGAACAGGGTTTGTACACATTTCCTTAAAAGAAAATCAAGGACTATCAAGGACTAAAAAAACCCAAAAAATAAGGACCTCTAAATTGAATAAACTTAACAAATTGTCGCACGCATTTTTAAATAAAATGTCCCATTTTTGCAAATTCAACCTATTAGATGATAAATTATAATATAAAACATAGCAGATACATTACAAATTTAACACAACAAAACTCCTAAAAATATGAGTTAATAAATTGATGAAAAAAAAAACCCCCATGAAACTGGTAATCAAATTAAATATCTTTTAATTCCAAACTTTTTTCATTCAATTTTACATCCAAGGTATTTATTTTAATTTCTTTTTTCAGAAATTGTTTTTCTTAGTTCATGCGATTGAATACATAAATTTGTCCTTTGACTTATCAGCCTCATTAGCTAAATCATTTGTTTTCTCATTTGTTTGGTGCATGTCTGTTTGGAGGAACATTTTCTTTTGTTTTAAAAAATCTATTTCCTCCTCTAGAGTTTTTCGTTTCAGTCTTTTCTTTGGATCTTTCACTTTCTAAATACTGCATGTATTTTGCTCTAGCTGAGGTGGCAGCCGTCCTCATTTCTTTAGTAATTTTTAAGTCATAAATAGCCCCAAACAGCTTAATAAATTCATGATATACACGCTGGAAAATACATGAAGCATCTTTTAAATTTTCTATTTCCAGGGCCTTGTTCACCGAAAACCCTCATTGTCCATGTGACAGAATTAATACCATTTTGATAATCTTCCAAACTTTTTCATAATGATTATTGCTAATATAAGTTTGTAAAAAAGTAACAAGGAAATCACTCTTTGGATTGAAAGAAGTAAATTCAAATGAATTTGGCTTTACAATATTTAACAGAAAATCTGCATAGAGTAACAAAATTTCGTCCAAATCTTTTTCCAAAATACGTTTATTTTGCGACAACACAATCAATACCTTTTTCATTTTTTCCTGTGCTTTTTCGGGATATCCAGCCATTACTCGTGGATCAATGCAAATCGCAGGTCTTACTAGTGCGTAATTCACAGAACATTTCTGCATGAAATGTTTTATCATTGTTATGATGTTTTTCCAACTATCCTGTCCGAGTGTGAAAACATCCTTGTCTGCTAATTCCTTATTTTTTATCTTTTCTTTTATTAGTTTCTCTGCAGGAAATCCTAAATACACTTAACTTTTATCATTATACAAGTTTGGGTCACTGAAGTTGAATTTGCATAAAGTCTCAGGTTTCTCAATTCTTTCATTCTCTGGTTTCAAAATTTTGAAATGTTGAATGCAATCATTAAAAAGTTTTAAAAACATCACTGGCAAAAAAAAAATGGAAGTAAAGGTTTATCACTTTGATACTGTTCTAAAAATGGTAACAGCACTTTTGACAATTATTCCTATGGAACCATGGACCAATAAAGGCCATCTGTAACTCCCTTATTTCCCAAAGTGTATGCGATGGATATGGATTCGTAGAACGCGAGCAGTGTCGTCCCCCCATTCCGCGAGAGCCACGTCGACCGAGAAGGAGGAATTAGAAAAACAATAATCGGTGAAATTTTAATTTTTTAATAATGGCAGAGTAAAAAGTAAGGACTCTCAAGGACTTCTTAAAAATGGGGCATAAAAATAAGGATTTGTAAGGACTAAATGTAAAAGTAAGGACTTTTAGGGACTTGTACGAACCCTGTAGAATGCAAAAACTTATCTAGAATTTTATGAGATGAAAAAATATCTTACATTTTCACATCACGTTTGCATTCCAATTTTTGAATCACTTCATCAATATTCCTAGTAAATAAAAAAAGTAGAATTAAACATGGGTCATGATCAAAGATAAAGATTACAAATAGAAACAAAATGTTACAGCAATTGATTTATTGAATTAAACTGAAATTTAATTATTCACATTTCATTAATCAGAATTTTATTACACAACATTAACTATATATCAATAAATAACCTACACATAAAATGTCTTCAAATGTACAAAACTACAGCCCTTATAACTTTGTTCCACAGAAATAATATTTTAATGGACTTCAGAGATAAATTAAAAAACATCCCAAAATGATTTTCATGTTCATCTTGAATGAATAACAAAACATGAGATATTTCAACCTTAAATGCCTGAAAATTGAATTTTAAAATGTTTCTTTTTTTTCCAGAATGAAACATAAGGAAAAATTTTTTAATCTTTGGTTTCCAGCTGAAAAATCATCATTCCCAACTGGCAATACTGGCTTTAGTTGAGAAAAAAAAATTCTTCATAAAATTCTATAATATTAAATACAGATGAGTTTTAAGAACTAATAATAAGGATAAGGACTTTCATCCAACACTGTAGAATAAAACATGGTATTCTCAAATGTACAAACAAAGCAAAAAAGATGCAGCCAAAAGTGAAAAACATCAATTTATTTTTATTTTTCTTCAGCACTCAGGCTACTACCTATATGTTGTAAAATGATTTGATAACATTTTCAGTATGTCTCCCATTGGCAACAACAGGCATTAGAGCTTCTCAATATATTTAGGAGACAAAATTGGATATGTTGCTTAAACACAATATTGGGTATTTAAGGGTTAAATTTTTTTATAAACAGACATGACACAGGCTTGGAACAAAAAAAGCTGAACTTCACAAATACGGAATCGTGTCAAATGTAAACACCGAGAAGTAAAATAAGTATTATTAATTGTGTGAACAATAAATGAATAAATTTAAACAAAAAGTGCTAGAGATATTAAAAATATTGCAGAATTATTATTTAAAAGAGAATTAATGAATGAAAAGAAAATTAATGGATGAAAAATGAATTGCGTAAAAAAAATTTAAAAAAAAAATAAAAACTATAGTAATAATTATCTCACTGAAAAATATGGCGATGTAAACCTTTTTTTGATTATACATAATTATCACAGGGTGGCTACAGAAACTGCGAAAAAAAATTCCCTGACTTTTCCCTGATTAAACTTGCAACATTTCCCTAATTTACGGCTAATAATTATATTACTTTCCTGGGTTTCTCCCTACTCAGAATCACTGTATGTATGCAATATACATTATTAAAAACACTTTTACCAGTTATTTAATATGAAAAATAAATATTTTTATGAAATTTAATTTTTAAAAATAGAATGAGCATCCACAAAATATCTACTAAAACAGTATCTTACATTTCTTAGATGCAAAAAATACTGGAAAGTTTAACAAAATTCTTTGCTTCTAAAACTGCATAAGAATTCTAAGAAACATTGAAACTACTCTTTGCAACAGAAGTGAAATTATATTAACAGTACAGGTTATTATGATCTTTGCTCAAAACTTTAAAACAGTTCAATAACTAATTAGTGCTCTTTTCATGAGTACCAGAATAACATGCTGCAGCATAAATATAAAAATAGTATAATTATACGTACCTAATAATATACATTTTAGCAAAGATTTAAACAAGAGAAACTGCCAAAATATTACTTCAAATCTTTATTCTTTAACAAATCATAAGAAATTAATTGCTCTAATAAAAAAAAAATATATGCATTTATAAATGAATATAAGTTTTTTTTTAAAAAAATTCCATTTATTATTACAAATAATGCTAGAATAAGATACTAATTTACATATAACTCAAGTAACTATTAATTTTCCCTGATTTTTAGATATTTTTACGAATTTCCCTGAGTTTTCCAGATCGATAAAATTCCCTGACTTTTCCCTGATTTCCTGGTTCTGTCGCCACCCTGTATCAAGACTTTTGTTTCTCAATTTTTAACAGCAAACAGTTCTTCAGCTAATTTTCTTTTATGCTTCGATCTGCTATTTTTCTCCATTTTCCAAATTTTGCTCCCTCCCCTTGCTTGGGGCCCGGCCCCCCCTATTTTTTTTCTCATTGCTATTTTTTACTATTAAGTTCCTCTTAGAACCATTTGCCTGATGATCTTAAATTTTTGCATGTTACTATCAATAGCAACACACAAAAAAATCTTTTTTTCTAAAATATTCAACAGCAGATTGCTCTTTGCTCATCATTTTGTATTTAACACTCTAAAATGAAGAATATGTTTCAATATACATTCTTCCTGATCTTTTATTTATCAAATCCGACATTTTGAATGTGCACAAGGCGCGCAGTTTTTGTTTGTGTGCTATTCAAGACTTTTGTGTGTGCAACCCCCTCCCCCCAAAGCATTACCAAAAATTTTAATGCAGATTTACATCGATCCCAAGAATGACAAAATTCGATGCCGAAAACGCTGAAATTCGCTTTTCCGCACAAATGTGTTATGTCTGTGTTGATAGACAAACGTTAGGGAATGAAAACGAACAAAAATGAAATTGAAATAACTAACAAAAACGAAGAAAAGAATGCTAAAAAGAACGCGAAGATAAAATGGCTTCCTTCATGGAGAGCTCGCGATATATATATTTTTTTTCTTCCCCCTCACGAAATGCGGATCAGAAGAAATTCGTGGACGATTTTTTTTCATCCAATCAAAATTTGGAATGAATTCTGATTGGATGAAATGAAAGACGATTGGACGAAACGAGAAAGAAAAAAATACAAACTTTTTCAGGCATTCCTCCCAATGCTAAACTTTGACCACAAAGCGCGGCAAAATGCCGATACATAACTTTCGGCAGGATTACTCAATATCGTATGAATTCGGAAACTTTCGCCTTAGAGCCATTTGCAAAATTTTCACATGACGTGACATGCCCCCCAACTTATTAACAGAAATTTTTATGCAGATTTGCATTGATCCCAAGAATGATTAAATTTGATGCCGAAAAAGCGGAAATCCGCGTTTCCGCGGAAATGTGTCATGTCTGTATAAATATTAAGAATATGATTTTCTTATTTAACATCTGCATATTTATTAAATTAAAAGAATTATATTAGTAACAAGTACACATTTTATAAAGTCACTGACTGTATAACTCTCTCCATATAATTAAGATATCTGTTCTGAAGTAATCGATGGATTATTGGGACACAGACAACACAACTTTTAACCATGTCTACAACAGTGGTTTGAGGCCAGTTTCTTTTCACTATAGAAATAGAAATTTTCAACCACATCTATTCTATTAATAGTTAATAACTAAGATGACATATTACTGTAACTAGTTAAATACTGAATATGATCAACTTAAAACTGACTGAGAAATGCTTTAGTGGTGGGTTCATACAGATGTTAAGAACATATTTCTATAATTTGGAAATGGTCTTCTGAATAAGAAATTAATGAAGGTAAAAATAAATAAGTAGACTTGATTCTTCCTAGTTGAGAGCATAGGGGTTAAATGATAATCATTTTTTTTTTTTTTATAGAAAAACAATATTTGAATGCTTCAAATCTTTACACCATTTTTAAGAAGCCATTACACTATTTTGCTTGAATGTAAATTTCATTCTAATTATAAATGAACTAAATTAGTCCAAAACATCTAAAAATATAGCATGTTTTTCCAACTTGTCCCTAGGATACACTACAAGTTTTCTAGATTTGATTAGATATGGAATTATGTGCTGGTGAGCCAAGAGCACCTTTTCCTAGTCTCTTCTTTTTGCCAACACAGAATGCAAGAACCTACAATCCCATGTGTGAAAGCTAGATTGGTTGCTAATAAGGGAAAACAAGTATAGTAACTCCATGGGAGGTTGTGGGAGATAACAAATCTTATCTCCCAGTTACTTGAAATAGGAGAAAGCAATTTTTTTGTTTCTTCATCAAAATCCCTATGTTGCAACATACATAAAAATAGCATTTCCAAAGTCTTCGAGCTCAAAAGTTTTTGAGAATGAAACTGCTTTTAAAATATAAACCCAATATATTGTTTTAATTCTACGGAAGAATGCAATTAGTTTATTGGAATGAACTATATATGAAGTATAATATTATAAGTTCTGATTAATTTCAGAATCACTTCTTGAATATATACATTAAAATTTTACTATCTGTAGCATTACACTTTAGTTGAGAAGTTAATTTTGGTTTAAAAAAGTTTGTGGAAGTCTTCATTTCAGTAAATTAGGATTTAAGAACAATTTAAGTATTTTTTGGTAACAATGAGATATGCGGCATGAATTCCTATTAGAGGAATTCCAATTCGGATTACAAAATGAAGTTTTTATTTAAAATGCGAGTAATATACATAATAAATTATTTCTTATCTAAATCTGCAAATCAATGATTATTGTTAAATCCATTGGAAAATGGCATTAAAAATCATTCATGCCAATAGTTCCTGTATGGAAATTCAATAAGGAATTTTCTGCCATAAAAAAGAAATGACTTTTCCTAATTTGGAAAGTGTTAACCATGCCTTTGGTTACACAGCCAGAACCCCCCCAATTGGAATTCCTCTAATGGGAATTCACACCACATATCTCATTGTTACCAAAAATACTTAAATTGTCCTTTCACAAGATAAGAGCTATTTATATTTTATAGATATAATTCAAAATGGCAAAAAAAGGGAAGCTCATAAACAATGAAAACTACACAATTTTTTAAGATCCTGGACCCATCTCAACATAACTAATATTTTTAGAATTAACAGTCTTATAACTACATACATTTTTATTAAAATCGGAGAAGACTGGGAACATTCTTAATGGCAGAGTATAGGATGATCCAACTGCTTATAAGAAATTGATTCAAGAACACGATATCATTTCTCTGTATATTTGAAGTTAAGTAGGGCTTGTAAAAATTAAGAATGTTAGTTGTTTGATGTAAGGTATTCGAGTTTTAAAAATGAGAAGCTTCGATTTTAGTAAATTTTTGTGCAAAAATACGGTTTTTCAATACATCAGGATGAGTAGTTAAAAAAAAAAAGGACTCTTAAATGCAAAATTATAAAAGATACTAAATCAGGAAAGATATCCTTTAAATACTGTTTGCCAGTATTAAAAATTACAGGTCATTAATTAACACATAAGGTCTATAATGGTGTATTTATTTTTATTCTTAAATAACATACTAATATATATAACTGCATACTGTATAAAAATTGCTATAATGTACACTAAATGCATGCAATGCTACAACAGATTCAGTGAAGTTGTGGTTGAAATCTAGAAGTTGGTACACACACTTAAAATGATGCCAAGTTGCCAAAGCTAATGCATATACTGTCTGTCCGCCACGAGAATGGTCGCCGCCAAATTGTCTAGTTTACGGTGGTCGCTATAGCAACTGGTTATTCTAGGGAAGATCCATTTCGAATAGGAGGAATCCAACGGAAATTAGAATTTTTGGCGACAGTTTGCGGTGGAACACACTTGAATGAACTTCTACCAACTAGAAATGAATTCTTCCTACAATAACCCGTTTCTATAGCGTCTGCCATAAACTAGACAATTTGGCGGCGGACAGACAGTATTACTTGCATTAGCTCTGGCGACAATGAAGTGCAACGGTCAAGATATTACTTTGGCTACATTTTAAAAGTGTGTACCAACTTTCAGATTTCAACCAAAATTGCAAACACCACTAACATATCATTCTTCAATAATTATTTTCTTCAACACGAATATTCGCAGTACTTTCTCACGTTTAATTTAAAGAGAGACAATTTCATTTCATTTGTACAAAATTTTTCAAATAAAAAAAATCTTTGACTTCAAAATTTACATTTGCACCATTTCTCAAAAACTTATTTAAAAAATGAGTACTGAAATGCAGAGAACTTATATCAAATAAAAGTTTACACCTTTATTTTCACTCATATATATTTTGAAACACTATTTTTTTCCTAAATATAAATTACAGGATGAAAATTATTTTAAAATCACATGAAAACCAATGTTCAGTTTCTCTGTAACTAACTTTTCAAAAGGTAAAATTTTAAAAATATTTACCATTGAAGCCATTCCAACGTTTCAATGTCATAATCACCATGCAATGATTTCAAAAATTTTCCATAAATGACGGGCAACCAAGGAAATGGTTCTATTTCGTCGTCCATTTTGCTGAAACAATTTAAACTATAATTAAAATGATGTCATTAAATATGTTTAAAGAGCATTATAACTCAACCAGGGTTCGTACACATTTCCTTAAAAGAAAATCAAGGACTATCAAGGACTTTTAAGGACTAAAAAAACCAAAAAATAAGGACCTCTAAATTGAATAAACGTAACGAATTGTCGCACGCATTTTTAAATAAAATGTCTCATTTTTGCAAATTCAACCTATTAGGTGATAAATTATAATATAAAACATAGAAGATACATTATAAATTTAACACAACAAAACTCCTAAAAATATGAGTTAATAAATTGATGAAAAAAAAAACCCATGAAACTGGTAATCAAATTAAATATCTTTTAATTCCAAACTTTTTCATTCAATTTTACATCCAAGGTATTTATTTTAATTTCTTTTTCAGAAATTGTTTTTCTTAGTTCATGCGATTAATAAATAAATTTATGTCCTTTGAATTTTCAGCCTCATTAGCTAAATCATTTGCTTTCTCATTTGTTTGGTGCATGTCCGTTTGGAGGAACATTTTCTTTTGTTTTAAAAAATATATTTTCTCCTCTAGAGCTTTTCGTTTCAGTCGTTTTGTTTCAGTCTTTTCTTTGGATCTTTCACTTTCTAAATACTGCATGTATTTTGCTCTAGCTGAGGTGGCAGCCGTCCTCATTTCTTCAGTAATTTTTAAGTCATAAATAGCCCCAGACAGCCTAATAAATTCATGATTTCCATGCTGGAAAATATATGAAGCATCATTTAAATTTTCTATTTCCAGGGCCTTGTTCACCGAAAAACCTCATTGTCTATATGACAATATTAATACCATTTTGATAATCTTCCAAACTTTTTCATAATAATTATTGCTAAAATAAGTTTGTAAAAAATTATCAAGGGAATCACTCTTTAGATTGAAAGAAGTAAATTCAAATGAATTTGGCCTTACAATATTTAACAGAAAATCTGCATAGAGTAACAAAATTTCGTCGCAATCTTTGCCCAAAATACGTTTATTTTGCGACAATACAATCAATACCTTTTTCATTTTTTCCTGTGCTTTTTCGGGATATCCAGCCATTACTCGTGGATCGATGCAAATCGCAGGTCTTAGTAGTGCGTAATTCACAGGACATTTCTGCATGAAATGTTTTATCATTGTTATGATGTTTTACCGACTATCCTGTCTGAGTGTGAAAACATCCTTGTCTGCTAATTCCTTATTTTTTTATCTTTTCTTTTATTAGTTGCTCTGCAGCAAATCCTAAATACACTTAACTTTTATCATTATACAAATTTGGGTCACTGAAGTTGAATTTGCATAAAGTCTCAGGTTTCTCAATTCTTTCATTCTCTGGTTTCAAAATTTTGAAATGTTGAATGCAATCATTAACAAGTTTTAAAAACATCACTGGCAAAAAATGGAAGTAAAGGTTTATCACTTTGATACTGTTCTAAAAATGGTAACGGCACTTTTGACAATCATTCCTATGGAACCATAGAACAATAAAGCCCATCTGTAACTCCTCCCTTATATCCCAAAGTGTATGCGATGGATATGGATTCGTAGAACGCGAGCAGTGTCGTCCCCCCACCCCCACCCCCACCCCATTCTGCGAGAGCCACGTCGACCGAGATTAGAGCCGCCGAGAAGGAGGAATTAGAAAAACGATAATCGGTGAAATTTTAAATTTTTTAATAATAGCAGAGTAAAAAGTAAGGACTTTCAAGGACTTTTTAAAAATGGGGCATAAAAATAAGGATTTGTAAGGACTTTTAAGGACTAAATGTAAAAGTAAGGACTTTTAAGGACTTGTAAGGACGCGTACGAACCCTGTCAACATTTTAAATACAATGAAAGAGAAATAAGTATTTCCTTATCATCATGTTACAGGGTGCGTAGTGAGAAACTGCTGCAAAAATTAAGCACTTTTTAAGCACCTTAGCCAGAAAAATTAAGCACTTTTGAACATGCATACGTAGATCCATGTACTTTCTAAGCATATGATGTTTTCTGTTTTATAACAATGCATAGTTTTATTGGAAAATTTAAAATATATATATTTTTAAAATAAGTATTAAAATTAAAAAATACGCATTTTTGAATTTGCACAACATCTTCTATTGCAAAATAAAGGATGCCTTTTTGGTTTGACAAAAAAATAATGCAAATTGTCATTACCAAAAATTAAGTCAACTTTTATAAGATTAACAATAAAAATCTAAATGACCTTTTACAACATTTCTTAAAATTAATAAATCGGTTAATTTGGACTACCTGTTAATTTGCCCCTTCGGGATAACCATTCCAGTATTTCAATAAATGGCAGTGCCCATTGCTCAAGAAAGAGGGAGTGGGAAAAAAAGGTTATCAATATCCAGTCAACGAAGGGTTTAAAAAAAAAAACATTAAATCTTATAGTTTTAAAAATTGGTACACTTGTTCGCGAAGGGCTCCTGATGAACATACTAAAAGTCCCGATCCTGAGGGGAAAGGGGAGCTCGAGCCGCCATCTTGAATTTCATCCCCTTTTTTAGTTTTTCTTGAATTTCTCGAAAACTATTCAGTTCTCACATTACAATTGATTACAAATTAAAGAGAACAAAATTCCCTAAAAATAAATGCTTTAGTTTTTCTTCTATCTTTAATAGTTTCTGAGATAATGGGTCTCAAAGTTTGCCACCATCTTGGATTGTATCCCTCTTTTTTTTTTAGTTTTTCTTGAATACCTCGAAAACTACTTAATTTTAAAATCACATGCGATGCAACAAATTAAAGAAAGTAAAATTCCCTACTAAAGCATGGTTTTATTTTTGTTCTAGCTTTAATAGTTTCCGAGATAATGAGCTTCTAAGTTTGCTACGATATTGGATTTCATAACTCTTTTTTAGTCTTTCTTAAATATTTCAGAAACTATTAAAGCTACAAGAAAAATAAAAGCATGTATTTGTAGAGAATTTCACACTCTTTAATTTTTTTAAATCAATAGTAATTTGAAGACCAAATAGTTTTCAAGATATTCAAGAAAAACTACAAAAGGGGGTTGAAATCTAAGATGGCGGCGGGAGCTCCCCCCTCAGGACCGGAGATTTTTAATATGTTCATCAGGAGACCCTCCCGAACATGTGTACCAATTTTCAAAACTATAAGATTTAATTCTTTTTTCACCCCCATCTTGGGCTTTCATTGACTGGAATATAAGTGTTATCTTACATATGTTGACACCCCTGGATCTATCTCGCCCTGGATTCCTTCCCTTTCGTCGGTTTTCTTCCTTGATACATCCGATAAACAAAGCTTTATGACTATGCTTTCGATTTATCGTATGGGAAAATGAAAAAAGAATGTTTCTTTTACACTTCTCGAGAAAATTAAGCACTTTTTAAGGACCCTTTTTTCAAAATAAAGCACTTTTAAGATGCTTAAAAATGGTTTTCAAATTTAAGCACTTTTCATGATGCTACACACCCTGTGTTAATATAACTAAAATGCAAACATGTCTTGGGGATGTAATGAGTATTCAGCCCTTTTGCCAAACATCTATTTAGTATTTTGCCAAATAAATTCTGGATAAAATTTTTTTATAAATGTACTTTTAAATATATTAAACACAGAATAATGCAGAATTACATTTCAGTACATTATATATATATATATAAAATAACCTAAGATTTACTCAATTTTAAGTTGCATCGTTTATTACCAACTTTAAAATAAAGTCTCATTGGTTGGTATCTACAAGTTGGAACACACGCGATTTCATCGCCAATTTGGTTACCTGAGGAATCAAGTGGATTAGTTCCATTGGCAACAAATCGGATAGATCGCTTACGTCATGGCAAGCGTTTCGCGCGATTTGAGTTGTTTACATACTACGCAGATTTTTAAATAACTTAAAATATTTAATTAAATAATAAAATATATTTTAATTAGAATGATTTCAATTAATAAAAAAATGACAAATAGAACTTGAGTTTATTTTGTGATTATATATTTTTCTGATCATATAATTGATATTTTTTCTTTGCCCTATAATAAAAATCGTTTGCATGGAATTTTTGCAGTTACTTGGTCATATTTTGGAATTCATCGTTTGGAATGCTGTCTTCACCTGCGTGATTGTTTTCTTGATGCGCCAAATTATTCATTTCTTGTTTATATATTAAGAGTGTTTCCTCCCAAGTGCAAATAATAGAACCGAGTAAGTCTTAATTTTTTTTACTATTACTTGTTTTGAACGCTACTAAGAGCAAATGTTCTGCTGCTTCATTAGAGTAATTAAAAGAAGCCGATTCAGTACATTCACTAAGCTAGCGAAGCTACAAAGATCCCACTTTACTGAAAGCGAAGCCGCTGATGTTTTTTTAAGTTAAAAAAATTTGCCTGGTGCCCATTTCAGATGCCACAGGCATTGCGAGCGCAATTTTTCCTTCATTAGAATAATTAAATGTATCAGATTCCATACATTCAATGAGTTAGGAAAGCTAGTACTTCTTTTGAAATTCTACATTTAAAACGGGAGATAGTGCAACAACAAACCACAAATGCAACGGGTTCAAAAAGATGAAATTCCGAGATAGTGCAACGACAAACCACAAACGCATTGGGTTCAAAACAAGTCAACACGAAATGATTAACCTTTAACTGTGACCGATGCACGTTGTTTATCTTTGGCTTGGCGCGCTGATAACTACGCTGTGTTCCAACTTATAGATTTCAACCCTCTCATTATATACCGTGCTAGAAGGAGCTGAGAGGCAATTTGCCAAATTTTCAAATCTTCGACATTTTTCCACGCATTTCTCCCCACGAAGTGGATATTCTATCCTAGCTTTTAGAAATTTTTTATAAAGATAGGAATTTACTTCTATAATTTTAATTTATCCATTGAATTTCCTCCCGATTTTGTCATTATCATATTCTGCAACGGTAGCTCATTTCTATGAAGCAATTTCAAAATTGTTTCTCATTTGTTATTATAGGAATTATATGTATAATTAATGTATTAAAATTTTACAAAATTATATCAAGGTGTTAACATTTTTTTTAAATATACAAATAATAATAATAACAATTTTAATTACCTTTAAATTTTTCCATTTAAAATTTTAAAAAGTGGGTATTTGGCTATATCACTAGTTGTTACATCCCTAATAATTTGTTACTCCTGAAATACTAGATCAAAGCCTTGACATTTCCTGTTCTATAATTATGTTGGGCTAAGTTGTATTTCAGAGCTCAATGACTTAAAAAGAACATATAATCATGGAAGAATTGCAAAAGATCAACAAATATGTAGACTAGGGATGTAAAATAGCCGAAATATCTACTTTAAAAAACATTTCACATTTTATTCTAAATAATATTTATCATATTTTAAATGAAAAAATTAAAGATTAATAAAAACTAATGTTTTATTATTTAATGAATATCTAAAGAGACAAAAAAGTGAGAATATATAAAAAGACAAAGAATAATCATATAATAAACTTGTCATTATCTAGTATTATTTTGTACCCTTCCACATTTTTAATTACTTTTTTTAATATTTTTATCTATTTTGTTTTATTTACATATTTAAAAAGTATTTACCCCTTAATGAGTTTTTGTAATAATTTTAATACCTTAATTCTAGTAATAAGAAACCCTCATTTTGAGATTGCTTCAGAGGAATGAAAGTCATTATTGCAGAACATGACAATGTCAAACACAGAAGAAAAATCAGTAGATAAATTTAAATTATTAGAAGAAAATTCCTATTTTGATAAAGAACTTCCAATAGCTTGGATGAAGTGTCTATTTAATTGACAAAAGAAAAATTTCCAAGACTTGCTGCAGAGGAAAGAAAATCTTCCTGTTCTTATCTTATGTATGAAACCAAACAGAACAGATTTCTTCCTCAAAATGCTGAAAAATTATTTTTTTGCATCATAATTTCAGGTTTTACAATGATATGTTACATTATTAAATACACTTATGAACAATCCAACTTAAAATTTGGTTAATGTTAAGAGTTTGTAAATGCAATTACGAAATATTTTTTTGTTAAAATATATTTAAAAGCACATTTTTAAAAAAATTATTACCTTGAATTTATTTAGTTGAATATTTGGCAAAAGGGCTGAATATTCGTTACATCCCTAAAAAATTATAACTTGCATTACATTCATCGCCAAGCTGGTGCCAAATCATGGAAAACTCTTAAGGTGGCACTAGAAAACCCTTAGTTGCAATAGAAAACCATTGGGTTACCTGCTACATTCGGTGATTTATTGCCAAAAAAATTCATGTTTGGCGCTGTACCGTATACTTTGCTTGGACCGAATTTAAAATATATCATGAACGTCTAAATGGTGCACCTTCACATTAGTTAAGATACGTTTAACATAAGACAGTAAATTTTCATTCTCTCTCCTTCATTAATTCTCTGTCGGGTACAACTGGGATGACAAGCACAGCTCAGATGTTTTCGTCCCCCCCTCCTCCATTTCCTGGAAAGGTAGAAGCATGCCCTTTGTAGTAAGTAGTCTTCTTCCTCTACACAAATTTTGGGCCCCCCCCCCCTCACCAATCAATCAAATTGCCAGATACATGGAGGGCAGATACTGTCATATTTATCTCCTAAGCACACTGCCCGAATTTGTAAATATAATTATTCAAAACATTTAAACTTTTTTTTATCACTGATGTTAATTTCATTCATTTCACAGAGTTCCCACCCTTATTGAGGAAAAAATTCAATGCCTTTTCAAGGACTATCAAAAACCTTTTTAATAAAATTCAAGGACCATATAATTACATATTTTAGACAAAAAATTTGATTTGGACAGACAAATCTAATGATAAAAACTGTGTACCAAATTTTATCGATTTAGCTATTTACTTCCGAGTTATTTGTGTTCACATGAACACATACTTCCCTGGCTTTATGAAATTAAATAACACACATTTTGAAAACAGATTTCATTGCAGAGAAAATCGGTTGGTGGAATTTAAAACAAAATTCTGTTAAAATATATCAATTACTTTCAAAATATATTAGGATAAATGCAGGACTATTTTATTAGATAGAGAAATAATCTCTGTAGCTTTTGCTGTATTGTTAAATTAAGCTGCCTTTCAGTATACCAAGAGAGAAAAGATTGATAATTGACAGCATTCCCATACAAACACCCTTTTTCTGATGCTGGAATTCTCAAGACAAAACCAAGTCACAAACTGGTTTTCTCTTCCATCTCAAAAAATATTGAATGGTCAATTTTCTTGTTTTTCAAGGACCCAATGAAAAATCAAGTACTTTTCCAGGACCCCAAGTAAGGCAAATAAAATTCAAGTAGTTTTAAAAGATTTTCGAGGAACATGGGGAGAATAAATTTCATTCTCCCTCCTTCATTAACTCTGTTGGGTGCAACTGGGATTTCAAGCACAGCTCAAATGCTTTCATTCTCATTCCATTTCCTAGAACAGTAGAAGCCTGTCCTTTGTAGTAGTCCCCTTCCTTTACAAAATGTTTGGCCCCCCCCCCATCAATCAAATTGCCTGATGGTGATGCTGCTTCACTATCAAATATTATAACTAAGAGAGCATAGAAGCAGAATTAGGCTCAGTGTGCCATAGCAATAAGCATCTTATAACTTCAACTTGAGAAAGCAAAAATAAATTACTGAATGAAAATGATCAACAATAAATTGATAACTTTCTACAATACCTCCTTTTAAATTTCAATTAATTTATAGTAGTTTTGGATGATTAGCAATAAATTATTTATTAATCAAATATTACATATGAAAGCAAAATGGCAATATGAGATTTTCTAATCTCTACTTTTTCATATATCTGGAAGGCTATTTTCATAATCATTAATAATTTACAATTAACATACCAAAATATTCACCGATTATTTGCATAACATTCCTACAAAACCAGAATATAAAATATATCAGTCAACTAAACATGACATTGGGTATATAATTCTAAGCATGGTTACTGAAAGCTTATACAATATAGACAAAATTCAGCAAATAGGAAAATTTGTTTGGATTGCCCAGAAACACTCTCAGATAACCGATTTCTCAGTTTTAAACAAAATAATAATAAAAAAAGAATTATCTTAAAAGTAGTATCAGGAAAAACGAAGTTGTTTGCATTCATTGTAGGCAATTCAATTCAAGCAATGAATGCACCAATTTTGATTATTAGATTTTATTTGAAATTTATCTAAAAGGCTACTTTATTTACGTATATTTATCTTCAATAACACATCAGTAACACTTAAATAAAGCTTATTTATCTTAAAAGACAGATCAAAAAGTATTGTCACGGACCTACTGATTACAGCGATTTTACATGAATGTGCTACATAATAAAAGAAACTTCCGATGATCTGTTCACTCAGAAAGGAAAATGCATTAGCTGAATTAATGTTAAAATTACATCAAATTCATGATAAAATCACCAGCATAGGACAAAATAACACTTACCTTGAAAATGCAAGTTTGCACGATCGGGTCTGGTAAATCTATCAGGCACGTGGTTTTACATTAAGATTTTAAAAAAAACATAAAACAGGAACCTTGGCGATTTTTAATAAACTTCTACATAGAAGCGCACAAAAACGATTCAGGCAGAATGAAAATGACGAACTAATAATGCTGACTGAAACTACAAATTTCAAAATTTACCGCGACAACGGCAGAGAGCAGACGGCATAAGACAAACTACTGAGCTAAGTGCAAGACTACAACTTACAGAACGAGGAGCAAGTAAGCGAAAGGAGTACGTTTGCTGTGATGAACCCTTTTTAAAAGATGCGGGTTGCTATGTTGGCATGGTTTATCAGTTTTCTGAGTGTTGGCGATTTTCGAAAAATTAAAAAGCGAAATGTGTACCTTTTTAAAAAAAGGCGGTTTGCGATGTTGTTAAGGTTTAAGTTTCCTGAATTGTTAGAGATAATTAAAAAACGGATTTGGAGGAGGGGACTAATGCCTATTTTTTGGTGGGAGTGTTCGGAACGTATGGATGATCGCCAAGGATTATCGCCAAAAAATAAACAGCGCGCGATAGATCACGGGAGTAGGATACCTCGTCTTCTCTTCGGATGTCCTGGGTTAATGTATCTTTTAGGTGTTAAGCTATTATCCGCTGCAGTAAATAGTACCTAGTTTTTCTCCCTTGGGTGTTAAACGGCTCTTTGCTTCCGCTGTAGTAAATGGTCCCAATTAGTTAAGTTATTGTTTAAAGTAAAGTTTGAATAAAAAAATTAAGAAATATATATTACTCTGAATAAAAATATTTTATCATTAACTTTTTATTTTAATTTATCGCGTGTTTCGCTATTTAATTAAATATTAATGCAATTTAAAAGTTAATCTTAATAATTTTGAATAAAAAATTTAAAAATATACATTACTCTGAATAATAATATATTATAATTTACTTTTTATTTTAATTTTTAGCAATTCCAAGTAAATTAAATATAAATATAATTTAAAACTTAATATATTTTGATCACATTAATTTACTGCTAAAGAATACATTTAAATAATTTTAATAATAGCAAATTTTTGAGTAAATCATATTTTTTAAAATTCCCTTATGCATTTTTTTTTTTTTTCGAAAAGAAAAGAAAACGTCATTTTTAATGGCAATTAGTATCGGTATTATTCGAATGTTGCATCTTATCATTTTTTCCTGTATTTTTTTTTTCAAAAAATTTTTTATAATGTAATAAAAGTATTTTTTCAACTTAGAAAGAAATTTCACTATAAATGTGACGTCAATGTGTCCGAAGAAGTTGAAAAGTTTTAGAAATTATAATATTAATAAAATTCTGTATTAAATAATAAAAGAAATTTGTATTTTGTAATTAAATTATTCTTGTTTCAATTATGCCTGTATTGATTTCAGATTGCAATTTTGCAGTACAATTAATATTTTTAGTCTTCCTTTTCAGCAGTCGGGAGCAATAAAATGCTTAAAAAAATGAAGAGAAAAATTTAAAAATTTCTTTGTATCAGAAGAAACAGTCATGCATTATTTTTCTATTCTAGCTATGCATTTTTATAAAATAAAAATAGAAGAGGATTTTTTATAGAAGTTTCCAGTGTAATTGTATCGTTAATTTCAGGTTCTGTGCATTTCCGAAGTTTTTAAAGGCATTAAAAAAAGCACTATATATAGGCCTTGTTACAGGATCGTCTACAAATAGAGACTTCACTGAATTTTTTTCGGCCCTTGATTGGGAGTACAACATGAACATTTTTTTTCTTTTATCAATATACAACAAGTCATGTTATTTTTTTATTGAAATTTAGAATGCGAAAAGTTTTTGAAGTGCTTTACTAAGATATTATTCTTAACAAGCATAGATTTCTTACACAAAGAACTTAACAAATTCCTTTCCATGGGGTGAGCAACTTTCAAAGCAAGACCAAAAATAAATCTTGGTTCTTGCTTTAAAAAATACGGATATTTTATTCCTTTTTTTAAAAAAAAAAACTATCTTTACTGCTGCTTAATCGAAGGAGAGAAAAAATTCTTCTATAACAATTTTTTTTTTAATGGAACAGTGCCCTTCTATTCGACGCAACCCGATTCAAAGTAATTCCATATAAAGCTGACAATGAGACGCAAAAATAAGGCAGGGATAGACATAGATAATACATCTAAACAGAAACAAACTCATTTAGTTTAAACTTGAAATTAAGAGAAAAAAAAATCGTCTTGTGAAATTAAAGGAACTTTTTTTAGAGTTTCTTAATGCATATGAAATGGGCTTTCTGAAGGAGCCTTTTGCAGTAAAAATTGAAAGTAACAAACTAATCAACAATAATAAATTCTACTGAAAGGTTCCAGAAAACTAATTAGTTAATAGTGAACTGGTAAAACTAATGGGACTCCAAAATTCAATGGTCCAAAAATTCACAAGAAAGTCTAAACCTTGTAAATCACCAAAATCATATCAGTACCGCTAATATGTATTGTTGAAGTCTAGAATTTTGCCAAAATGGTCCGACATATCACTATAAGTAATGTGTGAAACTCCAAAATTTTCAAAATGCTCTTAATATTTTTAAAAAATCAAAAAACCCAAAATATTCATTAAATTTCGTTCATTTCTTTTAGTACGTAACAGTGAAGATAGATGGCGCCCAAAGTGCCGGTCAGATATGCTCTTGGACTCTTTCATAGTAATAAAAGCTAATTTTGTTCATTTTTGAAGAAAATAAATATGCATGAAGAGTTTTAATAATAGTTTCTCAACAGTTAAAGATTCTTTTTAATGAAAAAACGTCTAATTTTTTTGAAAACCGATATTTTGTCCTGTGTGTATAGTAATTCGGCAACCCTATGCAGATAACTTTTGAATACAACGATTGGGTCTCTTTAGAACGTGAAGAGTCCCTCCCTCCCTGCTGCCGCGTAATTGCATTCTTCTTTCCAAGGTCGAAAGTAAGCTAAACAGTTCCTCTACGGCTACTTGCACACACACCGATTCATGTCGACCGGTTTGAAAATGGTCTGCAACATTCCATTAGTAGTGTATAGAGAACAGTTGGAGCTTGCACACGTACCGGCGCCTACAAAAAACCGATCGGCTGCCGAGAATAGCCACTGCGCTTCGCCGACATCGGCGTTTATGAACTCACATATATACATGCTAATCTTTTAAAATTTAGTTCAGAAAATACATAATCAGTAAAATTTTTTATTGAAGCACTTTTTTTCAAAATGGCATGTACTTGTTTTTCATAATAAACTTGCTCATTATAACATCTCTAATCGTAAAATCCGTTTACAAATTAAATTTTGTTAAGTAATTAGTAATATCGTATACCGTGCAGTGAAAAATGCATTTTCAATTATTAAACTAGAAGGATAAAAAAAGTTTATGAAACTCAACAATGTATTCCTTTCCTACTTAAAATAATGCTGTACTTGTAGGGTTTAAAATACAACAGGCAAAAGCCCCCTCCCCCTTTTTTTTTTTTTTTTTTTGAAGAAATCTTAATATAAATAAAATTCATAGTGGGTATGCATGTTCCACATCTCTTAAACCACTGGAATGATTTGAACTAAACTTTTCTCACTTATTATTTAAGACAAGAGAAAGATTTGAAAAGTCGATGACCTATCAACTTTTCAAAGAGCAAAAATTAATTAACCATCCAGTAAATTATTAATTAACTGAATCCTGTCGTTTTTCTGTATTAACTTCGGAGCAAATTATCCCATAAGAAATATTTTTATACCATCTTAAGATTCAAACTTTTACCTTTTAAATGATACCAATTTCATGTAGGTAAAATTTTTAAAAATTTTATTAAAAAATAATCGAATAAATGCAGACGATTTTGAAGTAAAGCAAATTTGTAGATACTCTGTTGCTAGGCAAAGGTGAGACTTCGAACTGATCTACCTTTATTTTCTTATATTTCTGTTTATTTTTGTAAATATTTTGTATAATAAGATAAAGATCACATCAGCTTTTAGATGCCCAAAAGTTAATTAAAATTTTAGGTAATTAAAAATTAAGCATGATTCTGGCGTTTTTCCGCGATATCCTTCAAAATATCTCACAAAATCTATTTTTACACCGTATTAAAGTTTTTAAAAAATTTGCTTTTCATCTGTGGCAGGAATTTTATTATCGTTCATTTTTGTTGCTCTCATTTTAATAATTTTTCAAAAATTAAACTGTGTATAAAATTCACATTTTGTAACAATATATTTTTTATTGCTGAAGAACAAGAATGCATACGAAGAATTGTTGCTAAAGCATATAAAAAGAATTCTGGAAGAACACTAAAGAAAAATTTAAAAGCAGACTATTCAGAATTTATATCGGAACAATTATTGATATGGTTTATTTTAACGCTTTTTATTAATGAAAAATTAACTATTTAATTAATTGTCCGAAAAAACATACGTTATACTTCAATTATTTGTGAAAAAATTTGTCTTGTGTCAAAATTATTTGTATCTCTTTCCAGTTAGGGCAAAACCTCGACGACGAGGGACGAATTGTTGGATGGAGTGCTTGAGCTAAATTTGAGGCAAAACCTCAAATTCTTGGTCCTCTTCCTGGAAAGCTATGCGTTCAACCGTCATTCATCAAGATAAAAGTGGGAAGGCACTCAAGGGGTCCCTTTTGTCCCCATAGTGCATCAATCAGCCCCATCCCCAAAGCAGCTTCACATAGTCCCCGGGCCAGAGAAATACGGGTTTACGGGGAAATACAGAGATAATAAGGTTTGGTTTGCGTGATGGGGGCTGAGCACTGGAAAGGGGGTTGTTTGGGGGAGGGGGGTCGACTGCGTGTCCGGAACAGGGCCAGAGGGTCCTTTTCTGTGGATTTCACTTTTCAGGCCTGCGAAATTTTATACTCTTGTCCTGGACAGTATAAATTATAAAATACTGCTCAAATTTTAAATGGGAAAATTTATTTTTTATTATTTGCACATTCAAAAAAATATTAATCCATTGATGCATTTTTTTTAAATATTCTAAATATCTTAATTCCAATAATAAAATTTGAGAAACCCTCTACTTTTTGGACTTGCTAAACAGAAATAAAGTCATCATTGCTGGACATGGCAATAACAAACATAAAAGAAAATTCAGAGGATAAATTAAAAATATAAGTAAATTCCCATTTTTATAAAAAAAAAAAAAAAATCTAATAGCTAAGATGAATGAACCCTCTATGAATGAAATTCTAATAGCTGAGATGAAAAATTCTAATAGATAAGATAGTCCACTTAAATGGTGAAAAAAAAAAATCAGGATTTGCAAATTTAGCAAAAAAGTATCAGCTTCTGGAAGACAGAATATAGTAAGCACTGATTTTTGAAGTTTGTATTATATACGTAAGAAACCAAACTAAACAAACTTATTCCTGAAAATGCTAAAGAATTATTGTTTTTACATCATAATTTCGGGCTTTTCAATGATAAATGACACGCAACATTATTAAATACACTTATATACAAGGCAACGCAAAATTGGATAAATGTTAGGAGATTTTTCAATAAATGTACTGAATTGTAATTCTGCGATATTCTTTATTAAAAACATTTGTAAGCAAATTTTTAAAAAATTATTACCCTGAATTTATTCGGCCGGATATCTATTTAACCTTCCGACGGGCGCGTTTATAAGAGATACTTGAATTGTGCATCGTATTACATATTTATATCGTTATTTTATATATTTAAGTGCAATTTTATTTATAAAATCCATGTTTACTATTAGGCTAATAAATACAGATAACATAAATTAAAAGCTGGATTTATTTCTGTAAAACAACATGATATATATGTAATACGATTCAGTTTTTAATTTACGTAAAATTTGCGTAAGCGCGCCCGTTGGAAGGTTAAAATATTCGGCCCACCGATTCTGCGGCGAAAGGATCATATGTTCGTTCTCAGAGAACAGTGAATCAGTTATCGCAAAAAGATTCCGAGAATTAATCAAAAATAGGATATTTATGCCAAATATAACTGTAGAGAAATGACTTTTATTTATGTTGATTAATTCTGAAGTTATCACACACTGCAGACATAAAACTTCTGATTAAAGAATCGGATTTATTTTTAAAAAGTAAATAACTCAATAATTGCGCCTTATCTTCCCAATTAAAATATTTAATAAAAAAGTTTACTGTCAATATTTTTTAGGTTTAATTCAAGATGCAAAATTTAATGCTTATATCAAAATTTCGTGCATCGAAACCACCCACTTTAGAGAGAAAAGTAAGTAATTAATTTTGGATTTTAAAGTTAAAAGTAAAAGTGAGTCTTTGTTTTTGATTTAATGCGATAACTTTTCGTATTTATTATAGTAATAAAGAAAATATTCTTTTGTACTTAAAAAAACCCGTATCGATAAAGGAGAATTGAATAAATCTTACGACTATTTAAAAACAGGATGTTTTTTGATGGTATACAACAGAAATAATTGTCCAAGTAAATCTGATAGTTGAAAATGTAATAGACAAGTTTACGACATTTTTTACTGGTATTGAAACCCTGGGATTTAATTTTTATAATTTGAAAATCTAATATTGGATTTTAGTTACCTATAAGAGGAATAATTAATTTAAAGCTTTTCTGCAACTTTTTTTTGTTTTGTTTTACCTAAGATTTCTTGTCCTAATATTGCAAGAATGCTTTAAGTAACTTTTTCATAGCTTCAAAAGTGAACGCTAATCCAATAAAACACAGTATTTGATGCAATTAAATCTGATGTTGCCGTACTAATATTTCTATAAAGCAGTGACGTAGCTGCAACTTTTGCCACCCGGGACGAATTTACAACATGCCGACCTTTCTTTACAAGTTAAATAAACTTCGAAATAATATATACAGTAGAGTCTCCCTACAGCGAATTTCTCCCTATAACGAAATTTTTAATCGGAATGTTAAATAACATTCAAAATATTCTCCATATAACGAAGTGGTTGTCTCCCTATAACGAATTTTTTCAGACCTTCATCTTTTCGATTTTTGTTATTTTTGAAGAAAGTTGCTGTGCAAACAATTCGCTCACACGTGCCTGTTTCTGGACCCACTCGCATTGTTCATTCCAGCGATAACACATAACAATAGAATGCTATGTGAAGGGGAATGCAGTTGTGGGGACCTGACTTTCTACAGAGGGAGCAACATTTCTACCGGTCAAGATTCCAAGAATCGGGGTGGAAACAGCAAATGGATGTGACAATACGCATTTTATGTTTATCCTTACTAGTACATATTATTCTCTAAATTGGTGAATTGCCTTCACTTTCGAGCATTTTGTTTATACAATAAAAATTAGTATAATTTTAACAAATTTATAATAAATATTACTTCATTTTTAATTGAAAGTCATAATTAAATATTTTTGAACTTATCGCACATACCAAAAGGTTTGTAGCATTTTCTTAAATAACTGCAAAAATCTCTAATCTCCGTATAACGAAATTTTCTCTAGAGCGAATTTTTCAACTGGAACCAAGCGATTTCGTTATAGGGAGACTCTACTGTATCTTTACAACTTTAGTATTTAATAACTTCAAAACTATACTTAACACCACAGCATACCCCCTAACTCGGAGCCAGGACGGCTCCCTGTCGGTTGGCTGGGAGGAAGTTTATGGAAATATTTCTGAAAACATACTCTCTAGCACCTAAAAATGATGATTGTACTTTTATTAATACTGATATACTTAATCGAATACCTGCTGAACCATTTAATTGTCAAAGAACTCAATTTCCAATTATACCTGCATTTGCGATGACAATAAATAAGTCTCAAAGACAAACATTCGAAAAAATTGGAATTTTATTGAGGCAGCCAGTTTTTACACATGGTCAATTGCACGTCGCAGCAAGTAGAGTTCGATCATTTGATGGTTTGAGATTTTATATTTCCGAATATGACGGTCAAGGGCATTTAGCAAACGATGAAAGAGTTTTTACAAAAAACATCGTCTACACAGAAGTTTTGAATCATTAAATTCATTTTCAAACTATTTTAAGTTCAATGGACAACATTTATTTTTTTAACCTCCCGGGTTTTTTTTGTTTCAATAAAAAATATAAAAAAAAAAACTTCTTTTTTTCATTTTTTGTATTCATTTTTTATTTAAATTTTATATAATTTGAAAAAGATAGGCAAATTAACTGTGTAGCCTTCGCGAAACCTGGCCAGTATAGCAATAAAAAAACCCAAGGAAATGTCAAAAAACGCGTTGTTTTTTAAATATGACTTAGCCAAGCTATACCTGATTTTTCCTATCGTTCGTATTTTTCAAATAATTCGAAAATTAATGCATAATGACGTACTTGTACACGCTCGCAGCTGACGTAATAGAACAAAATTTTAAAAAAAAAATTATATGCAATGGTTATGGAGATATACTCTTTGACAAAAGAACCTCAATAACGTTCAAACTTAAAAATTTAAGGAATTACGGTCGAATTTCGACCGCTCGGCGACCACCAGTTTTATTAATTAAAAACAATCTTTTCATACATAGGAAAGATTATTTTTTTATTGTTTCAATTCCTTTTAATGAAAATATTATATAGAGAGGAGAGTCGCGATAAATTTGGCCGGTGCTTAGATTGAACTAGTATCATAACTTCATTCTATTAAATATGTAGACCATAAAACAGAAAATTATGTTGTTACAATGCATGTGTGGTGTATGAACTCATTCTTAAGAGAAAGCGATACATGTTTACAGTTAATAAACAACTATTTAGATTTAGGTATCATTAAGAAATTATTCTAACAAAACACAAAAAACCCTTACACTGTCGTAAAGTAAGTAGGAAAATATATTATTACTAGCTGATAACCTGGCGTTACTCGGGATCCATATATATATATATATTTCATATCATCACAAAATATTAATAAAAATATGTTCTGCAAAATATAACATCAAAAGAGAAAAAGTAAAAGAGAGTGAGAAAAATACAAGAAAATGATTTTCGATGTTTAATAATTAAAACAGCTGTAGCATAGTACTGCGTCCTGCGCATTGTTTGCAAAAACAAAGGCGCTTCAGAAAATTAAAAAAAAAAAAAAAAAATGCTAAAAATCAGGAACGTTACCCAAAAGCTTTAAATTACTCTTATTAGAATGGGGAAGTTTTGCCTTTTACATTGAAACAATAATTACGTTTCTAGGATGAGAATACATGCAGAAAATATGCCAAAAAATGCCTGAATTTAAAACATAAAATTAAATAAATAAAAAATATAATTCGAATTAAAAAAATTATATTACGGCGTTAGCTCCTTTTTGTGCTAATGTATGAATGTGTCAAGTTTAGTTCCGGTCAGTCAAACGGTCTGGGAGTGCTTAAAGAACAAAAAAAAAAAAAAAAAAAAACATACTACCAAAAAAAATTGCTCTTTTATATATATACATATCCTGAGAGAGGAAATTTGTTTGGCTACAATTTATTATAACAATTTCATTAAAATAATTTAAAGATAAGAATAGTGGATTTTTACTTTCTCGTATACGAAATATACAAAGAGAAAGTATTGTAATCGTCAAAAAATTCGAACTCGAGATTTTGACGAATCTCCACGTTTTAGACCTCCCTGAGTCCGAAAAACACAATTTGGGAATTATGTCTGTGTGTCTCTGAACAAGATAACTCGAAAACTATGTGAGCTACGGGGATGAAATTTGGTATGTGGTCTTTAAACATAATTTGTAGGTTTCTATCAAATTTCGGACAAAATCCGTCAACGGGAAGTCTGTCTGTATGTCCGAAGTCATGTGAACACTATAACTCAAAAACTTGAATAGCTAGATGGATAAAATTTGGTACACAGTTTTATCGTCATGAATGTAGGTCCATATAAAATTTTGGGCCAAATCCGTCAAAGGGTTGACTGTCTGTCGGTCTGTATAATTTACCATTGAAGCCAATCCGCTATCTCCACACGCATGCGTACGAAGCAATCGTCTGTGCTCGCGAAAGGAGCGATTACGTCAGTTTGTCCTTGAGACGGCAAGAGTGAAACCTAGCAGTGTGCGATAGATGCGTTTTAATCGGTACGCATCTCTCTGAATTCTTTATCTAGAATTTTTTCAATCACTATAATTCTGTATCACAGTAGATTCGATTTTTTTTTAGCCACGCGGGGGAAGGGGAAACGGCACCTTTTGGGAGAAGTATACGAGAAAGTTTAGGGGAGAACACTCCCGCTGGTTTTTCTTTTTTTCCGGTTGCCCAAAAGTTTGCCAGGATTGGATTATTTAAATTAATGCGATTATTATCTTGAGCTACAGGAATAGCTCAGAACGCAGATATCGTCAGTAGTAATCATAAATTTGAAATGGAACAAGTCAAAGGAAAAAAAGAAACTTTAATTGGATCGATGACACAATTTGTTAAGCTAATTTTTTTTTCCTACTTTAAAATGTATTTTTCTAAAAAAATAATAACTTTTTTTGAAGATAAATACAAAAAAATTGTACTACTTGCTTTTCATGTCTTTCGACTTACTTTTCTATCACTGCACATTAAAAAAAATATCCATGTAATCCAAATTCGGCGTTTCTCCCCTATTTTAAGTAATTTAATTCATTTGTCTCCGAGTTGACACTTATATGTTTAATTAAATTTTGTTGTTTTTGTGCATTTCCCCTCCAAAAATTGTAATAACTTATAGAAAAAAAAATTATGGTTCGGCGGGTATTAAAAATTATTTTGTCCAGTCTGTATTTTTTCAAGGATCAACGAGACTTAAAATTTGGATGTTGTCATTTTAATTAAAAATAAAATTGCAGACGATACGAGAGTTTCGTTTATCATAATGGTCTACATGAAATAATTTTAGCATCAAAATGTTATATAATTTTAAAAAATGTTTATTTATGTGCGCGTTGTCATTATATCGGCTTATTACCAAATCCACTAAAGTTAAACATGAAAATATTTTTTATCCCGAGAAACACTGGGTATTGCAGCTAGTTTTGAATAAATGACGGCGCATACTACCTAAAACAATTTCATAATTTCATGAAAATTGGATCATTAGCTTAGCAGCAAAGTGGAGTATGTATACACACAAATATGCAGTTTAATTATTTACGCAATTGTTAATCGTTTCATCAGAGAATCTGATATTAATTTGTACATCACCTCGAAACAGAATATAAACTCCTAAAAAAAATTTTGAGATAGAAATTATATGAAGAAGAATTTAATAAAGTAAACATATTTCTATAATTCATTTTACCACCAAAATTTTGCCACTCCATTTCTTACAGCAGTAGCATTTTATAATTATGATACTTTTAGCATCGAAACAATGAAATTGTGAATTTCATTTAGATTCCCGTCTTGAGTTTTTACTATAGAATATTTGAAATGATCAGTGAATTTTATTATAAAGTTTAAATGAAGTTGCTTACCCCAAGTTAACCGATTTACCTGATAATTTTTACCAAATCTGCTAAATGCTAGAAATACTTATTCAATTTCTACTATTAGTTCACACTCTCCCTATATATATTATTTATATATATATCTTGTTCAAATTTTGCAATCGATTTTAAACTAACTTCCCGATGAGCTGGAGACTTGAAACCTTAAGCATAGCTCACAACTAGATGACAATGCAATATTAATTCGCTTTCTTGTCTGTATGTTTGTCTGTTATTTCATATTTTGTATGACGCAAGCGCAATACGTTTTTCATTATATCTCGAAAACTATTAACATTATAGACTGAGTTCTTGGGTATATCGATGGCCCATGGGATCATCGACCCACCCCCATATTTTAGCCATATCTTTGCGCATGCGCAGTACGTTTTTCATTATATCTCAAAAACTATTTACATTACAGATTTAGCGACTTGGCGATAAATTTGGCAACCTTGGCGACCATTTTGGCGACAAAGGGATTTTTCAAGATTCAATCGTTTAATAAAATATTTTTTATTCATCCACTCAAGTTCAAATACATTTTTTAAAACTTGTAGTGGATGACACTTGATGTTAATACAGTTTTTTCAAATATTAATTCATTAATTAAATTTAATTAATTTTAGTTTTATATGGGAGAAAAAAATTTCTAAATTAAAATTTTTCTTTGTTGACCTAAGTAGGAATTGACTTTAAAGATTTTTTTTTTAGATTACTTGCTTTAATATTAGATACAAAAGTTTCGAAAACAACAAATGTTATTTTTTTTTTTTTAATTTAAGAACAATTGCTTAGCCAGTGTTATAGAAAACCATTCAATAACTTTACTCGAGTATTTGATTAAGATAAAAATAGAAACTTTGCAATTACAAATTCATATTATTTTAATTTATGAAAGTCCCGCTTTGTGTGAAGAAACACGCAATCACGTATTTCTGACCCAGCCTCATATTTGATCGGATTTCGATGCATCTGAGCTGGCATCCCCGACTGTGTTCCACACCAGCAGTAAGCAGGACGGATTATCAAATAGGCAAAGTGGGGAACAGTCTAGGGGCCCCAAGGCCGATTTAGGGTAATTTAATTTTGAACTTTTGTTTAATTTAGAAGTGCTTATTCTAATCAAGCATCGTTTAAATTTAAGAACATTGATCTTAGAGGGTTTTTTTCATGTTTCCAAATGCTCTAAGTCAATCCGAAACTATGACACCTTCAGTGGCTCCCAAAAGTGTTCGTACACTTACGATTTTCAATGAAATAGGGTTCTATCCATTAATTGAAATTAATATTTCAAAATAAGTATTTAATAATAAGATATATAATCTTTTCTTATATAACAGAACTACATGAAATATTTTTAAAACATAGTAAAACTTTATTTTTAAGAAATCAATAATCAAAAAGTAACAAAACTTTATCTCACAAAAGTCTTCGTACACTGAAATATTTTCGGATAAATTCATGATTTAAATTATCGTCTGTCGCTTTATTTTTATTTTTGCATTGTGGTGGCATTTAAAAAATCGTTTGGCTTTAATTTTTGCTTGCTTACACCGTGATATTCTATTTATTATTTAAAAATGGCTCTTAGCCATAAAGAAACAACAATCAGCATTCGAAAATTGATTATTTTTCATCATAGTAGTGGTAAATCAGTTCGGAATATCGCTAAATTAGTTAATTTATCCAATTCTACAGTGCAGTATGTGCTGAAACGCTTTAAAGAAGAAAATTGGATCGAAAACAAGGTAAGAAAAGGTCGACCGGCAAAGTTAACAAAACGTGATCATAGATTTATAATTAGAAAATTTGTGAAAAATCCACGTTGGAGTGCTTTAAAAGTTTCTGCAGAATTTAATGAAAAATTTTCTACTTCTCAATTTCACCTGAAACTGTTCGACGAATTCTCAGAACAGCTGGATTTAATAGGCATTCTGCCCGTAGAAAATTTTTTGTTAGTGCGAAAAATAGAAAGCTTAGGTTTTCCTTCACAAAATCAATGTTAACTAAACCCGAAACGTATTGGAATAATGTCTTATTTGCAGATGAAAGCAAATTTAACATTTTTGGTTCCAATGGACGTATAATGGTATGGAGAAGAAAAAATGAGGAACTTAATCCCAAGAACTTATTTGGAACAATTAACTATGGCGGTGGGGGTGTCCTTGTGTGGGGGTGCATGTCAGCATCAGGACTAGGTAATTTGGTATTTATGGCATAATGAATCATGCTCTTTATTTGAATATTTTAAGAGACAATTTAAAATTATCAGCCCAAAATTTGGGTATTGTAAATAACTTTGTTTTTCAGCAAGATAACGATCCTAAGCACACTATTCTCAACATTCGCCTCCGGTGTTTCTATAATTGTCCACAAAATTTGAAAACACCACCTCAATCGCGAGATTTAAACCCATTAGAACATATTTAGAGAGAACTGGAGGTTAGAGTATGAAAACACGACATTAAAACAAAAAGCGAACTAAAAACAGTAACGATGGAAGAATGGATGAACATTGATGCAGAAATTACAAAAAAAAAAAAAAAAAACTAGTTAAATTTATTCCCAAACGCTTAAAAGCTGTTGTGGATGCTAAAGGATATCCTACTAAATATTAATTTAACGAAAAATTACAATATTTATTAATATGTAGAGATTTTTTTAAGTGTTCGAAGACTTCTGTGCGATAAAAGTTTTTGATTATTTATTTATTAAAAATAAAGTTTTACTATGTTTTTAAAACATTTCATGTAGTTTTGTTAAGAATAGATTATAGATCTTATTATTAAATACCTGTTCTGAAATATTAATTTTAATTAATGGATAGAGCCCTATTTCATTGAAAATCGTAAGTGTACGAACACTTTTGGGAGCCACTGTATATCAGTCTGTTCTTGAAGCAGCTGAAACAAAGTCAAGTAGCTATTTCAGATGTTACGTTCGTTAATATTCGATCATAAAATCATTCATTGCACATTTTTTTTTTGTTACTCCACGGAATTTGTTTCTGCACAGAGAGAATAAATATTTTAGCTTTATTTACTAATAGTTTATTTTAAAAAAAATACCATATAATTGTTTGTTTAGTTTAGTTATATTAACGTTCCGTTTTGAAGCAACATGAGGGCTATTTTGGGACGGACCTCATAATTTTGAACCTCGGTCAGATGTCGAGGGCGACATCTGAGCTGGCACCTCCCTCTCCAAACTTCCGCGCCACACCAACTACAGAATTGTTGTAGTTTAATATATAGGACTTTTTTTTATACATTATATACATTCAATAGACTACCAAAATTTCGCTCCCAATTTTCTAATTACGTCTTAAAATCTGGAAATGTGCAGATTACAAATAATTAAGTTCTGGCTGAGTCGCAAACAGGATTTCTACAAATTATGGACAACTTTTTTTTATATGACTGCGTTAAATGCTTTTTCACAAAGGATTAAAAGTAAGCATGACTGTAACTATTTTCAGAAAATGAATCTTCTGACTGCCTTAAATAGTTTTTTAAAAATTTATTTATCAAGGGATATAATAGTAGATGGACTATTTAATGACGGAATTATAAATTTTTTTAACGAGAATACAATTAATTGATGGTTTCATAGCTACAAATAATCCGATTTATTTATCGCCACTCTATGTAATCATTCAATCTCCCAATATTGAAACATTAACAGAAACAAAAGAAAACCAGTATTTTTCGTTTCAATAAACCTGCTTATTCTTATGTTATGAATACTAAGTTCAATACTATGTAATTACACGGCCTCTTAATGATTTCTAGACTCAAATTCTATTTATAGGAAGTTATGATCACTATTAAATAAATTCATTCCTAAAATAAATTTCTTCGATTAGACTGAGAATCTCGTACTTCGCAATTTATGATTATGAAAATCTAGTCAGAAGAAAAAAAAATCTTATTCAAAATTCTAAAAAAAAAAAAAAAATTATATAATCTTTTATAATTGGGTGAATTTTGAAGATTTCGTTTCTTTACCTTTGTTTGATATTTATAACATTTTGCCAGAATTTGAAGTGGAACTCTTCACGGAGAATAATTTTAAAGATAAATATATTAACGAACTATATGTGTATATATATTCTATAAAATAATAACTATATTTGTAAAGGTCAAGAAACACTTTGTAAACACATTTTACAGAACTTGAAGGTGTTAGTTCAGACACTACAGCATTTTATTGAAATTCTTAGCATCTTCTCTTTTTTTATTGAATAAAAAACATAATTTTTATTATAATAACTATTTTTTTGAATCTGATAAACGTTATTCAAAGAGTGTAATCTTAGAAGTAAACAATTTTAAAAAATTCTCATTTATTCCATTAAAATAAAATTCACTGTATATTTCACTTTCAATTTTTTTTCTGGCCATCGTGATATAGAAACAGAGGAAAACTTTAATAATGGCTAGACCTAAACATATTGATCAAATTATATGAAATTTTAAACTCCACAGCAAGAGTTTTACATTAAATAATGCAAGAAACATCTATCTTAATAATACAATAATCCAAAGGGCCGTTAAATATTACTAAGCACCGGGGGAGAGGGTTTGTCGTTATTTTTGCTGACAAGGGGAGGGGAGAGGAGGTATGTTTAGTAAGACATTAAAATCACTTATTCGAAAATCTCTGTAACTTACAAATAATTTAATTTAAAAAATTAAACTTGAAAAAATTTAAATTTGGCAAAAGAAAATTAAACTGATTTTGTTAAACTTGAAATTGAGGAAATTAACTTACATTTTTTTTTTTTTTCATTTTAAGCTAAGTTAGAGTTTTTATTTGAATTAACTCCTGAAATTTTTAAAATTAGATTATTACTGTATTGTTTTGTAAAAAAAAAAAGAATGGGGAGGGAGTTGCGCTCTTACGTAATTATAAGAGGGGTTTATCGATTTGCTTATTTTTTGCTTCAAGGGGTCAAAAAATACAAAACATGCTTACGTAATATTTGAACGGCCGAAACTGGTTTTATTTATAGAAAAGTATTTTGGCAGAATTTAATTAATTCATTTGATATGCTAACGGAATCCACCACGTTTCTTATGCACGAAGTTTTCGAAAAAAAAAAAAAAAATAATAATTCAGTTCTGTTTCCCTAAAAATCAAGTTACAAAGATCTTTCCCTTGCGGCTTTCCATCGCACCTGCTTTAAAAGCTGGAAATTGGATTGTTAAACATGAACACAGAGATTTCCTTCGTACCTTCCAGATCAGGATGAAGACCAAAGCCAGAGACGGAGGCACAAGAATGGAAATCAATGCCATCATTAGCGGGAAAGTAGTGGTGGGGTTTGTAGAATACCGCAGGACCAGATGTGGAATGTCTGCAGCGTGGCCCTTGGAATGATTCCGAAGGTCACCTGAGTCGTGTGAGGTATAGCTGGGAGCATGCGGTGTATTGTTGTTATTCGTCCTCAAACCAGGAAGTTCTCTTGAACGAGGAGCAGCATTATGTTATACATACCAGAAGTGCTGGGGAGGGGACATTGACTGGATGACCTCCCTTTCTCGCGAGAGGGAACTTTTGTAATCTCACTTCTACTTTCGTCATATAACGCATCTCCATAATTATATCTTTAGCAAATGTTTAAGGTGGGATCCATAGATAAAACTACACTATACTAATTATAAAAGTATCTCGTCTTTGAGAGGCTATATCGCCATTTAAAATATTGTCAGTTGATTTTAAAAGATCGTAATTAGGAGTTAGGAAGTAATCCAGTTTTTATTTATATTTTATTTGGACAACTTTGTTTTATATTTACTTCTTGAAGAACTATAGCAGACATTTAGAATTCAGTTAATTATTTAATGATATAAACCAGTTATCAAAATATCAATAAACTTACCGTTGAGTTTGTAGAAATAATTTTTATTACTTTTCATAACGACTTATATCGACTTATATCAAACTTAATGACGACTATTTTATTTCAACGTTTTTGAACTTAATGACTTCTTCCTGTATATTTATATGTTGTTGCGAGTTTATACGCAATATATGTGTTAGTAGTTTAATCATTTGCTGCCTTTACCATTTCAGTAGCGGTGGTTCTTGCAACCATATGTTTAAAATTGTTTTCGAATTAGCGAGATATTTGAATACTGTATATCCTTTATGGACATTAAATTAAACTCAACATTATTTACTTGTGTTTTTTTCAATGTGTAATAAATAAATAAATAAATAAAACCAACAGTTGCTTCTAAGTCTATAATTTTATATAAATTTCCTTTCAAAAATATATTGTCTTAAAAATAACAACCTAGAAGAGCTTTTGACTTGTTTTATGATTTTATTTATTAAACGTTAATCTTTTTGGCTGAAAAATGTTTTGGAAAGGTCTCGTTAGTGGTGTGGAATTTGGATTAGAAATTGAGTATCCGTAAGTCTACACCGTGTTTCTAGAAGGAAAAGAGGTTAAACTCGAAGATGGTAATTTTGAGTTAGAATGAAGCTAAAAATATGGAGCAAATTTAGTGGTGATTTTCGTTTTGAGATAGTTAGAACTCCGGCAAAACGGGGTTTTATTCATTGCGATTTAATTTGTAAAGCGTTTCTTCTTCATGAAAATGTACGTTTATTAAGTTTTAGTTCAGAAGAAAGCACTAAAGTATTTTTTATTAAATAAAACTATATAATATTTATAAATAAATTTTAGAATCTTTAATAGAAACGGAATTAGTAAAAAAATAATTAGGTGAAAGAAAAAATATCTTAAAAATTATTCCTTTATATAGTTTATATTCGATCTAAGAACGTTAATTCATTATTCTTCTTGAGAGCAGAAAACGTTGTAAAAATATCAACGAAGTTCTAAAGTTTTCATTTTGAATCTTTTTTTTTACAGATTATATATATATATATATATATAATATATTGCTATTTGAAAGATGTAATGGCTTAATAAGAAATTTATTTTACATTAATATCTTAGAGTAAATCAAGCCGTCAAACTACTTTATTAATGGAAACGAATCTATTCGTCTTCCCTCTGCCCAAACATTTAATTGCAGATCAGTTTCAAGAAAGTTGATTTCAGTATATTGAGTATAAAAATGCAAAATTAAAATTAAAACGTAATTTTAATGAAAATAGTAAGAAAAATGGCAAATGTTTTTAATGCGATTATATATATATCTATTTAATCTATGGATATGATATTTTAAATTATAAAGGACGTATTTTTAGAATTATTGAATATAATATAAAACATTACAAAAGGTAACTAATTAGGAATACTGTCAGAATATTCTTAAATTTAAACGTTACTTGATTTTAATTTCAATAAGTTCGAGTGCATGGCTTTTATAAATTAAATAAAAGTTTGAAAGTAAGAAAAAAAAAATCTTGATGCTCCAAAAGTTGAGGCTCCCTCATGCATTTCATTACTTGCCTATTTAATAATCCGCGCAGCTGTATAAGCTCGCGATTCAAGGTCCCTTAGATCATCCCTAACCCCAATGCCCTTGACACCAACACCCCATCATCCTTCTTTTCCAAGGTCCAGCGCGGCGGAGAGAAACATGCTGAATCATAAGAAATCCGGTCCAGTCCAAGGTCAACTGCCATTCTTCTGAGCGACTTACCTCTCCTCCCCTACTCTTCTTCTTCCTGACCTCTGCAAATGTAGATAAGTATCTCTCGATCTCCAGAATAACAGGTGCACAAGTTCGCGAACGAACGACATTCGAGAAAATGGCGACCCGGGTCAGGCTGCTCACTTCGCGATCCGTTCGTTCGCGAACGACTCATCTCTAATTTTACCTTTGAAACTTTTATGACTGCTCTCGGCCTTAACTCAAAAAGCCCAAAATCTATAAGAAATAATATATCAAGCAAATATATAAACCGGGAGGTAAAAAAGAAAGCAAGTCCCCTTTCACGATTTATTTATTAATTATTCATTTTAGTACTGAATATAAAAGTTTTTCGATTTATCTGTAATAAAAGTGAATTTAAGTGGCCAGATTTCCTGAACTTCAAGCTGGATGTATATTTTGAAAGGGGAGTACAAAAATACATTAATAAACAGTGAAAATGGATAACTAAAAAAATATATGTAAAATCAAGAAGAGATTTAAAAAAAAACTTGCAGAGATTAAAAAGAAATAAAATTGACCTACTATCATTTATAACTTTTTTTTCAAACTCATCGTAAATTGTTGTATATCCAGAAAGAATTTTATCTACATTTTCAAGAGATCTTATTTCTTCGCTATTAGAAATTTGTATACTTCTGTGCATTTAACATAATCAGTGGCGAATCCAGGATCTGGGTCTGGGGGGGGCTTGAGGTCATAAAAATTTTGTATCATAGTGACGAATGTCAAACCTCATGGCTTATATAAACCAAAACACTTTAACTTTACAGGCTTTCCTCTCCTGACAATAAGAATAATAAAGAACACTATAATACTTTCGATAATTTAATAAAAAAATACAATGAAATGGCTGGTCAAAAAATGTTTTCGACCGCGCCAACGCTACAAGTTCAAGTGGAATGACTAGAAAAGTAAGAAAATTTTCGAGCCTGTCAAGTCAGAGAGCAATGTTGTCACGATTTTATAACTATTCTTTTAAAATGAAAATTAAGATCAAACAGTTGTAGTGATTTTAAATTAAATCAAGAATTTTGGTTCAGCTCTGGGGGGGGGGGGGCGGCAGCCCGATAGCCCTCCCCTGGATTCGCCACGGAACATAATCATTAACGGAACTTTTTGAAATTTCTAGTCTCCGTAGTAGCCTCGAAAAATAAGGCAATACATATAACTTTGTTTTATAAATACATATTGCAATTTATTTACTTGCTCTCTCGTGTATACGTTCTTTTAGAAACAAGAAATTCACCTTCCATCTCCTCCCATTCATCAACAGTCTCTTAAAAAAGCGTTATCCTTAACAGAAGAAAATGAACTACAATACACACGTTCTATCCAATATATATATATACAGGGATGAGATTGGCAAAAAAGCAAAAGGACTGAAATCATACGCGAGCAAAACATTTGTACCATAATTTATACGCGAAAGATGTTTTAAGAAATAAAACATCAGAACATGCAACATGATGAAAATATTACACTATAATAATTAACTTAATTATTTATAATTCAGTATGTATAAATAAGAAAAATAATGTTAAATTATTATTAAATCATTCACATTAAAAGTTAACAAACAAGTTTAACACATCATCAGGAGCATCAGAAAATACAAAATTAGGCATTAAAACATATTTACCACCTGTATATCACTGAGATTCAACATACACCCAATAGAAGTCTGAGAAGAATTATATTTAATAGCCTTTTGATAAAAGTTAGCTCAAAAAATAAATAAAATTAAGGACAAATAATTTCTTTTGCTTCATACAATTGTGTAAAGTGTATTAGCTCTTTATAAATTATAATAATGAATATACTGAATTCTGTTTTATTTCTTTTATTTTTATACATTTTTGCAAAAGTAACAGCACAATGATTTTGCACCTTATAAAGTGAGAGGGGTCGAGAAATTGTACAGTTACAATGACAGATTCATTTAGTATTATTGTTATTTGAAAGCCTTTGAAACATTTCCTTAATTGTTAAATAAGTGGTTTTCTTTTGTTTTTTATTTGTGTGGCTTTTGTTGGTAACAGATCTCCATTAACATGCTTCACCCCTTGTTTCGGACGGCTCCTACCTTTGACAGATTTCTCTTCAATAAAGGATGTATTTGCATCCTCTGCAAGTTTATTTTCAGTAGAGGCTAAAGTTTTTGCACAATCTTCATTATTATCTCTCTGTTTAATTACTGGCATAGTTGTCGGGACTACACTATCTCTATCTCTAGAATGCCTAGGTAAATCATGTTTTATTTTTTTCCTTATGTCTTATTCTCAGCTTTTTTGTTGCATTTGCATACAGCTTTTTAGCTGCCTCTTTTGACACGAGTTTCTTTTTTTTTTAAATGTAGTTTATTTATTTGTTTTTGTTCCATTTTTTTTTTCTTCATCTTGGTCCACCCTACAAGATGACCTGAAGTTTCCAACTAATTTTTTTTCCAACATGTTCATGCAATTTTTTTTTTTTTTTGCAATATGCCACAGAGGTTTTGTTTTCTGCAAAAAGGTGGTATTTAATACTTTGAATGGCACTAAATGTTGGAATGTTCATCCTTGTAGAGCTTGCCGATATAATGTTGATTCGTCAGTAGAAGATGAATCAGCTAGCTTTCTAGCCGGTAGAGTTAAGCCGCACGGTCGAGCATATTTTCCCAGAATTTTCTTTCGAAAACGGAAGATAGGAAGGTTTCTTTTCTTTGTGTGAAAGTGGAATTTTCGGAAGAAAAAGCAAACTTTTGCGGTAAAAAAAAATAAAATACAAAAAAAAGGAATTTTGAGAGAAAACAAGACAAAAAAGCGGAAATTCGTGAAAAAGCAGAAGAATCTCATCCCTGTATATACTATATTATAAGCACACTCAGCGATTTTCGGTCAGATGTCGAGGGCGACACCGGAGCTGGCACCCCCCTATCCAAGCTTCCACGCCACACCAACGGGAGGACGTTTGGCTTTTACGTATGATTTGGCGTGCAACAGGCCCCATACACGGCGGATCTTCAGTAGAGTTGGGTTTCGAACCTGGAACCCTCCAGCCCCAAAGCCGAGACCTTACTACTAGGTTAGCGCGCCCGTGGTTTTTAGAGAGAAAGGGAAGGAAAAAAAGAGTATAATTCTTAACAGCTTATTAAAAAAAGAAAGAAAGAGGAGTGTCTGTAATTTTTTGGTATTGAATAAAATTTCTATCTCTGCAAATACGTAACGAACGTTTTAATGTTAATTTAAAAAATATTTAGAACAACGCAGCGCATTGTATTTAGATATTAGCTAAATAACGTCGAAAATAAGAACAGTACATTTTTGAAATTTTTTGAAACTCAACCATCTATTAGGAGTCAGATAATTTTATTCATGTTAATAGATTTTTTACTATTAATGATTTATTATGAGAATAACAACTTTTTATGTATAATCAAGTTGAAAATTATTATAGAACATTTTTGGTTAAATCGTAGTTGATATACATTAAAACACCTTTTATACGCCTTCCAAGGGACTGACGAAAAACGACGAATAAATGAAAAGACGTATAATCGAAATGAATTACAATACATACGAATGCATCGGGACTGTGATGAAACGACCTATAAATATAATCGATGTATAAATGAGAAACGTATAAACGCCACTTTACTGTACATTGTTTGACCACATCTTTTTGCATGGGTAAGAACAGAATGTCTTCTTTGAAATCCGTTTATGGAGATGTTTGGAATCTTTTTCACTTAAATTTTGGTTTTGTAATAGAGTGTTGTACATATTGTAATCTAGTAGGATTCGTTTCCATAAAAGATAGCAATTTCCTAATGATAAAAGCGAGGAAATAAGTACTCTAATTAATTTTTGAAATTTCTCCTTTTCTGACATTAATTTTAAGAAGGTTTGACCTTATTTTGAACATACAATCCTGATTACTAAACAGAGTGGCCTACTCAAATTGGAGAGTGCTATCTGGACTGTATTTAATTACAATTACTTCTTTAATACACTGTACAAGTAAATATCTCCGTTATGCTTTTTAAAAATTTTCGCTGTATAATAAAGTTGCCTACTCAATTCAAGCGCAAATTGAATAATTCTCTAAATTTATTTAGAGAATTATTTTCTTTATTGTCTTTTATACATTCATAACCCACGCCGACCGACTCACCATTATTGTCTTTCATGTTCTTGCCGAGTTCAACCCCCTTCCACAAACACCCCCCCCCCCCCCATTAAGAATCCTTCCTCTATCACTGAGTTGATGACTAATAAGTTCAAAGTATACGCTATTCGTCTTAATCTGATGGAACGAGATGCATTCGTAATGAGAATAATTTATTCCAACACCTTGTGAGACTAAACAAAATCTCATTTCGATTCGAAACGTATACAAAAGTGATCCAAGTCAATTTTTCAACACCATCCCCCCTAGCCCTTTCAAAAACCCCCCTCTGCTATCGCTGATTGACAGATTCCAAGCCTGTTCGTCCATTTCTATAGAAGGCAATCTGTTAGTCTTGGAAAAATTTCCTCAAAACGCAGCAAATCGTAAACTAACTATTTTAATCATGTTCTGTTCGCCAACTGTATACGCACCTTAACAGCTCATTATATATCATTTGCAGTGGCGTATCTAGGATTCGGGTCTGGGGGTGTCTGAGGTCATAAAAATTTTGCATCGTCGTGGCGAATGTCAAACCTCAAGGCTAAAGCAAACCAAAACTCTTTTAACTTTATTCATCTGACAATAAGAATCATAAAGAACAATGCAATACTTTCTATAATTTAATAAAAATTACAGTGAAATAACTATCCAAAATATGTCTTCGACCGCGTCAAAGCTACAAGTACAAGTGGAATGACTACAAAAATAGGAAAATTTTCGAGCCTGCCAAGCCAGAAAGCAATGTTGAAACGTTTTTATTATTTTTTTAAAGAGGGAAATTAAGAAAAAAACAGCTGTAATGATTTTAAATAATAATAAGAATTCTGTCTTGGCTCTGGGGGGGGGGGGGCTGTAGACCGATAGCTCCTACCCTGGATTCGCCACTGATCATTTGAAATGAGTGATATCAAAGATTTATTAAAAAACAATAGAATAAATAATTAAAAATTGTTCTAAAAATCTTTAACGAAAATAAAGCCAAAAAAGGCCAAATGAAAATTCCTTAGGCCAAGGGCTTTGAAAAAAGGCCACATTTCCATAATTTGGCCTTCAAAAGACCAATACGGCAACCCTGATCACTTGCAAAAATTGTTTGCTTGTTCGTACGAAGCACGTAGTGATACATCACAAAGCAAATGTATGTATCAATACGCCGTAAAGAACATTCTACTGCGCATACCGCAGGGTTATCAGAGAGCTGTGCGCCGATTAGTAGAAGGGAGGTGGTTTGGCGATGCCGGAAAACAAATTGGCGACATCCAGACCTTCCGAACACTTCCCCCTTTTTTCCCCCCCCAAGTGCCCAATAACAAAATTTCGCAATTTCTTTAATTTTACAGACTTATAAAAAATCATCTATACAATATAAGAACTCAGTGACGAAACAAGAGGGGGGCAACCGGGGCAGTTGCCCCGGGCGCCACCCCAGGGGAGGTGAAAAATTTAAAAGAAAATTTTTAAAAAATAGCATAAAAATATTTAAAAAATTATGTTTTACTTCTTATTTTCTGTTTAAATTCTAGCCCGGAATCAAAACCAGTTGTAATGTTATTAAATAATTAATTTTACTTAAGATGTGTCTGTTGATAAAACCCATTCAACGCCGGCTCAACGAGACGCAGGGCCCTGAGGGGTGTGACTCATGGATTCGCGTAGGAATGTTGGAACGCATCACACTACAGCTTCCTTCCGCGTATGCGCCTGTCCGGACTCCGGAAATGGGCTCATATTACACCCCCATCACCCCTTTACTGAGTAAAATCGTCCAAAAGAGGCAGTTTTCAGATATTGAAACGGACGGTAGAAGACAATTCCGTAACGTAACCTCACTCTGCTACTCAACGAAAGATGTCCAGAAAATTGCCGGGCGCAGAAAATCGTAGAAAAGCTAAAGAGAGAGAAAAACAAAGTTATCTGCCCTCCTCATTTTGTCATCGTGGCTAAAAGAAAATACCAATGAAGGTATAGAACTTGTATCTCATTATCACCCTCCACTTAGGGAACATATCCTTAGCCATAGAAAGGGTCAAGTTACATATTTTTTTTTATCTAAAACTCAAAATGAATTTCTCGAGATAATTTCTAACAAAATAAGAGAAGAAATCATTGAAGAGGTAAAGGAAGCCAAGTAGTATGCTGATATGTTTGATTGTACACCTGACGTCAGCCACCTTGAACAAATGTCTCAGGTTTTGAGGTACGTGAGAGATTGGAAATGTTCCAGAATTTACTGAAAGGTTCATAGACTTTTTAGCGTAAGTGACAAAACTGGCGTCGGACTTTCGGAGGAGATTTTGAAGAAAATTGAACAAGAAGGATTAGACTTTAAGAACTGCCGAGGGCAATCATACGATAACGGCGCAAATATGGCTGGTAAATATCAGGGAGTACAAGCACGTATTTCAGAAAGTAACCCTTTGGCCAAATTTGTACCGTGTGCTGCTCATCACTGAATTTGGTCGGTGTAAATGCTGCTACAGCAGTACATGAAATGGCATATTTTAGCGCTTCTACTAATAGATGGGAGGTTTTATTAAAATATTCGCCACTGGCACTAAAAAAAGATTGATTGATTGGTTTTTTTTGGCACAAGGGCACTAAAAAAAGAAAGTTGACACTCGGTGGTCATCTCGTAGAGAACCTATAACTGTCGTTCACAAACACTTGGTCAAGATTGTAGAGGCTGTGAATCTCCTGGCATTAGATGCAGTATCGAGCCCTAAAACGAAGTCTGGGGCTGTTTCACATTTGAAACGTATTCAGACCTTTGAATTTGTAGCTTTTACTTGCTTCTGGCAGAAAACATTAAAAAAATAGACATCGTCAGTAAAATGCTTCAAAAAGAGGATTCATTGATGTTGCCTGCAACCTCTTAAAAGGTCTGACTGCACAAATAAAAGATTGTACAGGTACAATTTTGAATGAAGTCCTTGAAGAAGCAAAACATTCTTGTCTTGCTCTTAATCCAGACCCGTCTTTTAAGGAGGTAAGGAAGAGGAAGAAGAAAAGATTTTTTGAAGAAAAATGTGAAGATGAAAGCTCTGAAATTTCTCAACATTAAAAAAAATTAAAACTTGTCTTACTGCAAGTTAATAATAGAATAGAAGCTGAGTTAGAGAGACGATTACAATCAATGCAAAAGGTGAATGAAATTTTCGGATTCTTGTCTCCTAAATAACTGACAACTCTTGATAACAAAACTTTAAGAGAGGAGGCTGCTACTACTTTGGCAAATTTGTACCCACACGATCTGGAGAAGGATGAATTAGCTGTTGAAATAGAGAGTTTTAAGTATTCTGTGATAGGTAGCGACAATTTAGCTGAAAATGAATAAAAAAAGAGTAAACTAAATGCTACTGCTCTTGACTTTTTAAATTATCTATATACAACTGGTCTTCATGAAAACTATTCAAATTTGACCACGGCCCTAAGAATCTACTTGACTCTAACAGTTTCTGTCGCATCGAATGAGAGAAGTTTTAGCAAACCTAAAATTATAAAAAAAAGACTATTTAAGAAACTTAACCAAGCAAGACCGCCTATCTAATCTTGCAGTGATTTATATTGAACATGAGAAGGCATCAAAGGTTTCTTACGATGATGCGATAAAAACTTTTGCAGTAAAGAAAAGGAAAATTACTAATTAATAATAAGGAAACTAAAATAATTTGAGTGTTTAATGGTTAACAGAGTAAACTAATATCCATCTGAAAAATTGTTTGAAACATTAATTTTTCAAGTGGAACACTTAGTTAGGATATTATCAGTGTTATATTATTGCACATGTTTTTTTTTTCTAATGTACACTATGTAAAACTTGAACTTAGCGTATTTGTATTAGGTCAAACAAAATTATTTTCTGCGCATGCTTTTTTTCTTTATTAAAAACTTACAAACATATAAATTAAGTGTTTTCCTTTTCTTATCTTTAGGCACCAGTCCTTTTTCAGTATAGAATGGTAGGTTTTAATTAAGATTTTAAACAAACTAATCTATGTGTTATTTGTTGGTGTTCGGGGTAGGTGTAAGTAGGGGCGCTAAACGCAGATTTTGCCCTGGGCGCCAAAATGTCTTGTTTCGTCACTGTAAGAACTAAAGTAATTTTTGACCAGAGGTTATCCAACAATTAGTACTTTTGACTTATACTGACTTGCTATTACATACCTATATATTTACATTAAACATAATTTATATATTGCTGTTCTTAATTTTATATAATTATTTTAACTTTTTTGACATTCAAAGCAGGCTATAATTATCTTCTGAACCAGTATATCACGATGTTCTGTTAAGGAATGCATATTTTCTGCTTATATATTTTTCATTTTTTTAAAATTAATTTCTTTAGCTGATAATCTCATGACTAAAGAGATCTTCTGAATAAAATTTTCGAAGATCTGAGGATGAATAATTGAGGGTCTTCTTTTATAACCAAAAATAAATTCTATTCCCAGCAATGTTTATAAATATGTTTTCCTACTTTGAACATCTTCAAACCAATGCATATATTTCTACTAATAATAAAAGCAAAGCTGTTTGATATGAAGGTACAGAAATTGGAACAAATATACTTTTTATGGTGCAAATGTACACCTTGGAGTGATTCTTTTGAAACTTCAATTTATTAAATAATTAATTAAAAGTTTGACATTTTCCCATAAGAACTCCAAAAATTGTATTATTGCATAAAATGATTTTTAAGCCATCCTAAAAATTGTTTTAAAAAATATCTTTTCAATTATATAATTTTAGTATTGCAATTTTTTCTATAATTTTAACAAATTTTTAAAAATATGTTCAAATAAGATTTGCAGTATTTCCCATTGTTGTAATGAAAATCAAATCTAGTTCATTGTTACATAAAATCTTTCAATCATATGTTTTTCCACTGTGGAAAAGGATAATAATTTACCTAATACTTATTTTTGTCAGGTTAGTACTTAAACTACTAAAAGACACCAACTTCTTTTTTCTAGATAATCGACTTTTTCTTCCCTCTCCTGAATCTTAAACTTAAGATACTTTTTATATCAGGTTGCAATGCATCATTTAATGTATTTTATGAGTATATAAATTACTCAGATGGTTTTCATAATTTTCTACGGGTATGGAAATAATGTGTATGTCATAAGAAATAAGGTAATTTTCCATATTTTAAGAAAAAATTTTTTTTGCTATTTAATTATGCATTGTAATGGAGGTTACTTATGTACTTTCTAATCAACTAAATATGCAAAGTAATGTGAAATAACCAATAGTAGCTTTAATGGTTAAAAGATGTTAATAAATTATCTTTGGACAAAATGTTTTTAGATTTTTTTTTTTATAGTTATTAACATCCTAGTTTTTTTAAAATAAGCTATCTTAACTTTAACAGTTAAAAAATGTTATTAAGTTAATATTTTTTAAAACTTGCTGAAGCTGAAAAATATTTTACCACATGTATATAAAATTATGTATAAGAAATTTCATTGAAATTAAAAATAAGCAATATTACCAGCAAGAAGCTGGTTGCCACAGGCAGCTATTTTGAAATGTTACAACAACTCTTGAGAAAACTGAATCAAATACTTTTATTTTCAGATAGTTATACTAATACATTAGTTTATTTTGAAATAAAAAACAAAAGCAAAAGATAAAAAAAAAAAAAAAAAACCACATTTAAGAACTAAAATCAAAAAGGTCCACTTTCAAGCATATGAGATCCTTCAGATGAAAATCTTAACTAAAAAATGTTTGTTATTGATGTCACAATGAACATACAAAAACAAACACCATTTAGTGTTAATTTGTCTTCCTGCTATACCAAGCAGTTTCTTCTTTACTGCCCTGGTTGATTAGCAAGCTGCAACATGACTGATCTTCATGCTCCTTCCTGAAAAAAAAAATCTAAATAACATGAATAAATAAGAAAATCTTTATATGCAATTCCATCCCCATTTGTTATATAGGGATTATTTGTCGACGAGAAATATTGGAATGTTTTCCCACATCACCCTGGAGGTACGAAGCACAGATGCATTACCCTTCTTTTTTCCCCTCCTAGAATAACATAGTAAGGCGGGTTTTCCCAGTAGGTATATTTCCTTCTATGTTTTAAACAGTCATTTAACTTACATCGATTAAAAATAAAAAAATTGTACAGCTTAAAAATACGTTACCTTCATTTATCAGTTATTATATCATACATAAATTTGCGAAAATTTAAGATACTGAATGGTTTCTCTAATGAAGCATTATTAATCTTTTGGTAGACATAATAGCAAATATAAACACCACAATTAACATTATCTACCTGACAAACATGCTGACGAAATATAATTTTCCACTTTTTCAATAAACTACGACAACTGGTGCCTGGAGAATTATTTAAGGGATCATAAAATTTGATTGTACAGTTTTCAATATCTGCTATAAAAAAGTATCCAGTGGCAATTCAGATTTAGAGGAATGAGTAACAATTTACATGTCTGAAAATTACTCATCTAAGAACAGTTATGTACTTTATTGTTTAAAAGGGCCACAGAAAAAAATGATTCAGCTACATGAAAATATGCAAAATCAGAGCATTTATACAAAAAGGCATCTATAATGGTATCATATAACCAACCTTTCTGAAAAGTTGATGAGACAGATTAAAGCAATTTTTCTTCTCCTCTACTGATATAAACAAATCCAGCGACTTTAAAATATAATTAGTAATCCCTATATTATTTACATAAAGCACACATATCAGGAAGACTGTTAGTATCGACACTTTTAAAATTGGAACTTTTATTATCCCCTACTTCTACCAACTCAAGCCCATGTTTACCTTCAGAAAATTTATGGATAGGTGCATTATTGAGCAAAATATGATATACATATTTACGAAATGACTGTGTACTGACATCCTGTTTACAATCTAATTGAAAGACTAGCCGATGAGCAAAGTAACAAATGAAAAGGCCACAATTTATAGTATCTTGCTGAAGGATATGGTCAGGTAAAATGATTCGCCATTTACTGACTGTATTAGCACTCAAGCTTTTAATTAAATTTTTAATAAAAAGGTACATAGTCATTATGCAGTTTTTACTTTGAGAATCAAGAAAGCTAATAATTTTATTTTTTGTGTGTACAGCAATTAAAACCCAGTGCTGGTTTAAACAAATAGGGAAAAATATTTACCTTTAAGCAATTTACTGTCTAAAGTTTCTCCACTAAGTAACTGAGACACCGAAGAATCAATAAAAGTGGTTGTTGTTTGCATTGAGCACAGTTTATACAAGAAAGCATCAATAACAACATCATACAACTAACCACATATAAAATCGGGAAATTTTGATTTTATAAGTAGTATCTCATCTTCAGGTAAAAAAAGATCTAAACTTTTTAAATCTCCATACTTTAAATTATAAATCCCTACTTTTGCTGTAGGTTTACTAGAATATTTTAGCAAAGCACTGAATGACTTATTCTTACAAAATTTGTATTTCTCTATAGGCTGAGAATCAGGATCATCCGTTAGTTTTCTTTTGCTAGAAATCTTCTTTTGAGTATTTTGTTTTGCATACTTATTATTAGTTTTAAAAAACCAGTCTGAGGAATTAATTTTTGATTTAGGTGAATTTTTAAACAAGGGACCAATTTTTTCAGAAACTGAAGAATTCATTACCCCACGACATCCTGAAATTAAATTTCTTAAGACTGTTTCAACATTACTGGACATAACAGACTGCACTTTTCCATTAGTTCTAACAGTACAAAACACAAGTTTGGAATAGAGGATTTACCTTGTTCAAACTGAGAGTGAGTGAGTTTCGGTTTTATGGCGCAAGGGCCAGACATATGGTAAGACATACAGGCAAGTGGTAATATCTTAAAACCGATAAAGGTTATTGTAAAATAATGTAGAGAAGAATCTTTGTTCTTAAAACAGAGTTATAGGGAACGATATAAAATTCGCAATGTCTAAATAAAATGCAATTATTTTCAGAAAGGTAGAAGTGCTTGGATGGGGGTGTTCCCCAACTAAATCACAAATATTTGGAGATGATGTTTTAAAAAAGTGCAATCTACGGTGGTTAAAAAGAGGACATTCGGTTAAAATATGAATGACTGTGAAATCTACATGGCATGTATTGCATCTTGGAGCCCGTTCACCAAACAAAAGATGTTTGTGGGTGAAACGGGTGTGACCGATACGGAGCCCAGTCATTCTGACATCAAGCTCTCATACCAGCAGAGCAGGCCACAACTTAATCCTGGGTTTAATGGAATGTAATTTATTGGAAATCCCATGATCCTTGCCATAAATTATGAATATGATGGGAGATGAATTTCTTTATGTCAGCATAGGGAAGCGGTTGCTGTCTTTGCAGCAGTATAAGTCAATTCATTGCCTTTAATGCCGACATGGCCAGGTGACCAACAAAATAAAATTTGAAAGTCCCTAGCTTGCAACGTCTGCAAAAGGTAAAGGATATCTAAAGCCAACGGATGTGTTCCATTCTGAGGGCTTCAAGAGCACTCTTACTGTCTGAATAGATGCAGTATTTATGATTGAGAAGATCGGAAATCCTCTCAAGAGCGAGAAAGATTGCTGTCAACTCAGCTGTTAAAACGGAGCACAAGGCATTTAATTGGAAACTACTAGTAACATCAGCAATGACATCGCCATAACCTACATAATTAGCTGTCTTCGACCCATCAGTAAAAATGGGAATGTAAGCGGAATACTGATGCCGATGATGAAGAAGAATCTGCTGAAAAAAGACAGGAGCAGTGGTAGATTTTTCATATATGATAAAAGGGTTAATATAGGAAATTCTTGAGATATCCCAGGGAAGGAAGGTAAAAACACTTGTAGGATGAATTCGAAGTTAAAATATTTGAATCAACAAGGGATCTTTTAATTCTCTCACAAAATGGAGGGATATTTGAAGGACGTGCATTATATAGTCGTCCAAGACCAAGTGGAATATTCATCCGACGGACAGGGTGATTAAAATAAGACTAGAGCCGAAAAAAATACTATGCAGACAACTTTTTGAGACGCAGATGTAGTGGCAATTGATGACAAACTACGTACAGGCTATGTACCGGCGAAGTGCGGAAAGCTCCAGAACAGATTCGTAAGGCTGAGTGATGTACCGTGTCTAGATGTCATAAAACGCTAGAGCAAGCTGAGCCATATACTTCGCATCCGTAATCAACGCGGGAAAGTATTACAGATTGATATATGCGAAGTAAAGATGTCGATCTGCTCCCCATGTTGTAGTTGAGAAGACTTTTAAAATATTTAGTGATTTCTCGCACCTCTTCCGCAAATTAAGGACATGTGAAAGGAAGGTGAGCTTTCAATCGAATGTGACCTCCCATGAAGCGTACCTCTTCAACAACAGGAATATTGGCGTCTTGAATTTGGATAGCAGGATCAGGATGCAGGCTCCGTTTTCGACAAAATTGGACACAGCAACTTTTTTCTGGAGAAATCATGTCCCCTTTTTGATCACACCAAGCCAGAAGTTTGTTCATGGCTCTCTGAAGCTGCCGTTCAATTAGATTCATATTGGAACCTTGGCACGATATCTGAAGGTCATCAACATAAAGTGTACCAGAAACAGATGAAGGTAAAACATGAAGCATGTGGCTTAAATGAAGAATAGAAAGGGCAACACTCAAAACACTTCCCTGAGGAACACCCTCATGTTGGATAAAAGGATGTGAAAATGTGCTACCAATGCGAACTCGAAAAATGCGAGTGGTAAAAAATTTTGTATAAAAACTGGCAAATCAATTTGATTTTAAAGGTAACTTTAAAATAAAAAAAAAACGCACAGAGAATCCCATACCGCCACGTACGGCTTTTCTATGCCAAAAAATTGAGAAACAAGATGGTTTCTCCGGACAAACACATTGCGAATTTGAGATTCAAGCAGGACAAGGTTGTCAATGGGAGACCGTCCACGGCTGAAACCACCCTGAAAAGGCGAAATGCAGTCTCTCTTTGCCAATTCATAGAGAAGACATGCATTCACCATACGTTCAAACGCTTTGCATATGCAACTGGTCAGAGCGATCAGTCTATAATTCAAGGGATTGGTAGGGATTTTCCCAGGCTTGAGAATGGGAACCACAACAGCTTCGTACCATTGAGCAGGAAAACTTTGTTCCCTCCAAATTCTATTAAACAGATGTAGGAGGTGAAAAAGCGAATTGGCATCTAAATGGCGAAGCATATTATATGTGATCCCATCAGGACCTGGGCTAGTAACTCAAGTTTGAGAAAGAGCTTTCTCCAATTCGAACATCTTGAATTTACAATTGTAGGAAAGGCTTCTGCGGGTATTCAAGTTCAAATGAATCTGCCCAGCCCGTCTCTTAATCGCAAGAAAGTGCGGATTATATGAGCTAGAGCTCGAAATATCAGCAAAGGATTCATCAATAGCATTTGCAACGTCAGGAGGTGAAGAATATGAACCTGTTCCTGTATTAATGACAAGGAAAGTAAATTCTTTATAGATGCCATTTGCGGCATTAACTTTCTTCCATAGATCTGCAGAAGATGTACTGGACGTGATTGAAGAAAGAAATCTAATCCACGACTCTTTGACTTCAACATGCATTTGCCCTTGCCTATTTAAAAGCTACGAGGTTTTCCGTGGTAGGGTACCTGTGGAAAATACATCAAGATTTTCTTTGTTCTCTACAGGTGCCGCGACATGCGTCATTCCACCATGGTCGACGATATTTTCTTGGAAAGGGTGATCATTTTGGAATCGAGGCATCAGCGGCTCTAATAATGCAATCAATGACATTTTGGACAGCATCACTGATGTTGCATGATGAAATCATTGCCTCAGTAATGGAAGCAAGCCTAGTAAATACAGCCCAGTCTGCACGCTGGAAAATGTAAGTCGGTGAACTTTGCATCATACTGCGATTATCAGCAGGGGAGATGATCAAAGAAAAGTGATCATTGTTATGGAGATCACCTTCAACTGAAAATTTCAACAAAGGAAGCAGTTCTGGAGAGCAGATAACCAAATCAAGAGTATGGAATGTACGAGTGGGTTGGTGAAAGTATATCTTATCATTATTGAGTAGACAGAGACAGTTATCAGAAATGAATTGTTCTATCAGTCGCCCACGAGAGTTTGTACTTTCCGAACCCCACAAAGTACTATGGCCGTTGAAATCACAGAGCAGTATGGAAGGAGCTGGAAGTTGATCGACCAAAATATTAAGGTCGTTTTGAGATGGAATAATTTGGTAGCAGATATATGCAGCAGACTGTAACTAAGGTTTTTATATGAACCTGCACAGGCACAGCCTACAAAGATGTGTGTAGGTTAAGGGTGGTGCTGGGATAAAGGTTGGAGGTTAAGAGACACACTCCACTAGAAGATATACCAGTATCATTATCCTTCTGTACACAGTTATAACCATGTAATTTCAAGTGAGCATTTGGCTTCAAGAATGTTTCTTGAAGAGCAACGCAAACAGGGTGGGAAGAATTTGAGAGCTTTTATGTCCACAAGTTTTGTCCTAATGCCACGACAATTCCAAGAAACTAAAGGAACCATTAAGGAACTGTTATCAACACCAGTGAGTGGAGTTGCAGGTTGTTCGCAACTCATCTGAAGAGCATCATCATCCTCAGAAAGATGGATTTTTAACAGCTCAGAGGTTGAAGGGTTTCCAAAAAAGGAAGGCAAGTCCTTAGTAGCAAGTCCGGCCTTACCTGATGCAAGCATAATTGACTTTTGAGCATCAGATCTTTAAGAAAAGCACCTGTCTTTGAAACTTTTAAAGTCAAGGCCTTCTGAGATTTAGAAATAGTTTTCTTTTTCTTAAATGGAAATGGGGACTTTCTTTTTGTTGGACTGGATATCTGATCTGAATCGGTTGTCAAAATGTTCAAACCGAGAAGTATGACCCACATTATAATCCGATCCTGAATCTACATTTGAAAAGCTTTCTTTTACTTGAAAATTGTCACTCTGAAAAGTGACCTTTCCTTTCATTTTCTGAGAATGAATTTTATGGATATGCTTACATAAGTTGTTACTCTTAAGATCCTGAAAATTGCACTGATATAAGTGACTACATAATCCCATACAACCTCTAAACATTTAAAGAAACAAAAATCATTTGAGGGGCAGATTGTGTCACTGAATACTCAACCTCTTTTGATTGTGACCTAACCAACCAAGAAGTACTAGTAAGTTGAATCACATCATCTATTTCTCTACTTTTAGCATGCCTGTTAGAATGAGTTTTGAATGGTATATGGTTAAGTTCTTTGTATTTGTAACTCAGATACCTATCTGTTTCCATATCCAAAACTGTGCGTTTACGCCTATCAATGCATCTATTAAATTTCCGTTGAAAATACAGTTTTCGGTTGATTATGAAATGATTCACAATAATTATTTCAGACATGACACAGACTTAGAACAGAAAAAGCAGAACTTCATAAATAGTGAATCGTGTCAAACATCAATACCGAAAAGTAAAATAAGTGTAATTAATCTAACAATAAATAACTAAATTTATACAAAAAGTGCTTAAGATACTAGAAATATTGTAGAATTATTATATAATAAAAAAAAATTAAGAACGATAGAACCCGATGCTGAAAAAGCGGAAATGTGTCATGTCTTATTTGTTTCTGTAGATGAATGGGGGCAATTTCTGTAACTAGCAGACCATAGTTGAACTCTTACTACAATGTTTTTTGAAGTAATCAACAAATTCAGGACTTTTAGTGAAAGGAATATTTTCAAACTCAGCAAGAAACTTTTCAAATGCATCCCTCTCTTTTATATCAAGCAACTCTTTTAATCTCACTCGCATTTCTTTAACAAGCTGTTTATTAGATACCTTAGCATACAGCCTACTCTAAGAACGGAAGACATGCCATTTACATAGTAAATGTCTAATGTTTGGGCCAAATACAACATTGAAGGCTTCGAATGTATTTTGATCATCATCCGTCATTATACAATTAACATTTAAATCAGGAATTGTAACCTTCAAACTCGAAAACAAACAAATCATGGTATTTATATATAAGTAATTACATTATAAAATAAGCTACTGGACAACCTTTTCCATATTTATCAGGAACAATTAAATTAATCAAATAAAAGTCATACCGATTTGTTTTGTGTGTAGAATCAATACATAGAACTCACTTGCTTGCCCTTTGATGTTCTGCCTGGAAGCCCAAGGCAAATGAAGTTTGACAGGTTGGCAAAAAATCCAGATCAGAAGGGCCATAAAGAGTTGGAGTTTTGCAACTTAAACATTAAAATGGGATCATAATTTTCCTTTCGCAAGCATTCAACAATAGAAACAACAGATGTTGAATCGTCTTTTGGAAACAAGGAATTTTCTAAACTCCTCAAGTAAGTCTGAATGACTTTACGTGAAACAAATGCTTCTTTAATTGGGAAAAAATTGCGTTTGTCTCGGGACCCTAATTCTCCCCTCAACATTTTTTGTACTTTTTGAATGGGAACAGAAAAAGATAAGTAGGTTTTAATTATATCACGAGTACTTTGTTTAAGCCGCAGATACTTTAAATTCTCAATGCCTGCATAATGGTTATGGTCAGAATAGTAAGCGACTTCAACTTTATCACTTAGTTCACAGGCACAAATCCTAACAGGACAATTTATATGTGCAGGTATAATTCCTTTACTATTTTTGCGAGTAGTTTTCCTTGGTACTTCCAATGAACGACTTTGGACATAAACAGTACAACAATAACAATGGAAATTTTTTAGAAGGTTCTTTTCTGGTCCCAGAATATTTTCTGAAAGAACAAAATGTTGATGCACTTTCCTGTTCCAGCCTTATTTGAAAACTGCTCATGGAATCAAATGCAAATTGTTTAACCTTATTAAGCTGATGATTACTTAACATATGCTTATTGAAAATTACTTCAATAAGTAAATGAATTGGTGCAACTAGGAAAAGGGCAATAATGAATAACTAAATTTGTAATACAATTCTTAATATGTTCATAAAAGGATTTTCTATTTTTGAAAAATCTACTGCATTTCTCACATACACGTGGTTACAAAGGTTCAGCAGGACTTGAACATTTTTCGTGACAATTTAAAGAAAATTTACTAGAAAATGTTTTAAAACAAATTTTACAAGCATAAACAGGGAAACTAAGAGCCAATTTGATAGATGGAGAGTTATTTGTAATACTGCAAGAATCATTTATTACATCAGACAGTTTGGATTTCTCAATACAAGAATGTTTGTGGTTAGAAAATGAAGATTTAGTAGAAAAAGTACATAAGCATGTGTCACATTTCCTGGGATAAGTAACTTTTCCTGACATAGGTAATGACAAAGAACAGCTTGAAGAGTTTGTATGCTTCTTATAAAGATAGTAAGATGGGAATGACTCCTGACATACTTTTGAAATTGCACCTCCACCATTTTTTTGTGTGGACATGACTTTTAATAAATTGTCAACTGGGTTTTCTAATTCACTCAAACTTTCTAATACACCAAAAGGATTTGATACTTCAATGTTAAACATTTGCATGGAAAATACTGACTGCAATATACTTGGACACTGGGAATGATAAGGCAAAGGTATAGAAAATGCAGAAGAAAGTTCAGATGTTGCAGCAGGTACAGACAAGGAAGGCATAAGGATGGAAAATGGAGTTTCAGAAGTAAAGGATTGAGAATGTTGAGGTAAAGGCTTAGAAGAAAGTTTAGACTCAATAGCAGGTACAGGCAAGGAAGGAACAAAGCTGGAAAGAAGAGCATGAGAAGTTATAGGTAGAGAGCAATGAGGTCATGGAAACTGCAAGGAGGTAGAAGAGACTGTCTGAGATAACAAAGGCTAAGTAAGAGAAGTAACAGGTTTATTTAGTATTGAAGCAAATGAACAAGCTGGAGAAGTAAAACGGACAGAATCAATAACAGGTAGAGAAAGGAAGGCACTGTTAGAATGCAAGACTGGAAATTCATCAGAAGAATAGACAAACTGCTCATTACTTAGAGATGAGCAGAATGTATTGTAGAACTGAATGTAGATGAATGTATTGGCAGAAACTTTATCACATAAAAACATTTTGAACAATTTCTTTCTTAACAACAAAAGAACAGAGCATTGGTATAGAATCTGTGAAACGAAAAGTACTTGCCTCTGATGGTGCTAATTCCAGTGCATTGCTTTTGGTCATTTCGACACTGCCACTTCCATTCATCTGTTGACCATAGAAGAAAGACATGCAAGTTAAAATGGCAATAAAAAGGGCATACACAATGCAAAATATATGTCATTTTAGGTCATATGTAATCAAAAAGTATACTTACAATAGACTTTGCTTTCCGGCGATACATGTATTCAGTTGAGATTATTGGGTTTTTAGCACCCAAATAAGAAGTAATTCATGAATAACGATATATTTAAACGGCATTACACAAAATGATAATATTAACAATATAGCATTAATATTCACAGTTCACATAGCTCGCTTTGCTGGATAACTCATAGCAGCTCACTCGTTCGTGTTGACAAGGCAGAGTGTTTTTCATCTTGTTCAACCGTTCTCTGTGCGAACCGGTTTACTTTGTCTTCATCTGTGGTGTTCTATCCATCCGCGCGGTTGCTGTATTCTTCCGCGCTAATGGTGAACCGCCACAGGTAGCCTCCCACCAGTGACATATTAAGCATATCTGGGATTGAAACATACTCGTCGTCCAGAGTGAGTTATAGTTTCAGGTCAGGATGTCCTTGCTGTTCTGTCCTGTTGCAAGTTCTCGTGTGGTGTTGGAGGCTCTGATGCAGGCAGTCGAGGAGAGTCACAGTCACGCAACACATAGGCAGGTTGAACATGATCAATATTCACTGTGAGCTCTTTCCCATTTTTGTTGATCTTCAAGATTTTTTGTTTCTGTCAAGCACTGAAACGGACCTTCATAAGGAGGCTGAAGCCCCTTTCTGTGTGCGTCCGCCCGGAGAAACACATGGCTGCAGGAGCTCACGTCTTTACTAACAAATACTGAGTGTTGACCATGATGCTTAGTTTTAGGAGGTAGCAGATGCTGCATCACTTCTTTCAATTTTCCTACAAAAGTAGAAGGATCTGGGCTGTCTGTGGTCAGGCTTAAAAATTCCCCAGAATGGGAGCTCCATACACCATCTCTGCAATTGTCGCCTCCAGGTCCTCCTTCCATGTGGCTCAGAATCCCAAGAGGATAGTCGGTAGTGCTGAACCTTTAGTAGTAGTATGAACTGTAGTAGTAGTGCTGAACCTTTTAGTAGTGTAGTGACTTACCTGAACCTTTCCATGTGCCATGATGGCAGCTTTCAAATGTCGGTGGAATCGTTCCACTTAACCATTCGCAGCTGGATGGTATGATGTTGTGCACTGTTGAGCAGTACCGAGAAACTTGGTTAGGGCTTGGAAAAGAGAAGACTCAAACTGAGTACCTTTATCTGTAGTCAACTGGAGTGGTGGTTCAAACCGGGAAATCCATACCAAGTAGAAAGCTGTTGCGAGCGTGTTAGCAGATACATCCACTAAAGGAAACGCTTCTGGCCATTTAGAGAAGCGATCAACACAGGGGAGGCAATATCCAAAACCTTCCGATGGGGGAAGAGGTCCCACTAAATCGATGTGGACATGCTCAAACCTGGCACTAGGAGGAACAAAGTCGCCATGTTTGCTTCTAGTATGCCGCAACACCCTTGCTTGCTGACACTTTAAACACGTACGAGCCCACAATGTCACATCTGCTTTCATGGAAGGCCAAACATATCTTTCTCTGATCATCCTTACTGATGCTCTTATTCCTGGATGTGAAAGTGAATGTAGGTTTGTAAAAACCTTGCATCTAAAATTCTCTGGAACGAATGGGCGGATACGGCCTAGAGACACATCACAATGCAAGGTAACTGGAGGTTCACCTACTGGGAGAGGTTGCAGTACCAGTGAAATTGTATTTGAAGACAAAATTGCAATTCAGGATCTGTCTGTTGCTCCTCAGCCATCTTTTGAAAGTTGATTGTGTATGGTAATCCAATGGTAGAGATGTGTATCCTAGAAAGTGCATCCACAACGACATTGTCAGTTCCTCTTAAGTGACGAATGTTGGTTGTGAATTGTCCAATTAGGTCTAGTTGCCTCAGCTGACAAGGTGAGCACTTGTCTTCCTTTTGCCGAAAGGCAAACGTCAATAGTTTGTGGTCGGTAAACAGAATGAAACTTCGACCTTCTACCATACAACGAAAATATTTAATGGCCATGTAGGCTGCCAAAAGCTCTGTCGTATGCACTGCATCTCTGTTGAGCAGGAGAAAGAGACATGGAATAAAATGCAATCAGTGGTAACCTGTTGTTGAAGTGCAACTCCAACAGCATTGTCTGATGCATCCACTACTATAGTAAGAGTGGCATTAACAGAAGGATGGTACACAACAGTAGCCTCTGCCAAGTCATGTTTACATTTTTCAAATGCGCTTTTGGCTTCATTTGTCCAAGTGATGGGTGTTTTGTCATTTTTCTTGGCTCCTTTCAAAAAAGCATTTAGCACGGCTTGCATTCTAGCTGCATTTGGAACGAATCGTCTGTAAAAATTGGCAAGTGCTAGGAATCTGCGGAGCTCTTTTACAGTACTTGGTTCAGGGAAATCCGTGATAGCTGATACTTTTTTCTGAAAGTGAGGTAATACCATCAGGATTTACTATGTGGCCAAGAAATTTCAGATGATTTTCCCAGGACACATTTGGAAGCATTCAGCCGCAAACCGTACTCCTCAAAGTGCTGGAATACTTGTTTCAGATGCTCCAAATGATGGATTTCACTCTCTGATGCGACCAGGACATCATCAAAATATGGCACACTTCCATTCCACTTAAGACATAGTGAATAAACCTTTGGAATGTGGCAGCGGCGTTGGAAAGTCCAAATGGCATGTGAAGGAATTCAAAAAGTCCAAATGGTATTGCAACAGCCGTCTTGGGCACATCTTCTAGCACTGGGATCTGATGATAGGCTTTTGCTAGATCCAAAGTGGACAAAATCTTTTTCCCATCGAGCACCTGCAGACAATCCTGAATGTGAGGAACTGGATAGTGATCTGGTACAGTCACACTATTCAGTTTCCTCTAATCTCCACATGGGCGCCAATCTCTGTTGCTTTTCGTAACCATGTGCAGAGGTGAGCTTTTTGATGGCCTACAAACTCCTGTTTTCACAAGAAATTCCAACTATTGTTTAGCGGCTTTTAAGTTGTCAGGGGGAAGTTGTCGTGGTCTTGAGAAAACTGGTGGACCCATAGTCTGTATGCAGTGCTTGATATCATGCTTGGCTTGTTGTGTCGAACTAGCTTCAGTGAGAGAAGGAAATTCAGACAGCAGTCAATGGAACTCTGTATCTCCACTGATTGTTTTGATATCAGCACCCTTTCCACACTGTACAGTTCCTCGGGATTGAAGCTTTGTAAGAGGATCGATCAAGCATCCTTGACGAATGTCCATCAACAGTCCAAAGTGACAGAGAAAATCTACGCCAATAACTGGCTGCACTACTTTTGCAATGACAAAAGGCTAATGGAAAGCTCTACGCAGGCCTAAGCCCTTCCAGCTTGAGGAGAAGCTGGCCAAAAGTTGGGATTTCAGTTCCATTTGCCGCAAAAAACTGAAGTTTCGATTTTTGACAGTGCTGTTTGGACGTTGAGGGTGGAATAACTGAAATATCTGCACCTGTATCGATCAGAAATTTCAAAGCTGTCGATTTATCTGAAGGATATAAACGGTGTATTTCAGTTGCGCCGTCACCTGATGGGCCGAGTGACTGCCATACTAGTTTTCCGACTGGAATGAGCAAGGTGGTCTGCACTGTTGAGCCCTCTGCTTAAAACGTTGGTGATACCAGCAGTGGGCAGGATTCCCCACTTCTCTGCTAGCTGATCTAGGTCGAAACCGTCTTCTAGATTCCTGGGAATGGGACCGAGAACGTGCTTCGAGGTGAGAAGAGATCTCCATCAGTGTTGTTAGCAAATTCGCTTCTTCCAACGTTGTTACTGCACGGATAGCAACAGAATCAGTAGCAGCTGCCATAATGCCGTCTGCCATCTCCGCTAATCGATCCAGCTTGTCATTGGAAATGGCCATGATTTGCTGTACATGTGTTGGGAGTCTTTGTAAAAACAGAGATTTCAGCAGTTCTTCACTGATTTTATTTTCTGTTTTACTCCTCATTTCCAGTAACAGGCGGGACGGTTTCCTGTCGCCGAGCTGCATACCAGAAATCAAATCCCTCAATCGTTGTTCTTCGGATACGAGATTTCTGGAGTGCAACCCGCTGGGAGACCTCCAATCAGCTATGACTTTTGTCCAGGATGTGCTAGGGATCTTCAGAGGTAGAGAAGTCATGGTGATCTGGTCGGTGGCAGAAGCGGGAATGAAGGCAGGAGGGCGGAGCCGTCTTAAATGGTGGAACAGCAGCTGGAGTAGGAGCCAATCAGGAGCTAGTTGTAGGCAATGGGTGGTGGTGGAGGTGAATTCTGAGTTGGCAATCGGGACCCAAGGGATTCCTGGTAAAGGAGGCGTGGCTATGAATGCAATCTGAGGGGGGTGCATGAGAGACGAGGATACGGGGACTTCACAAATTGAACAAGAATGAAGTAATATCAAAACGGGGGGAGGGGGTTAGAAATTAAAAAAGAAGACATTCAATGACGACAATTTTATAGTAGTATGTCTAGGTCTTCTGGTATTAGGGTTTGGGTGGTAGCTTTCAAGCTCTTTAATTGCTTCGTTATCAATATTATTTAAATTATCGAAAAAGTTAGTTGCGAGCTTTTTGATAAATTCTTTAATGGGGGGGATTTTTAATGCTTTTTTGATATCCCCGTTCCTCATAAACCATCTAGCGTTGGATATCTGTCTGAGAATAATATTCTGGCACCTGTCTATTTGATTGAAGTTGGAATCAACTGCATAGCTCCAAACTGGGCTATCATAAGTAAGTACAGGTCGCAGTATAGATAAGCACTTTATTTTCTAGATACATTTCTGAATTCCGAGCAATTAGAGGGTTAAGTATTCTGCAGTTATCTCGGAATTTTTGTCTAATATAAATAATGTGGGATTTCCAAGTTAATTTAGCGTCTAGGATAATGCCTAGGTATTTACATTCTTGAGACCAAGGAATGTGGGTGTTATGAAGATAAATATTAGGGTGGGGAAGTTTTCTTCTTTTAGAAAATAAAGCTAATTCAGTTTTGGATGTGTTGACTGAAATTTTCCATTTTTGGAACCAGATCTTGAGTTCTATGACGTGCTTGCTAAGAGCGAGTGCAATGTATTTGAGGTTTTTATTTTTGGCCAGAATTGCCGTGTCATCTGCATAAATGCATAGAGTATGTTGTGTCTTTGTGGGATATCATTTATGAATATTGAATAAAGACAAGGACTTAATTTCGCCCCCTGGGGCACACCAGCTTGGATGGGTTGAAGTTTGGAGAGTGAGACTCACTCTTACTGTGAAATATCTGTTTTCTAGGAAGGAGGCAATCAATTTAATTAAGGAGGGAGAGATATCGCACATAATGAGCTTATGTACGAGTCCAGGAATCCATACTTGGTTAAATGTTTTCTGGATGTTGAGGAAGATTGCATCGGTGCTGTACCTGTTTTCAAATCCAGAGGTAATAAATTCGACTGTTCTGAGCAGTTGGTGGGTGGTAGAAAGTTTAGGTTTAAAACTGAAGTGATAGGGAATGAGTGTATTGGAGTTTTCGAGGTAGTTATTTAATTGAATTGGAGTGAAGTGCTCTGTAGTTTTACTGAGTGTTGGGAGAAGTGATATGGGTCTGTAACTGGTGGGGTTTGTGGGATCTTTCCCAGGTTTAAAAATAGGGATTACACTTGCAGTCTCCCATGCATTGGGGAAGTATTTGAGTTTGAAAATATTATTAATAACATGAAAAATTTTTGGTAAGAAAATAAGGGTGCGTTACAAAGCATTTTGTTAGCAATTCCGTCCTTGCCTGGAGCTTTGTGTATGTTTAATCTTCATATGTAGTTAATTATATCAGAAGGGTTGGGGGGTGGGAGTGGAGGGATGTCTGTGAGGTTATTAAATTCAGTGATTGAGCGGTTGACTTTATTTTCAGTTTCAGTGTCGTGCAAGTCATTGAGAGTAAATTGATCTTTGAGGCTGTCTGCGATTGTTTCAGCTTTATCTGTGTTTGAATAGGCGATTCCAGCTGCGCCATGAAGGGCAGAAATTTTAACATGTTTATTGCACATTCTTTTAGCTGTGTTCCAGAGTGTATTGTCGTCAGGTTGTACAGGTATGAGTTTATTTTTTCAGTTAGTTTGCTTAAGGTCTTTTTTCATTTTTTCTGCTCTTTTGTAGAGTTTGAGTTTTCTTCCGAGTGCGGGGTTTCTTGTGGCTTGCCAGTCTCTTAGTTTTGTTGCAGAGTGTAAAAATGTTCCTCAGTTTGCTGTTGGTATTAACTTCTTTTGAGTTATCGTGGAATGCGTTTGTAATTTCGTTTGTTAAGTGGTTAATTTGATTATCCAGGTCATTATTAGTCTTGATATCAATTATGGGATAATTAGAGGTTATTTAGGTCATTAGAGTTAGGTTTGTTTTAAAGGTTTTATCAGGTTTGGGAGCGTTGCAATTGAAGAAGTTGAGAATGACGGGATTATGATCTGAGCTTAGTTCAGGGACAGAAGTTATGTTATATGGGTAGAGAAAATTTTTAGTGACAGCAAGATCAATAAGAGAGGCTGAATGGTGTCCGTATCTAGTGGGGGTGCAATAATATCAAGTCCTGTAATATTGGCGAATGTTTTCAGTTTCCTTCCTCTGGTGGTGGTTTTGATTGATCCCCAAATAGTATTGTGGGCGTTAAAATCCCCTGCAAAAATACAGGAATGTTCTAGTTGCATTAAATTTTCTATATCCATAGTAAATAAAGAGGGGGCTAATCCAAAGTGAACGGTACGACGGCAAACTTTAATTTTTTTGCGATAAATCGCCAAATGTGGTAACATGGTAAAATGGCGGACGTTTGGCGAGTTTCCCATGACTTGGCGAGGGATGTACCGTACACTTTGGTTTTACCTAAAGAGGGATCAGAGGAGGGAGGGATGAATGTAGATAGGACAGGGTCTTTTATTTTTCCCACTCCCCGCCCCCCCCCCCCCCCCCCCCCCCCCCCCCCCCCCGGCCGTGGAAGGTGCCTTTTGATGAGAATATCTGTTCCTCCGCTGGTGTGGTGATTATTAATTCTGTCAGTGTTATAGAACTCATAATTGGCGATGAAAATTTTTTGTGGGGGTCTAAGGTGGGTCTCTTGGATTAAAATAATATCGGGGGAGAGCTTATCTATAAATTCTCGTAGCTCGGGTTTACGAGACAGTACTCCGTTTGCATTCCAGAAAACTATTTTCAGACCGAAGGCCGTAACAGACATTTGTTAAGTCCTTTTAAAAAAGTTCTTCCAGAAAAATATTAATTTTCGTATCGGTACTTGGGGCGGATTTAAGTCTTTTACAGATTGTTATTAGTGCCGGAAAGGCTTGAAAGAGAGCTTTTAATTCAGTGAAGACTTCTAGGATTTCTTTACTGTTTGTAACAGCGTTTGGATCGCAAGCAACTGTCTCAAGGTACCGAGCTCGTGGCGCCATCTCTGGGCTTTGATTAGCGTTAGACGTTCCATTTGAGGGAGTACTTGGGTTGGTGACTTGAGCGAATGATTTTTGTGTGTTAAACCAGTTGGATTTAAATAAGTTTTGGGGTTGCGTGGATCTTCTATTGTTCTGGGTAGGTTTAGGGAAGCTTTTGCATCCTTTCCATGAGGCAACATGCCCGCGTTTACACAGAGTGGGTTATCAATTTTTTCTTTAATAATGCATTCAGAAGTAATGTGATTTAATCCACATTTCAAGCATCTAGCCTGTCCCTGGCATATTTTAGAACTGTGATGAAAGTAATTACACTTCCAGCACTGCGTGAAGCCTGCTTTTTTCTTGAAGGATTCAACTGTTATTTTGAGATGTAAAATTGATTTGAGGTTATATATTTTTTTTGGGTGTTTTTTATCGTTAGGAAGTTCGATTAAATATATGGCGAGAGGGATTCTGGGACGTTGTTGTTTAAGTTGGGCTACTTTTAGCATATGAAAGCCAAGTGATTCAAGATCCTTTTTTATATCTTCGCAAGGAGTCTCGGGGGGGGGGGGGAATATTTTTGAAGACCCCTTTAACCGGTCTCTCTGAAATGGGTTGCACTACGTAAAAGTCGTGCTTGTCTCTTCGTAACATATCAATTATGCCTTTGTGGCTGATATCATCAGTTGGCTGGATCCTAATGTATCCACTGATGAAGTTGTTGCTAGTATCGCTGAATTTTCTGTTGATTTCTTGGAGAATTAAATTGTAATTTTTTGTTAATCTGAGCATGACGGGATGGGGTTTTAGGTTGGATTCATTGTTATCAGAGCCAGTTGCTTGCGATTCCTGCAATCCTACAAATTTATTGCGAGTTTTAATGGGGGGAATAGGTATATTGTTTGTGATATTTTCTGGGTTTGAATTTCGTCTAGCTATTTTATTTCTACGAGGGAGTTGGAATTCTTCCTCTCGGTCTTTGTTATTAATTTTGATAGTTAGATGGTTAAGTCGTGGTTGAATTTAAGTTTGAGTTGGAATTTAAATCTAAATTTTTGCCTTCAGTTTGCTAACCAGGAAAACCCAAGGGGAAGTCCCATTCTCAATATCATTATGTTTAGAACAATCAGGAAAAGCACAATCAGAAATTAGAGCCAACTCACCCGATGTCTTGGCCACCACCGCTTCCAATTCCACATGAAGGTGGGTTCTTCTGAAGTAGTCATATAATCCAGGTTTTACGTTTTGTAAGTCCGCATTGAGCAGTTTTTGGGTGAATTCAATTTCTTTGATAGTAGTTTTAGTTTTTTGGTGAATTGTAGGTATGATATGCGCTCGCATTTCTTCTGATGTCGCAGTCGTTGATAAACGAAACTGGACGTAAGATAATCTTGATGATGCTGTCAGGCAGCGATAATAGATTTTCCTGATCAAGTGAGATGCGGAGATGATCTCCGCTCTCCTCGCTTTTCGTGCTATCGCACGGCATACTGGGAACACAATCGTTTCCGAAATGCATCATATGGCTCGTCTGCCGGCGGATTCAACATAATGTCGCCAACGGCTTCCAACTCCTTTGCTTCCAAAGCAGCCACGATGTGGTGGAACTTTGATTTCCGAAGTCACACCGGCCAGCGTAAATTGACTTTCCATCTGTCGAAACCATAGTGCCGGGTTAGCTTCCCTCAGCACTATCCTGACAATGGACTCGTCTCCGGCCCAGGGGCGAGGTATCCCGTAATCAAGAAGTGCCGGATTAGCACGCCAAAACGGCGGGGCTTTCACGGCGGCACGTGCTATGCTTGCACTTTGGTCGTTAGGCATAATTATTCACACATAACAAAAATAACGATTAATTTTGCAGAAGCACTTCACTAGAATTGTCATAAGCCAGGTTAGAGTCTTTTTCACCGTATAAATACTCCGATGGAAAAAGAATGTTCCAGAATTCACGTGTTTCTTTTAAGTCACCAATATTGGGTTTTTAGCACCCAAATAAGAAGTAATTTCATATTTGGATAAAGATATATTTAAACAGCATTATATAAGATGATAATATTTACAATTCAGATTTAATATTTACAGTTCGGATAGCTCGTTTTACTGGACAGCTCATAGCAGGTGTCCTACGCGTCCGCAAGGTCTCTGTGGTGGTTCAACCGTTCTCTGCGAGAACCGGTTTACTTCGTCTTCATCCGCGGTGTTGTATCCATCCGCGCGGCTGTTGTATTTTTCGCACTGGTGGTGAACCGCCACAAGATCTTAATAAAAAAATAATAAAATTTCAATCACTAACTCAGCAGCACGTAAAAACAACAACAGTACGCAGGAACAAGGCAATCAAAATGGCAGATATCTTAATAAAAAAATAACTTTTCAAACATCAACTCAGCAGCACAAGGACAACACTATACACTGGAGAGAGGATATCAACAAAATGGTGCTCGTCCTCAGTGCTCAGAGCTTTTGCAGCCAACACTCGCCAAACCGGTTCTACGTCACTAGTCGCATTTTCAAAAAAGGTTCACGTCCGGTCTTCTCAGTGCCGATCCCCATTCGCTCCTATCTGTATAATCCAAACTTACTGGACTGCGGAGTTCAGGTTGAAGTTAAACTTTACTGGCAGATGAAGTTAAACTTTACACAGGTGATTTTGAAATCTTTGTAACGGATCCGGATCGGCAAAAACGTGGTCCGCTTTCATTCATAGGAAGAAGCTATAAGTAATGCACAGAAATTGTTTTTTGCTTTTTGTAATAATTAGTGAAGGACATAAAGGATTGGGGCAAAAAAGTAATAGGGTAAGCTTTTCCTCTATTCGTCGTTTTGGTCAAAGAAATCGGTCATTTTTTTGAAAAAATAATCGAACATAATATTTTATTCTGCCCAACATTAATTGTTTGGCAATGCGATGCTTAAAAAGACATGAAATGTTATTTTTCAAGACGAAAGTTTTCCGAAACGTTAATTAATATTTAGTTGAAACATTTCATTTATCGAAAGAGTCCATTTTGTTGCTTCGGAAAAACTATGTTTACAGCTTGGAGAAAATATCAATTCAGATTCATGTGAATGTAATACTCGTATTCGTCGAAATCCATATTTTTTTGCTTATAAGGTGGGCTTACACACAACCACCGATCGGTTGTGTGTAAGCCCACCACCTTGTGGTTGTATACGAAAACGGCATGTAGTTGACTCTTGTTATTATGCTATTGTTCGCTCTTCATGCGCACACGTCTCCCTTTGTGCGCATACGTTATCTTTTCTACGCATGATGCACATATGTAGCACCTGGCTAATCGGATACCTTATATTGTAAAACGTCACGGATTTCTCACCAATATTCCAGTAACCATTTTGAATGTGCACGTTGTTTTCCAATGCTAAACAATGAAATTCAAATGTTCGTTGTGTAGTGCTGATTTTTTTATAAGTATCATTTGCACGACCATTTATCATGAACCAATGGGGTAAAAAATGATGATAAAAATGTTAAAAGCGAGAATGTTTGCGGAAAACATTTCGCGTCTAAGAAAGTTTATCGAAACACGTGGGAGAAAATTCATCGAGAAAAGGCATTAGAGCTAAATGCAACAGTTTGATTTACAATAAATTATTTAACAGATTATCAAGTTGATATGCAGATTTTCTTGGTGAATTTGTTCACCCAAACTTCCTGAAGGAGTTCAAAAAGATAAACCTAGATATTGTTCCTGTCGCATTGAATTTAATAGTGATTAATATTAGACCATCTTATCCTTTGTTTCTTCATTATATTCATCATTATGTGCTATTTTATTAATTTGTAAATTCTACATAGCTAAGCTAAAATTCCATTTATTTAGCCCTTTGAACGGCAAAAATATTTCAGCTGAATGCTTTGAAAACGGCCTCTCTGTAGCTAAATGGTGAACGCAAATGTTTCGGAGCCGGTTTTCGGGTAATAAACAGAGAGCAACTTCCTACGCCGGAGCCGGTTTAAGAGTAATAATCGAAGAACGACTTTCTGCGACGGAACCGGTTTTAGAATAGTCATCAGAGAGCGACTTTCTACGTTCCAGCCGGTTGAAGGGTTAATACAAAAATAACAAATTTGATAACTTGTTTTTAATTCTTCGCTAGAAGTTATGAAAAGTCCTACAAAATGGTGGTCCTAATGCATTCAAATTTCATTTATACCAAAGAACCTGGTTTTTTATAAAAATCTTCTTTTTTGTTTTTTCAATAAAACCCACATTTTTTACCAACCTTGATCTCAAATAATTGAGATAAATAATCTATAAAAACACAATGTTCACAAAAACTAAAATCAATTTTTTTTGTAGGAATGAAATGAAGAAAATCTATATCTTTATATATAAAAGGCAAATACAATGACTCTCGAAATCTCCAAATCACATTGACTTGAAATTTGGCAGGCTGTTGCTTCTTGGGGAGTAGGTGCTCACTAAGAAAGGATTTTTCCAAATTTTAATTAGAATTCAAATTATTTAAAAATTGCTTTAAATTTTAACGTTTCTCCGGAATAACTTCGGATCCTATTATCGCAAAACAACTATTTTTACACGACACCAATTTTATTTTTCATGCGACATTTTGTTCAATTTTAATTGATGTTTCGAAATGTTTTAAAACATGAATTGTAACAATATTTTTATTGTTGTAAATAAAATTCAAACCATCTCATGATTTCAGCAAATCTTTTATTCACGCGCTTTTGCAAATGTTACGGTTGTGATAGTATAAATTGTTTTCTTGGGAAATTTACACCAAAGCAGAATTTTCAGTTTAATAGTAATTGCATTTCTCAAATATTTTATCGCACCTGCTTCAAAGTAATATTTTTATAAAGCGTGACAACAGATATTTGATTTCAGTTTTGTTACTATTGTGTCTGAAGTATACTGAAATGATTTTCATCCTTTCTTCAAGCATTTAATCGCGTGCTTTCCTGCCATTTTAAAATTACGAGACATGAAAATGCTTTAAAATGTTTGCATATTGCATTATAAGTAATTTTTTATTAAAATTTTGGTTAGGCTTAAGAGTACAATACTGCTGCCAAACTTGAATTTCCTCAAGTGATAACTAATCAAATTTGATATTAGAAACTAGAAATTACAGCCTGAAATTGAAATTACAAAAAGGCAATAGTGTTCGGGAAAACTAACTAATTTTTAAATTTTATTGTCTACCTCCTAAACTCCCGGGTCTTTTAGATGTTTATGAATTTTTTGAAGCCTCACTTTTTGTACCCACTGGTTCACATGGGCCTCCAGCATGTTCAGCTTTCGTGACTTTATTCAGCTTTAATCATTCTGCCGATGAGTGATAGATGAATTGAGTGATAGTTATTTGAAACGCAGTTTTTAAATTTCGTTAGCTGTGGTGCAACATATAGAATTATATCGCTTGGATTTTAACATTTACCTCTTTATCTATTTTACTATTTGCCAAATACAATAATATAAAATAAAAAATAAAAACTAATTTAAAAGGGGGAACCAGCTGGTCGCCGAAGGCGGCTAGTGTACACAGTCCAGTCACAATAATGTGACCACCTGTCAAAAGCCAGAATAACCACCTTTGGCAGAGCGGACCGCTACGAGACATACAGGAAGAGAGTCAATTAGGTTTCTGAAGGTGTTCACTGGGATGTTGAGCCATGCCGACTCCAGTGCCGTGGCCAGCTGCGCTAGATTTCGCGGTTGAGGATCCATGGCGCGAACAACCCGATCGAGGTGGTCCCACAGATTCTCGATTGGGTTTAAATCCGGTGAATTTGCTGGCCAGGGGAGTACGGTAAACTCATCCTGGTGCTCTTCGAACCACGCACATACACTGCGAGCTGTATGACACCTCGCATTGTCCTGCCGATGAACAGCAGTCAGCATAGGTGCATTAACCAGGCGTCTGCTGCGGAGGCCCATGCGCAGCAACGTGCGCTGAACCGTTGTTGAGGATACACTCTTGGTTCATCTGGGCGGTCAGTTGCTCAACAGTTGCACGTCTATTCGCCCGAACGCACCTCCGTAGCCTTCGTTCGCCTCTGTCATCTATAGCCCGTGGTGCACCACATGTGCCGCTGATTTTGGATAGTGCCATATTGCCATGCACGGTATACTTTTACCACGGCGGCACGCGAACAGTTCACAAAATTAGCCGTTTCAGAAATGCCCACCCTTGGCCCGAAAGCCAATAATCATGCCCTTTCGGACGTCGGATAAATCGCTACGTTTCTGCATTACGCCAACGATTGAAATGCTTTCCGATGCCCTAGGACATCCTTTATATACACTGTGCTGCCACCTGCCTTCTGTGATTGGTTATTTCACGTTGACGTCGAAAGTAGGTGGTGGTCACATTAATGTGACTGGACTGTGTTTATAAAAGGCAAATACCATGACTCACTCATCACAAAATCTCCTAAACCAGGAGGTCTAGAAACTTGAAATTTAGCAAATAGTTGCTTTTTGGGCAGCAGGTGCTCACCAAGAAAGGATTTTTCAAAATTTTAATTAATTAAAATGTACCTAAAATTTTAACTTTTTCCCGCAATAACCTCGTAGCATATTGTCGCACAAAAACCATTTTAACACCATCTTAAAGTTTAAAATTTAGCGTTTCAATGACACCAATTTTGTTTCCATGCGACGTTCTGTTTAATTTTAATTTTTGAAAATGTTTTCATATCCAATTTCCAGGGGAGAAACGGCGATGTTCATTGTTCCTCAAGGTCACAGCACAAGCTTATAGAACTGAAGGGGAGGGTTTGTGACGAGTTACGATCTAGCGAGCCTGAATATGGTTCGAGGTTTCAGCCTGAGAAGGCGACGTCACTTCTTCCGCACGTTTAACAACGGGAAAAATGACGTCTCCCAACCCAACCGGGGGTACCAGAATAGACCCCATAGTCACATCAGTGGCGGAGAGTCGGGAGGGGGCGACGAGGGTCAGTCGCCGCTACTTTTTTAGGGAAAGATTAAATTTTTATTTCATTTTAACTGCTTGAAACTAGGAATTACAAAAAAAGCAAGTTTTCGAGAAAATTAGCTAATTTTTGAATAAATTTTTTAATTTTATTGTCTATCTTCTATACTTCCGGGTCTTTTAGATGCCTATAAATTTTTTGCCTCCTCACTTTTCCCACCCAATCTGGCACCCAATGTTTCACACGGGTCTTCAGCATGTTCAGCTTTCGCGACCATATTCAGCGTTAATCATTCTACCGATGAGTGATAGATGAATTGAGTGAGATTTATTTGAAACGTATTTTTTTCGTTTCGTTAGTTGTGATGCATCCTAAAGAATTATATCGCTTGCATTTTAAAATTTACGTCCTTAGCTATTTTACTATTTTCCAAATACAATAGAATATTCACTTTTTTGTTCATCTTTCCTGAGTTATTGCGGGTGATACCGCGACGGGGATTACTTTAATTACTATAAAATACAAAAAGAAGTTATTTAAACAGGCGAACCAGCTGGTAGACGAAGGCGGCTAGTACTGAATATAAGAAAAACATTTGTTACAAAAATCTTTCTGTGGGTGTATGTTGTAAACAGTCCAACATGCAGGATAATGGAGAATGAAGGTTTATTCACAAATGTGCAGGAAAACACCTAGCACAGGCAACAGGAAACCAATAGATCTTGCACAGATTAGCAACGTAAACAGAGATTCACAGGTAATAACAGTTCAGCATTTTGAGATTTAGCAACACAAACAATCAGCAAATCACTAATAACGACAATAACAGCACTTTCAACAGTGCTCAGCTCACAAGTTTTCTAGCTCGCACTGCAGACGAAACTCCAAAGTCGTTCCAGTCGATCAACACACTCCTCTCTGATCCAAGCGCGGCCCTTATATATTCTCCCCGTCAGGCCGTGACGCCACATGGAGTTTTCTCGCACATTCAAACGTATTTTCTTTCCTAATAGAGACATGGAGAAAAGGGTCGCATTTTCTGGAATCATCAATTTGTCGCCAAGTCGCCAAAATGGACGCCAAGGTTAGGGGTCCAGGCCCGGCTATCCCATACTTACCCCTGTAAAACTCTCTTCCCAAACATAAGACTATTCAGGCAGGAAAGCGACATTACATTTTTGCAACACATTCTATAAACTGTTGCATTTCTATTTTTTTCAACAATTATGTGTATGGTAACTAGAGAAAATAAAATTATGAAATTCAGTCATGAACTCACTCCATTGTGAAGTGTTTTGTTCTGCAAAAAGTATTGATTGGATTTCCTTGCATTCTTTTATGTGTTTGTTTCCAATACTACAACTAATCAAAATAGGGGAAGTGGGCACCAATTTTACATCACAAATTTAAACGTTTCTGCTAGCTATAAGTTGCCTCTTTTATGCTATTGTAACACAGTAAAACCCAGGTTGACCAAAACCCGGGTTATCCGAAATGCCTCTGAAATCGCAAATCCAAAAAACACGTATTGTACTGCACGGAAATTTTGCTATGGGCACTTGAAAATACTTAAACATACGGTTTCAAGTTATCTTAAACTCCAACTTTCAATTAAATAGTATGATGGTAGAAGAATAAAAAAAATTTCAACATAAAATAGTAAAGATCCCTGAAAACAGATTTTTATTAGTACTAAAATTAGACACAATGGTAATTACTTACCAAAGCCTTTTCATTTATGTCTTCAAGCCATTCTTCAAGCTTGTGACATATTCTATAGAATCTCAGGGAATCTTTATTTCAGATGGCATTTGAACAAATGCAGATGAATGAGATCACTTTCTCTAAAATTTTAAAATAGTGTTAGCTATTTTGGTTAAATTTCACAATTTATCGAAAAGAACAATTAATTTTTCAAACATTATGTTTTCATTGCACAATAGCGGACAACTTTTTAAAGTAACTTGTTTCAAAATATTTGCTTCAAACACAGGCAGATACCTAAAAATATTATCGAATAAATAAGATTAATTTTCGATTATGCCGTGGCGGTATTCTTCAGCAATCAGAAAAGAAATTATAATAGCAAATCCATAATTTTAGTTTGAAAACTTATTTGAACTAAATAAAAATAAGTTTAATCATGAAATTTAATTAAAAATATTATAGAAATGAATAACTGAACTTACCACACACACACACACACATTGTTAAAATCCATCCACTACAAGTGCGAGTCTGTCTGCGGAATGTTTACGATTTGTTGTTCATCGGTACGGTTGCGGTTGTATTTCACAGTTATTTATCCCAACGTGAAACCTATGTTGGGCCAACGTTGTTGTTGCCAACCGCATAAGCTGAGATTGGGTTTTTGTTGGCTAATTGTTGGCAAAATTACCCACCGTTTGCCATCAATGCCGACCATTTCCTAACGTTGGGCCAACCAACTGTACTACTAGGGTACCGCGAAGGCGATACTTTTTTTGCAGCGATTTCCCCACTGTTTTCTTTTAAGTCTACGTCTACGGCCACACGAGCGAGTTCTAGCAGTCGCGACTTGAAGGTCAACCGCATTCGAATTATAGACAACATGCTGAAGAAGCAAGGGTGGCCACATGGCGCTTTTTTCACCGCTTTGGGGGAATTCTATCGGCGCATTCTCGCGACTGTCGCGAAGCGATGCACTTGGGTGCATTTTTTTCGCGCGGGAAAATAATCGCTTTGCTCCTTATCGTGGCGTCCGTTGGTATTTTCTTGTGTTTGGCTCTTCAGTGTTTGGTATTCAAGATAATTATATCATGGAATACTGCTTGGATAGTGAGCTCATGATTCTTGAAGTTGAAAAATATCCATATCTTTACGATTTAAGGCATAATGATTTCAAAAACCGTGAACTTAAAAAAGATGCTTGGATGGCTGTAACTAAGAATGTTATTGAAGAAAAATGGGACCAAATGGATGAAAAAACAAGATCTAATGTTGGTAAGTAGTATAGAAATTAACTTTTTTTGAAACGGACTAAAAAGTATAAATAATTTCTTCTAGCCCCATACAGTTAAATCCCATCAGATTTAAAACGAAAACGTGTGGGCGCATGTAATAAATAATTGATGTATAAATAGTTTGTTCAGTCATAACAATTTTGTGCAATGGAAATGGTATGAACTGTTGTGTGAGTTTCTCATCGACATCTCACACACTCCCTTACTATTAAATATTACGCTCTTACGTTTTCGTTTCGTCTATAATGAATAATCTGTGAACTAGAAAAATATATTTTACATAGTCCTATTTTAAAACATGTATAAAACAGTTAAATATTTTCTGCTGATCTTCTGTGGAATTTTGACAATCGATTTTAAACATCTTGATTGAGATTATGACGGGAGACATGTGCAAATTCGTTATTTCAGTTTCTCTTCCCTGATATAAATAAAAAAATTGTTATTTTCCTGAAAAAATAAGTTATGTGGCAGAGACCTTTGAAATATAATAAAAGGACTGCGCATGCGCAAATATGGTTGAAATATGGTAGTCTTCAGTGGCCCCATGGGCCTCACCATACAAGAACCAAGTCTGTAAATGTTAATAGTTTTGAGATATAATGAAAACGTCCTGCGCATGCTCAAAGATATGGCTAAAATATGGGGTGCTTGAAGATCCCTTGGTCCATCCATATACCCACGAACCAAGTCTGAATGTTAATAGTTTTCAGATATAATGAAAAAACGTCCAGCGCATGCTCAAAGATATGCTAAAATATGGGGTGCTGAAGATCCCATGGTCCATCCATATGCAAACCAAGTCTGTAATGTTATTAGTTTTAGATATAATGAAATACTGTAGGACGGTCATCAAAGGCTTAGTGTTCCATAATAAGATACACAGTAACTGAGACAACTATTATATTATGCAGAATTGGAGTTTACATTTTGAAGGCATTATTCAGTTAAAGGTATTTAAATTAGAACAGTTTAAGTTCGTCATATGATAAGGATGGCACTCATAGCATCTATATCGTCTTTCAAATCGTCGTCGTTTCATCTCGTGTTTTGGTCTTGAGGAACCAAACCAACGTCTTTCATCCCGCCTCGTCGTCTTCTTCGACCGCTTCATCCTCTGACCTCACTCTTGATGGCAGCGCCATCTGCTGTGCTGTGCCCACAATACGCACTGCATCTAAAGATATGGCAAAATATGAGTGCTTCGATGATTCCATGGGTCATCCATATACAGGAATCAAATGTATACATAGTTTTCGAGATATAATAAATAGCATTACTGCGCATGCGCAAAGATATGCTAAAATATGCAGGGGTAGCTTGATGATCCCATGGTCAGTCCATATATCCAAAGAATCAAATCTAATGTTACGTAGTTTTCGAAGATATGAAGAAAACATACTGCGATGCCGCAAAGATATAAGCTTAAAATATGGGTGTTTTGCAGTATCCGATGGGTCATCATATACCAAGAATCAAATCTGTATAGTATTAACGTTTTCGAATATAATGAAAACGTACTACGCATGCCAAAGATATGAGCTAAAATATGGGATTGCTTCGGTGATCCCATGGGTCATCCATAACCCAAGAATCAAATCTGTAACATGTTAATAGTTTCGAGATATAATAAAAACGTACTGCATGCAGCAAAGATATAGCTAAAATATGAGAGTGTCTTAGTATCCACATGGGTCATCCATATACCCAGAATCACATCTGTAATATATTAGTTTTCGAGTTATAATGAGAAGAACGTACTGCGCATGCGCAAAGAATGTATAAAAAGTATGGGTGCTTCTGATGATCCCATGGAGTATCTATAGCCTAAGAACCAAGTCTGTAATTTGTAGTTTTTCGAGATATAATGAAAAACGTACATGCGGATGTAGTCATGCAAAACATGAAATAACGAACAAAGGACAGACAGACAGACAAGAAAGCAATTAATAAAGTACATTGTCAACCTAGGTTCTTAAACTTATGTTTAAAAGTTTCAGTCTCCATCATCGAGGAAGTTGTAACCCCAATCGATCGTCGATTTGTACCGAACAGACAAGACAGACAGACAGACAATGAGAAAGAAAGCTTACAAAACGTTGAAAATGATGTGTCCTGGGCAGCTATTCTTTAGTTCTAAATAATAAATCAAGCATTAAAATATAATATTAATAATCACTGAAATGAACTTGACAATACAATTTCTCAAATTTGTTAAAATTGATATTATTAAAGATATAAGTCAGATTCAAAGGAATTTTTAATTGTAAAGAGTTAAAAATACAAAATAATAACAAACGATAAAAGTAAGAATCGAATTGGATGCCATCAGGAGGTCTATTCTATCATGTAATATCTCAAAACTAGAATAGGTTTTCTGTGAGGAAAAGACTTTAAAGTCCGATTTAATGAGTTCTCTAAGGCCTAGACCTATCTGGAATATGACGGAAGAAAATATTGTATCCAAAAGAAGATTAGATTAAATTAGCTTCTATTATTTTGTCTTTTAGGTATTCCAATTGATATTATTAATGCATAGCTTTCACTTCGTTTAAGGATATTTGTGGAGTGTTGCTCTACTCAAGGTATATTTTAGAATTATAGAAAAGGTATTTAAGAGTCATGCATAACGAATTGTTTTAGATCTCTAGTTTTATATTAAACTAAGAGACTTTTTCTTTAAGAAGCTTTTAGCTTGCAAAAATCTCATATCTGATTGTACAAATTTATTAAGGAGTGTAGAAGAAAGATGTTATTACATTGACAGAGTGTTTAAAAAATAAAAAAAATAGAGAAAACAGAAATGATTGAATCAATTGACACTAACTTTTTGTTCTTCAAATATATAAATATTCATTTCCAAAGATTAGGTATAAAGAAAGAAAACTTCTTTAACTGAAACGAATGTAAAGATCTCCCAGTAAGTGGAAAATAATTAATTCTAAAAGGTTCCTCCTCAATGAATCAACACTAAAATAAAAAAGAAAGAAAAAATGCTGAACTTAGCTTAAAAGAAAGACCCATGTCATAACTCAGAATCCAAACGATCCATGAGTGGCATACTAATTTATAGAC
>BGPR01000184.1:170432-206005 GCA_013235015.1 Araneus ventricosus
TACATTAATTGCAATTATTTAGCTATATAATCATGTAATTTTGCAGATATGTATATTTTGCGTTTTTAATATATTTATTTTAAATAAAAATTTAATTAAAGATTACTTTTAATAATCAAGATGCAGAGAGAACAAGTTTTATAAAGTTATTTATTACAAATTTTTCAAATAGAAATAAAATAATTTTTATGATAGCTGATTCTATGTATGAAAAAAAGTAAATAGTTTAGGGTTTGAACTTTTATATCGAGAAAATGCAAAGATAACATAAAGATCAATTTATATAAATACTCATCATATTATGAATGGTATGTAACAAAAGTACATTTTATATTGATTTGAAAATGACTAAAGAATACAGCATTTTTTTTCAAGAATTGCAAGGAAATTTATCTGTCTACTACACTTTTCTGAATCTTGTCGTCGTTCTCAACGATTTCTTCATTATCTGAGGAACTTAAACAGCCATTTTGAGGGTGATGAAAGGAGAGGCATACGGTTGAAAAAGCCAAACTAAAAGAGAATGGAAGGCAGGTAACCAGTGATCAGCCTGAAAGGGCACCCCTCACCGCTTCAGCAATTGATGGAAGCATAGAACGAAAACCGTGGGCTCAGGGATAAATACTTAACTATGTTAAATTTTCCACATTGTATACCGGCTATAGTAGACTCCAACTATTATTCCATGTATTGATGCAGAACCTTTGGAAACGAAGAGACTCAAACATATTGAAAGCAACTAAGCCAGGTAAAATGTACAACTTGACAACAAACTTAAAACTCGCCAACTCTAACCTTTGTCAATGACCCGTCTGGATAACCAAATTGTCCTATTGCCTTTGGAAGTAGACGAAGCTACAAAAAATACTGAATTCATATGCTGCAAAAGAAATTGAACTGACAGCAGAGAATATATAACTATAGGCTGTCCAGTAGATAATGTCAAGCTGCTGAATGGATTTTAAGTATTTTAGCAAATAAATATGAATTTTCATCGACCAATCGATGTTGGCATTGATATAACAGATACATGACCAAGCACGTTGCGTACCATAAATGGTAAGACAACGCGATGATAATTTAATATTAATCTGTCATGCCCAATTAAAAGCATCTGATTAGGTGCACAGAGGGGACCAGGGTTGTGTCAGCCTCATCGGGAGTTTTTTCAGACCCCCCCGTAAAAATTGTATCCGTCGTAAAACTTTATAATGGGGTATTCTGAAACTGTAGTTGAGGGGCCAATAATCTGGGAAAATTGAGACTAAATTTATAACATCTCCGTCTCTGTCGGGGAGATTGCGCCTCTGTCAAGTACCCGGCTTCCCTGTCGGGCAACTCTCTAGCGCTATTCCGATTTGAGTCAAGAGGGACAATTACATTAGAGTCAAAACCATGAACGTTTCAAATTACATTCTGCTCTCCTTGCAGGTTAGAGCCTTGGCAAAATCGTTGTGTAATCATTGTGATAAGAAATTTATATGAAGTTGAGCAACTCGTACAGAAATTAGTAGCGAAATCTTATACCTCAAATTCACTATTAAAGCTATGTATTAAATTATAATTTAAATTATTAAACTATTTAGCTATCTAAGTTTCTAATCATTTCATGACTCATACTGCCCGCTCTATGCCTCGCAATTTTTATATGTCTGTGTTCAATTCTCTGCACTCTGATTAACTTTATGCTGTGCGTTTTCCTCTTGTACTTTAATTCTTTGAAGGATTTTTTTATGTTGGTTTTAATTTTAAATCTTTTGTATTAAATGATTTTTATGTTAATGTTTCTCATTTTTAAAATTTACTGTTTCTTTTTTATGGATATTATATGCTTTAGAGTTACAACTTTTTAGAACCAGTAATGTTTTGAGTTTTGGTATTGATTTAAATGATTTATGTTTGCTAAATTTCTTTAATAGTTTAGGTTCTGAATTTATGTTCCTCTGTATACAACTTTGACTTTCTAACATATTTTATACATTCTTTAAGATTCACTGATTACAGCTTTTTCCTTTCTGTGTAATTATATTCATTTTGTGCCTGCACTCTGTAACTGGAGTTTTCTGTAGTGTGCTTTTCCTTTAAAATAAAGACGTAATTGCAACTTACTAGGTTATAATGGTACTTAATTAAAAACGTGGTCTATTAAAATTTTGATTTTTTTAAATAATTATTTAGTTCCTACTATTAGTTCACACTCTCCCTATATATATCTTGTTCAAATTTTGCAATCGATTTTAAACTAACTTCCCGATGAGCTGGAGACTTGAAACTTTAAACATAGCTCAGAACTAGATGACAATGCAATATTAATTCGCTTTCTTGTCTGTCATTTCATATTTTGCACGACGCATGCGCAGTAAGTTTTTCCTTATATCTCGAAAACTATTAACATTACAGGCTTGGTTCTTGGATATATGGATGGCCAATGGGATCATCGAAGCACCTCCATATTTCAGCCATATCTTTGCGCATGCGCAGTACATTTTTCATTATATCTCGAATCACCTAAGTAGGAACTGACTTTTAAATTCTTTTTATATTACTTGTTACTGCCTCGTATAAGAAGCATGCAACAAAAAATATCACAATTGTCAAAAAAATTAGAAAAAAAATCGAACTCACATTTTGACAAGTCTTCTGACCTCGTTCATTCTGAAGGAACCTTTTTCGGACTATATCTGACTATGAAAACGATAATTCTAAAACTCAAGATGCTACACGGATGAAATTAGATCACCAACATTGCGAGTTTCTATAAAATTTTGTGCGAAATCCTTATTCTTGAAATCTGTCTGAATGTGTTCATTTGAAAAATAAATTATTATGAATAAAAAAATAAACAAGCTAGATAGATGAAATTTTTCCTGGGGTTTTGTTACAAGAATTGAACAAGACACGAACGAAATTTTGAACTTAATTCGCAAAGGGTTGACTGTCTGCCGATTTCTATGTTCGTGCATATGCGAACACGTTAACTCAAAAACGTAAAAAGCCAGACGGGTGAGTACTAGTTTATGATTTTAAAGCTAAAGCTGCAGATTTGTGTCTGATTTTAAACTAAATTCGTCAACTGGTAGATTTTCTGCTTATATGCCTGTGTGTATTGTTACGAACATGGAAAGTCTCTTCCCAGCAACATTAGTCTGATGGTTGGGAAGAGAGTTTTACAAGGTTAAGCATGGAGTGACGGAAAGCGCCAGTTCCGGGATCCCTGACTTGGCGAAAAATTTGGAGACCTTGGCGACAAATAGATGATTCCGGAAAATGCAACCCTTTTCTCGATATTTCTATTACTAAAGGGAATACACGAGAAAACTCCATGTGACGTCACGGCCTGTCGGAGAGAGTATATAAGGACGGCGCCTGGATCAGAGCAGTAGTGTTGATCGATTGGGAACGAATCGGAGTTTCTTCTGCAGTGCGAGCTAGGAAGCTGGTGAGCCGAGTGCAATTGAAAGTGCTGTTATTGTCTCTACTAGTTATTTGCTGACTGTTTGCGTTGCTAAATCTCAAAGTGCTGAACTGTTATTACCTGTGAATTGTTGTCTGTTTGCGTTGCTAATCTGTGCAAGAACTATTGTTCCTTGTACCTGTGCTACGTGTTTTCCTGTATATTTGTAAATAAACCTTCATTCTTAATTATCCTGCGTGTTGGACTGTTTAAACCATTCACCCACAGAAAGACTTTTTGCAACAGTATGCTAAAACGGTAAGTCAAAAAAAACAACAACATGGGGATTTTGTATGTAAGTTTGTCCCCCAAATCGTTAATCTGGGCCAAATTTTGGAACCAATGGGCCAGAGGTACGATGTATCAATGCACAAAACGTTCCATATTGTGTAAGTACAGGCCAGGACCAGAATTATATCCAGTGTTCTGCAACATGACCTCAAACAGTTGGAAATGTTCTGCAGGCAGTTTGTCCAAATTAGGCGGACCACAGTAAAATGTAAAATAGATATAAAAATACCAATTAACTAGTAGAATCTTTATTATTCATTAATGACAAAACATTATATTAAAATTAATTATTTAAAACCAAGGCATACATTCAGAATTTGCAATTCTGTTAATGAGCTTTGAAGTCAGCTTTCAACGTGCCTGTTTCGGATCTTCATCTCCAGTGACGTCAGCCCCGACGAAGGCGTGACTTTCTCGTAAGCCACGCGATGAAGGAGGGTTGTTTTTGCCATTGCTCCAACCTCTGGAGGCTTCATTGCGCGAAACGTGAAGAGAGATGGCATGGCATAAAGAGCGCCTCACTTTGATTGTACTGCAGAACATATCGTGTTTTTTTTTTTTAATGATGAAATGTTCTGCAAAGACGGCGTTTGTTCTGCGACGTACGTCGCACTTTTAAGCACTTTCTGTTCCCAGGGAATGATTTAACACGCATCAGCACCTTTCGGCGTAGTTTATTCTGAATGAAGTAAATCATCTTAACGGAATATCTCTTCCAAGCATTTTCGATTAATAAAAAACACCAAGAAAGGTAGCTTAAACCAGCGGGAGTGTTCTCCCCTAAACTTTCTCGTATATTTCCCCAAAAAAGTGCCGTTTCCCCTTCCCCCGCGTGGCTAAAAAAATTCGAACCTATTGTTACCCAGAATCCAATGACTATCAGAAAGTTTTTCATTATAGTGATTGAAAAATATCTAGGCAAAGAATGAAATTCAAAGAGATGCGTAACGATTTTCCTCTCTTACCGGCTCAAGGACAAACTGACGTAATTCGCCACTCCGTAATGAAATTCCTCTCCGTTTTTCCAGTACGCATGCGCGTGGAGATAGCGGATTCTCTTCAAAAGTAAATTATACGGACCGACAGACAGTCAACCCTTTGACGGATTTGGTCCAAAATTTGATACGGGCCTACATTCATGATGCTAAAACTGTGTACCAAATTTTATCCATCTAGCTATTCAAGTTTTTGAGTTATAGTGTTCACATGACTTCGGACATACAGACAGACAGACTTCCCGTTGACGGACTTTCTCCAAAATTTGATAGAAATCTACAAATTATGTGTAAAGATCACATACCAAATTTCATCCCCGTATCTCTAATAGTTTTCGAGTTATCGTGTTCACAGACAGACATAATTCCAAAATTGTGTTTTTCGGACTCAGGGAGGTCCAAAACGCGGATATTCGTCAAAATCTCGAGTTTAAACTTTTTTGACGGTTACAATACTTTGTCTTCGTATACAAGAAAGTAAAAAGAGATTCAAGCCTCCAGTCCAAAACATAGCACGATAATGTTTTAGGCTTGGTCACATCACACAATCTACAGAAAGAACGGCAGCCTGAAAACATGTTAACCGCTTAACTTAAAAGCACGAGAATACTCGTGCATCGAATTATCGCATTTTTAGTCTTATCTAAAATTTAATCGTTAATTATCTTTATAATTTGACACAAAAATTACGTAGAATCTATAAACATTTCAAGCATTCTATGCCTTCCGAGATGCATGAGAGCGACAAGCCCCTTCCCAGAAGAGAAGAGTTCATCTTATTAAATAGCAAAGAAAATGAAACTGTTTTGGGGTTAAGGTATCGGAACGCGTTGAAAAGTCGATTTTCGGCCAAAATTCCCATTTTTTAATTTTTGATGATTTGGATAGTTCATTCATTTACCTTTGTCGGTACGTTAATTAGAAGATGAGATATTAATTGTTTTATAACAAACCGAAATCCGGAAGTGAGAGTTTAATTAACCGGAAGATGTCATTTAAAGGACAGAATCCTGTCAAAAATTCTTTTAAACTGCATTTTTTCAAGTTAATACGATGTTAGTATATTTTTAGGAATTTTTTTTAAAGTTTATATACTTAATTTAAGCGCGTGGCAAAACTAAAATTTGATTTTTCTCAAAACTAGATGTTATGCATAACTTTCACACTTCAAACATGATTACTCAAGATATTATCATTCGATTGTTCTGAAATTTTGTGAACACTTTCTTCAAATGTGTCTCTAGTGAATGTACTAGAATAATGTATATTGTAACAATATTTTTTTAATTATGGTCTTTTATCTGAAAAATGACATGAAAAATTTGCTGAAAATCTTATAATGATTGTTCGATTAGCTCTAAAATTTTTATTTATACAAAGAATGTTAAGATTCTAGCACAAGCACTAGTCCATAGTACGTAGTTTATTTCAGTATTAGTTTTATTTGAATTATTACAAAATTTGACCTCTAGCATGTTTAGAAGTTTTTGGGGATTTCCTCTAAAAAGCAGCAGAAATTCAAGATTTTTGTGAATTTATAATAATTTATACTCAAAAATCATACTCTAATATTAATCTTTAATAAAGTCGAATCTAAAAAACATATTTTGGTGTTTCTATTTCACAATTTAAAAAAAAAAGTGCTCCGAACGTGTTCCGAACGATTGTTCTGAAATATGTTAAATCAATAGTAATGAATTTATTTTTGTTCAGTGGCACAAAAGCTATTAAAACATTCGAATTGATTATTCGCAATCTTGGTATTTCGGTGCACCCCGTTATAATCAGGAAAATTATTCTTACAAGATTTGTTTAAAATTAATTTTAAAAAAATTATTAAAGTTAAAGAACAAATAGCGCAGAAATAAAATTTGTTACCGGCGAAAAGAATTTTTTTTAGCCTTAAAGTGGTGTAAAAATGGTTTTTGTGCAATAATATGCTCCGAAGTTATTGCGGGATAACGTTAACATTTCGATTAATTTTTAATTGAATTAAAATCTAATTGATTAAAGTCTAATCTTTTGTAAAATCCTTTCTTTACCTGTATTACCCAAGACGTTGTTGGAAAATTAATTATATTCTAATTAAAAAGTGTAAGTGAAAAATTTCACTTACCTCATTTCTCGGCAGAATGCGAAGTACGTCTTCATAGCAGATTCAAGTCATCTAAATAAAAGGCATATTATTTAATCCATTTTTGACCACTGAGTAGGAACCAGAGCACTGCCTTTTGAGAGATAATGAAATTTATTAAGCGAAGCACATCACAGCACATACACACGAAAAGAATAGAATACAATTAAGTAGAGTTACAAGGAAGTTCAAGTAGGGGTATGAGTTCAGAGTTCAGACCGGAGTTTAAGCGATGCCATCTGTTGGCGTACAGAAGAGTTGTTATAGTTTCTTATTCTGGAAAAACACATATATGCAACAGAAGTAACTACGTGCTGAATTTGGTAGCTCTAGATACAACTGTCCTTCCTATAGAGCAGTTTGAACGATTCTGCGGTAGAATGCCAGCTTAAAAACATTTAAAATGTTTAAAATTTTAACCGGTTAGCGCCCAGCGTCCTATTTATAGGACAGTTACGTTTCGCTTCCGTGGTTAAACCGAATACATTCCATCGTCATTTTTTTACTTTCTCGTATACGAAGAGAAAGTATTGTAATCGTCAAAAAATTCGAACTCGAGATTTTGACGAATCTCCACGTTTTAGACCTCCCTGAGTCCGAAAAACACAATTTGGGAATTATGTCTGTCTGTCTGTGAACACGATAACTCGAAAACTATTAGAGCTAAGGGGATGAAATTTGGTATGTAGTCTTTAAACATAATTTGTAGGTTTCTATCAAATTTTGGACAAAATCCGTCAAAGGGAAGTCTGTCTGTCTGTCTGTCCGCACTATAACTCAAAAACTTGAATAGGTACACGCTTAAACCAAACGAGCGAAATTCGCTCCATTGGAGCGAATTTTCGCTCCTTTCCGTACTTGAAAGTGCATCGTCCTTTCGGAGCGTTTTACAATCCTTCCGCGGAGCGAAATATTCTGAGCGAATTTCGCTCCTTTTTGTATTGAACGATTTCGCTCCTTTTCCATCAGTTTTTAATAATAAAAGGAGCGTGTTAAAAGAAATGCTCCTTTTTGAGCAACATTTTAAGCAATGATTTCGCTCTTTGTTGATTAATTTTTAATGTGAAAGGGAGCGTTTATGAAAGAACGCTCTTTTTTGGAAATGTTTTCATTACTCATTTCGATCCTTTTTGATTGATTTGTAACTTCATTCAGAGCGTTTAAAAGAAAAACGCTCTTTTTCTGGAAATGGTTTTATTAATTTCGCCTCTTTTGGATCAGTTTGTAAACTGATCGCTTTTTTAAAAATGCTTTTAATATTGATTAATTATTAACCTTTTCTGAACATTTAAAAGAAAACATTTTTTTGAGCAATAACGAGACCAGTGACTTTGTACCTTATAAAGAGCATCATGAATAAATATCCCCCTTGAGGTAATAAAATGCTGCTTATTATTTTATCCTTGTAAAGATTTTTACTAAACAAAAACGGTCTTTTACCTTAGTTTCATCACTTCTGCTATTTTAAAAACTAGTAACAAACAATTTGGAGGGGGGGGGGGGGTCTTTTTATACCACCATTTTTTTGTACAGTACAACAGATTTCTATAATGGAAACAATTGTAAACTATATAGCACGGTTTATAATAAATAATTTTTTAATAACCCAGCTAAAAAAAAAACTGCAGAAATTTTTTTTAAAGTTTTCTTAAAAGATTTCTGCAGATTTTTTGAAGAGAAAAAAAATCTGCAGTTTTTCTTCAATTTAATCTGCAGAAAATTTTCTCTTCTTATATTTTTCTTTTAAATATTCTTCAGATTTTTTAAAGACAGAAGAAATCTGTGTATTTTTTCATCAATTTAATCGGCATAAAATTTTTCACTATATATTCTGCAGATTTTTTGCAAGACAGCAAAAAATCGGCATTTTTTCTTCAATGTAATCTGCACAAAAAAATTTCTTATTATATTTTCCTCTAAATATTCTGCAGATTTTTTGAATACAGAAAAAACTGCATTTTTTCTTCAATTTAATTTAATAAAATATGCAAAAAAAATCTTTATTTTTTCTTTAAATATCCTGTAGATTTTTTAAGAATTTGCATTTTGTCTTCAATTCAATTTGCAGTTATTTAGCAATTTTCACAAAATCATTAAACTTGACCAGTATCTGTTTTTTTTTTTCTTTTTGAAGATTTAACTGTATTCTCTAAATCCGCATTTCTCTAAATACATATTTTTCACCATATTCTCTAATATTGCAAGTTTATTTCCCATTTATCCTTTAACAACATCTAAAGCACACAACACACGTTATTTGCATGAATTTTACTCATTTTTTTACGAATTATAATTTTTAGAAAATATTAATTATAAGGCTTTTGAGTTTGCACTAACTAGTAAAGTCTTGACAGACTGAGTAAGCTTAAAAAATATAATACAGGGGTGGTGGCTACAGAAACTGTGAAAAAATTTCCCCGATTTAAGGCTTAATTATATTAGTTTCCTGGCTTTCTCCCAACTCAGAATCACTGTATGTGTACAATATACATTATTAAAAACACTTTTACCAGTTATTTAAAATGAAAAAAAAATATGAAATTTAATTTTTAAAAAATGGAATGAATATCCTAAAAAAATCTATTAAAACGGTATGTTACATTTCTTATATGTAAAAGAATATTGGAAATTTTAACAAAATACTTTGTTTCTAAAACTGCACAAGAATTCTAAGAAACATTAAAACTACTCTTTGCAACACAAGTTAAATTATATTAACAGTAAAGGTTATTATGATCTTTGCTCAAAACTTCAATAACTAATTAGTGCTCTTTGCATGAGTAACAGAATAACATGCTGGAACATAAATATAAAAATAGTATAATTATACATACCTAATAATATATATTTTTGCAAAGATCTAAACAAAAGAAACTGCCAAAATATTACTTCAAATCTTTATTCTTTAACAAATCATAAGAAATTAATTGCTCTAATCAAAAACTTATGCTTTTATAAATGAATATAAGTTTTTTTTATTCCATTTATTATTACATAAGATATTAATTTATAGATAATAACTCAAGTAACAAATAACAGCAGCACAGTATTTTTATACTTTTATTACAACATAAAAATACATTTTTACATAAATTCACTGTAGTAGACCCAAGTATTACACTTCCTACAATAATAACGAAGATGAAAAATGCTTAATGAAATAGAATCGAACTGATAATAAATTACAGAATAAAAACTTATTGTAATATGTACCTAATAAAGATAATCAGAACTGCACATGGATTAAAAGCTTAAAATAAATTTGAAAAGAAAGAATATAAATGTGTTACAATTAAATTTAAAATTATTATACTATATTTACATGGAAGTAAAATGTAACCAACTAGAGTGTATAAATGTTATTGGTGTAAAGGCAGTTTTAAATACAGGTAAAACATAAATAAGTAAAAAAAAGATGTTACGAAAAACACTCGATTACACACCCCAAGCAAAATTTTTGACATTCATAAAAATATTACACACACATATTTATCTGCAAATTTTATACCTAAAATTAACAGTCTGAATTTTTAACTACATTTATACTCAATTGCACAAATCATTAGAAAACTACTTTCAAAAAAATGAAAAACTTACAATTTTCTACCAATTGCTGTGTGTGAGTGGGGTGGTATTTTGATAAAATCCAAACAAAAATACTACACACTAAACTAACAATCAAACATAGCTCTTTATTTTTTGACCAATAGCTAGATATTTTGGTCAAATTTATTTAAATACATTGCACACATAAAAAACTGATTCATAATATTTGCCTAGATGGCAGATGTTCATCTTCGACCTTTCCCAAAACAAATCCATTTTTCTATATAAAACAACTGTGATTACATTTTGGTAAAATTCTAACTAAAATTGGTTATTTATGTAGTTTTCCTTGATTACATAATGGATACACATAATGAAAAGAGAATTTACAACACTGTCCAGCAAAGAATGGCATCTATATTTTCGACAGAACTCTTGGCAGTGCTGCTTAATTTATATATAGCAGTATCCATGAAGTTAAGAATATATTTTAAGTGTTTAATATACTACTGTCACTACGTCAAATGTCTTTTGTGCACATTGCACATTGTCCAACTTCAACTGGATTTTTGTCCCAAAATTATAAAATGGCTACTTTAGAACTTTTCTCCAGTGACAAAATACAAGGCTGGGTTTACAAGACTACTGCTTCTTCTAAGCAACCATTCACCTATAAATCGAAAAAAGAATTTGAATTAGAAAAAATATTGAAAATATTCCTTTTAAATAGTTAAGAATTTTTTTTTATTCCACAGAAAAAAGTTAAATGCATAATTTAACCATAGCTTTTAAAATAATTCATTTTAAACAATAATGACTGAAAAATGTTTAGCCCAATGTATCTGAATAGGGCATAAGAGGGGAATTTGAACCACTGATTTCCTGAAACCTGCTAAATAAATTATTTAATTAAAGAAAAATTTCTGCAACATAGTGAAGGACATTGTTCAAACAGAATTTTTTAACAATTAGTTTTTGTTTCCAAATAAACATTTAAAGTTACAAATTTGCTGTAAATGTCTTTTACAAACTAGTAGTTTAATTATTCTCACATACAGAACAGTAAAAAAGGTTTTGAATAAACTGTTTGAAGAAATTATGGAATTAGGTCTTGACACATACTCCCCACACCATTCTATTGATTGTTGTCATTTTTAAGATGAGACACACATCCATTTGTTTCGAAAAACATATTTGCAAATTTTTAAACAATATTTAGCTTTTTGTTTTGAAGTATATCATAGGACCTCTGTTAACCTTAGATACCTGTTATATAAAAGTTACAGTAAGAATCTTTAGTTAGTAACCAAGCAATGGCTTGCAAAATTTTAAACTAAAGCAAAAGTTAACTCTTTATGAATGAGAGAAATAAAAATATTCATAAAAAATTGTGCAATTTTTTTAGAATAAGTTGCAAAGCATTTGCAGCTATATTAAATGGATGGATTTTCCTAAACATATGATAATTTTTAATTAGTTCACATAAACACAGTTATATTTCTTTTTTAATTAGTTCACATAAACACAGTTATATTTCTATGAAAAAACAATCATATTTAGAAAAGAAGTTATGCATTATATAACTTTCTAAAGTAAATTCATTACTAATCTACAATGAAAAAAATCAATTTTATTTATTCAGTCTTACTATCTACTTCTTCAGAGAATCTATCTGTAACAACTTTTTGGCATTTGAAACAAGTCATCCACGCATTTTATAAATGTCAGTGTCGATTAAATAGCATAGCCTAAAATCAATAAAAAAAATCAAATTTCTTAAAATATATAAAGATATTTACCCTACAGCACTGAGTTCAACATCTAGAGTACATTCTTATAGGGAAGTATGAAGATGCAAGAGAAATGGAAAAAGCTAATTGTACCCAAATAATCTAACCCCCCCCCCCCAATTTCCAATAGTGGAAAAATTAAAACTAAAAACACTCATCCCAATGCACAATTAATAATAACTAGTTTTATGCTTATAAATGACCTGATCAGTTAGGTAACTGGTACATCAATAAGAGATAAAACTTTTAAAAATTTTAATAATCTTAATGGAAAGTAAATCTATAAGAAATCCAGATTGATTAAGAAATTCTCATTAACATTCTAAAAATGTATATATAAAAAAATATAATAAGTGATAAAAATAAGTGTGATTAATATATTGGATAAAGATAATTTTTATTATTTTAAATTTCTTCCTGAACTTTCTAATGGATAATCTACAATGATAAATAATTTTCGAAAAAATAAAGTGGCATAAAACAATGTAGGATTTAAGATGAAGATATCTCTTATTATTTTTAATGTCTCAGGAATTTTAAAATTTGCATTCAAGTATAATATATGTCAAGGATATGTTCAGAAGGGAATTAGGTCATTTAACAAAGTTTTGCAGAATGAGCATGGATATAATGTTAGTTATATTATATGTATTAGATATAAGTTAGATAATTAAATTTTCATTAGATTAGTCTGACAAAACACAAGCATTTTGTGGACAGGCAAATTAAATTTTGCAATCTTTTTTCTCCCAAAGTTGCACTTCAAAACACATTTAAAACATGCATACCCGGTGCATCACTGGTATCAAGGGTCTCGACCTGCGGCTTTTCATAAAGGATCCTCATTGATTTTGCATTTCTTTAGGGTGTACAAGCTCATGGACCTGAAATAGCTCTGCTGACTTTCGGGGATCATCAACATGCATTCACAGCTGAAACCAAATTTACATATACATTAAATTAAAAATAAAAATAAGTGTGATTAATATGACAGGGGATGAAATTAATTTTCATTTTTTTTAAATTTCTTCCTTAACTTTCTAATGTGGATAATCTTTAATGATAAATAATTTTCTAAAAATAAAGTGTCAAAACAATGTATTCAGGATGAAGATGTCTTATTATTTTTACTCTTATTATCTTTAATGTCTCGGGAATTTTCAAATTTGCATTCAAGTATAACATATGTCAGGGATATGTTATATGTCAAGGATCATATGTTCAGAATGGAATTAGGTTATTTAACAAAGTTTTTGCAGAATGTGCATAAATGTAATTTTAATTATATTATACGCAATAGATATAATTTATTAACTAAACTTCCATTAAAATAGCCTCCCAAAACACAAGCACTTTGTGGACAGGCAAATTAAAATTCCCCCAAGATGTTCAAATATTTATTAATGGAAGTTAATTCTGATGAGTACACATTTTATCCAAGCAAAATAAACACATAAATCAAAAAAATATTTATAAAAACTGCAGATACTTTATAATTATTAAACAATGTCCAAAATATTAAAATAATGAAAAATTAATAAACAGTATTGATTTATTTTACTGTTTAATTAATACAGTTTTTAAACACGATCGATGCAAAAAAAAAAAAAAATCGCGTAACGTGGGGTTATTGCCATATTAGAAAATCAGACTCATTATTAATTTCCAATAGAAAAATATTAAAATAATGACGAATTCACAAAGAGTATTGTGAAGTTAAGCTACTAATAATCTTTGCACACAGTCGATAAAGGATTTGGCGTGAAGCGGTGTCATATGAAAAATATCTGATCTATGTAATGCTCTAAAGTGCAATTTTAGAATTTTAAAATGTTACTTACCCGTCATAATGCTTCCATCCACCTTCCGGATCGATGTTGTTAATTAAAAAGATTTAATAATCTTTTTTTCGCCAAAATGATTCTTCTGTTATGGTGTACGAAGTACGCGAGCTAAAATAAAATAAAATGTCGGCTGATCTTGTCGGGAGAAACAGAGATAAGGAAGGTCACGTGATGATATTAACCAATGATTTCTCAGACACCGCCTTGTGAGTAAAACAGTAATTAGAAAACACTCTGTAAAGGATCGAACTAGGAAGGAGTATTCCGATTTCATGATCTGTTTTCTGACGGACAGGAAGTGGGAACTGGTTTGCGGCGATAAAAGTGTTTTAAAGAGCGATTTTTCGTACTAAAAGATCGAAAGAGAGAATTTTTTCATTCGCTCCCTTTTGGAGTCCAAAAATCGCTCAATTGAATTTAGCGTGTATATAGATAAAATTTGGTACACAGTTTTATCATCATGAATGTAGGTCCGTATAAAATTTTGGGCCAAATCTGTCAACAGGTTGTCTGTCTGTCTGTATAATCGCATACTTGTTAAGCATTCGTTTCAAAACTTATCTCCATGCGCATGCGTACTGGTAGCAATCTCTGGTAACAAGCGGAACGACTACGTCACTTTCTCTTTGAGACGGAGTTTGTGATAGATTCGTTTTTATCTATCTCCTGTTTTGTTTTCGTTCGCTCGTGCCCTCGCATTAGCGGAGCTTGCTAGAGTGAAAAGCTAAATTTTGCTAAGTTTTAATATATAGGCATCTCTTTGAATATGATTCTTCACCTCAATATTTTACAGTCACTATAATATACAATGAAAAAGGTTCGATTTTCTGTATCCACGCGGGAGGAGGGGAAATGACAAATTTTTGAGCAGTATACGAGAAAGTTTAGGGGAGGCCACTCTCACTGTTTCTTTTTTTTGCTTTTTCTATGAAGCCAATAGGTATTACTAGGGTTACCATACGTCCGGATAGTTCGGAATTCAAGCTCACGTCCGGATCTTAAAAAGTGGTTCGGTAGTGAATGAATGGGTGAAAGAAATTTGGTGGTAATTAAAGAAATATGACATTATTTTGCCAATGAAAAAAAAATTCACTGTTTGCATTGATCCATTGTTGGTGAGAAAGAGGATGAGATCACTTACCTAGGTTCCAGGTTTAAATTGAAGATTAAAATCTTAAACAATATTGTTTTAATTCTGTATTTCATTACTATAATTTTGAATTAAACATTAATAAAAATTGTATATTCTTAGCCAGGGGTGGAGAACCTTTTCGAACTGAAAGGCCTCATTAAATTTAGGCAGCTGGGAAAAAGACCACACCAGCAGGAGCTTAAACGTAATTGTTCTGTAATTATTACATTACAGACAAGTATATTATTTCAATGAAATTGTAATAACTGATGTCTTAATTTATTTTCTCATTTTCTCAAACTCTGTGCTAGTGTTATGAAAAAGGGCCGTAGGCAGCATACTATGTACAGTCGGACCTCTATTTAACGAGCCTCTATTTTGCGAACTTTTCCTTAGAACTAAGAACATTTTGCGAATTTCTTCGTAAAATAACCTCCAAATAGCGAAGTGCATTCTCTATATAACGAACTTTTTCTTGTGATCCAATATTTTCGACATTAATGACTTCGATCTTACCCGGTACTTTCAACGGGTCTGTAGAAAGAATGAAAAGACTGGAGATGGATGTCGATTTAGATATAGGGAGACAAATATTTTAAATGGAATTCCAAAGCCTGCAGAAATTGATGTTTATCTTACCTTCTTTTTCAAACAGAAAACTGGTAACCGATTGAAAGACGGCTTTGTTGTCACTAATCCTCTCTCCTTTAGCTGTCGCTAAACACCATCCTGAATTCGCTCACCCTCAAGAAATCGAGAGCAAGCAAGTAAAGCTCATGGTTGAGGGTGGTTGTGCAGCTTCTTTTGAAGGAGCACCCAAAGGGTAGAAGTCTGACTTGGCTCCTATGCCTACCGACTTTAGCTGGGCATATTGGTCTGGCCTTCACACCTGCCAGGAGAAAATCTCTCGATGTACTTCACCCAGATCGCCCAGTGTCCCCCCCCCCCCCACCCGCCACGTTAAGGCAGCCAGTAGGACTTGAGGGGGAAGACGGCTTTTCTTACAATAAGTAATAATATACCTTTATTCGTTTTTTAAATATCTACACAAAAGGAAACTACTGATCGACATGCATATCTGTAATGTACGAGAACAAACTGGGGAGGAGAGAATCGCACAATAACTCAAGCAGTTGTGGAAATTATTTCACCAAACCATTTACTACACAGTTTTTAAAACTTTCACATGCGGTTGAAATACGTCGGACCTTGAAGTTTACGACAAGAACGATAAATTGGAGCTGGTCCTGAATATAGAAGATACCAATGGTTAAAATACGTATGCCCAATGCGCAGTCTTTCTAATTTTACGTTAATGTTCCAGTTAAAATTACCTAGTATAAAGTTTCGGTAGGTGGTTAGATAAAATGTAGTTTTATTATTTATTTGCAGATTCTAGATTTCCTGTCAAGAACACCGAATTTTTAGTTTTAAAATGTTGTCAATATCGTGATTTGGATTTAATTTCACGAGGAAGAAACTAGACAAATCCATGGAGACATGCGGGAATTGACAACCGATCGAGAGAGAGCTCATACAAGACAAATTAGCAGCTTTGACAGAGATTTTCAGAAACAACGCTTGTTCTTAGAATTACTATTTCCAACAGAACAAAATGAAGTTCTGGAGGTGAAGCCAAAAAAAATTATGGGCACAAAATTTTACTGCTCTCCTTAGCAGCTTTATCCGCTTTCTCATTTCCAATTATTCCTATGTATCCCGGGGCTCAGCAAAATAGAATAAGATGACCTTGGTCCAGGAGCAGGGGTGGCGCCAGAGGGATGACCGGGAGGCCAAGGCCCCCCCCCCGTAGGGGATGTTGTGCCCCCCTGTCGGGGAAACATTTTGTATCCCTTCGGGGAAAATTTTTGTACGGGGTATTCAACTGTAGCTGATAAATAATAATTTGGCGAAAATTTGAGACCAATTTCATTACACTCGTCCCCCGTACAGAAGGTCGTGCTTCCTTGTCGGGGAGACCGTGCCCCCCTGTCGGTCAAATCGGGCCCCCTGTCGCGCAAAGTCTAGCGCCATTCCTGGACCAGGAGACTTATAGACAAGTTATATTTCTATTTTTTCAAATACAAATATAATTAAAGATTACTATTTATTAAACCTATCATACAAAATTTATTTTCCAGCAGTGGTTGCATAAATCTATCTAAATACGTAAGGAATATAGGAAAGACAGTTAAAATAAAATTTTACTAATTTCCTTAATATAACTAATTAAGCAAAAAAAAACTACTTGAAATCAATAATGTAAACAACTTTTAGTAAAAAGATATTAAATTAGCCATAATTAATTTTAAAAAGACAAAAATTTAAGTGATGCAACGTAGGGTTTTATTAGACAAATAATTATAATTATATTGGAGATTGGTTTTAGATTAAACAGGTATTTTCCAGGCCTTTATGGTCGAAAATTCATCAATTACTTTATCAAAATTAATTTTCTCAAAAATGTCTCTTTCAAAGCTAACACATGGGGTAAGATCGTCTAAATTTAAGTGATGCAACGTAGGGTTTTATTAGACAAATAATTATAATTATATTGGAGATTGGTTTTAGATTAAACAGGTATTTTTTCCAGGCCTTTATGATCGAAAATTCATCAATTACTTTATCAAAATTAATTTTCTCAAAAATGTCTCTTTCAAAGCTAAGACATGGGGTAAGATCGTCCAAGTGATCTTGTTTGCTCGTAAACATGAAAGAATTGATTTCAATTTGCTGAATGAGCGTTCGCAACTAGCAATCGACACTGAAATTGTTAAAAGTATCTGAAGTGCAGTTCTCAGATTTGGAAAAACATCCTCCCCATACGAAATTATAAATGTTAAAACTTCAATGGCCGTTTTTGGACGAACATCTTCCGCAGTAACATTTTTCAGTCACGTATTTCTGCATAAAGTTCCGGTCCATCGAAATCTGTGTTGTAAAATCGGCTTCGATTTTTACAGCTTATTTGTACATCATTGTCCAAGGGTTTATTGAACAAATTTTCTACATCCAACAAAAATCCAAATTTTGAATTGAGATCATTCAGGCGAGTGAAGCGTGATTTAATTTCTTGCTGAATAACATCGACTACACTTTTCGTGATACGGTCAATTTCCTCCTCCGCAGATAAACCAGCGTCTCTAGCCAGATCTCCTGGCATTTTTCATCTTCTTCGTATAAGGGTTTGAATATCAATTTCCCATTTTTCACGAATTAATTTTGCTTTTTTAATGGCGTTTTGACATACATCATCTCGAATTTCTGCTATTTAAGTAGTTGCGGGGTTGAGATCATTAAACGCCTCCTGAAATTCATTTGAGGATCTTGCAGTCTTTTCTGGTCCGATCAATGTTTCTCAAAAAATTTCATGCCAAAAGTAGATCGAAGTTAAGAAATTAAAGTTAAGTATATTTTGTAGCAAATTCATTGCTTCACTTCTGGTGTCTTTCGTAGCATTTATGTCCTCTGACGATGCTTCTAGTAAGTCTACTAATTTTTCTAATTCACCGACAATAGCATTAACCGCATCAGCTCTAGTACTTCCTTAATGAACATTTAACAAAGGTGTGAGGGAATGGACCTTATGCATGTGACGTCACATCCTCCGACACGTGACCTGCCGGAGGCAGCCATTGGTCAGTTTTAAACAGCTGACTCAGAACTGCTTTTATTTCTGAGTCGCTTATAGGCCGATCGTTTTGTTTATTCCTCCACAGCTGTTTTTTTATACTCTCGAACCCAAACGGTGCATAAGGTCCATTGAATAGATGTCAGAAAATGAATAGAGTCGTTAGTTCCACCACTCTTAATCACTATTTACTTAGAAATGGGACGGAACGAGAAATTTGCTAAGGATGTCGCTTTACCATTCATTTCCAAACCAGCGGGAGTGGTCTCCCCTAAACTTTCTCGTATACTTCCCAAAAAGGTGTCTTTTCCCTCTAACTAGGGTTTCCATACGTGCCATACACTATTTGTCCCGTTTGCTTCCTAAACTTTGAGTCGTTATAATTTTAAAATGACCTGCACCCATTTTTATGATTATGTGTAAAAGGAAAATGATAACAATTAAAAAAAATTGCGTAAGTTCTCAATTTGGAAAAACATGCTCCCATACGCTCGCTGAGGTACAAAACTTTATTTAAAGTTTTTGAGAACGAAATCTTACTACATTTATCAAGCAAGATTTCACCATACCTTCCATCAATCAATCAACAGTGATGGGGGAGTGGGCGAAGCACACGGCCTCTGGGGGCCACAATCTTCGACACATGATATTTGGGCGATATTAAACATTAATGAGAGATGAAGTCTGCCCTGAGTAAGAAGAATACATAGAAAAAAAGAGGGGGGGGGGGGGGGGGTAAGAGAACTTTGAATTAATGCATACAACCAATCATACACCATTCACACGTAAACACACACACACACAAGGAAAATGATACCTGATGGGTAAACTGTTGATGATTTCTGTTTCCGTTCACTCTGTACACCAAATCCAGTCGAGGGTTCATGCCAATTGCCACCAATGCAAAATAGCGACTTTCCAAGATTGTCCTGAAAAGGACAGTTCAGTCAATTGCATAAGAGCTCCAGGGTGGGTGCTGCAGATCTGTCTTGCCTTTTTAATTACCTGCAAGTAGAAGAGTCCTAGGGCGTTTTTTCTTCCTGGGGTTAGAGGGGTCGTAGGTGCGAATATCTTTAATGGCTTGGTTGTCAACACTATGAAAGAACTTGTTAGCGAGATTTTTAATATGCGAGATTACGGGAGGGAGTCTAAGGTCTTTGAGAATATATCTATTTCGGGTAAACCAGGGGGCATTAATAATTTGTCGAGCAATTATGTTCTGCGTAGCTTCCAGTTTTTGGATTCTTCCAAAACTGGTAGAATCCAAAAACTTTGGATACCTTCCATCTGGAGAATGTCCAGAACGAACTTTCGGGTTCAGGGGGTTCCCATAATTTCCGAGGCGCGTCCGAAGCTACGATTTCCTTCGCCAAGGTCAAATGCCAACTATGCTAACTTGAGTAAAATAAGCGAAACGCTCGTCAACACACAGTCGCAATGCGCATTTTGAACCAAATATGCAATTTGGACAACTTTTTTTTCAACGGATTGAAATGAGATTTGAGCACAGATCTATAATTAATATTAGCAAACGTCATACCAATTTTTATTTATCTAAGCCAATGGGTTTAGGAGATATAAATTTTACAAGTATGCGATTATACAGACCGACAGACAGTCAACCCTTTGACGGATTTGGCCCAAAATTTTATACGGACCTACATTCATGATGATAAAACTTTGTACCAAATTTTATCGATATACCTATTCAAGTTTTTGAGTTATAGTGTTCACATAAAAGTGAACAGACAGACAGACTTCCCGTAGACGGATTTTGTCCAAAATTTGACAGAAACCTACAAATTATGTTTAAAGACCACATACCAAATTTCATCCCCGTAGCTCACATAGTTTTCGAGTTATCTTGTTCAGAGACACACAGACATAATTCCCAAATTGTGTTTTTCGGACTCACGGACTTCGGATAAAACGTGGAGATTTGTCAAAATCTCGAGTTCGTACTTTTTAACGATTACAATTCTTTCTCTTTGCATACTTCGTATACGAGAAAATAAAAACATCAATCACTCTACAGCTTCTAGAAGGGATGCTAACTTAATGATACCCTGCCCCGCCCTTTAAGCACTTACTTGAATACAACTAAATTTGAAAGTAAATAGAATGATCTGAATACCGTATATTTCCTTGCATAAACCGAGAATTTTTGGAACTTTTTGTAAAGCTAAACTATGGGGCTCGGCTTATATACGGATCAGCTAATCTAGCAAAAAATGTAAGTATTTTTCCATTAGCAGAGGCGAGTTTTCCCTCCATAGCAAGAAACATAGTCGAATTTCGGTATGTTCTTTAATTCGAGACGTTTCTTTCTCCACTTTCGAACTTTTTTTCATTTATGTTGAATTGCCGCGCAGCCATACTGTTCTCGGAATTTTAGGCAAACGCGATCACCTGCAGCTTAAAATTTGCTGTACAAAGTGGGACATTCGCGGTCATTCCGTGGGGCACATAGTACCAAAACCTTTCATCAATGGCAAAATTCAATGAGAATTGTTGCAGTGTAGCATCACGTCCGTTGTTTGGATTTTCTACTAATCCGAGTTTCATTCAGCGCGCTAGGCCATACATCTGAAATGCAATCATGTGTAAAGGGGAGCTACTGTCTCTCACAAAAGCGAAAACAGCAAAATGTTGAAGGGGTGGGAGTCATTCTAGGAAAATCGGGGCAGGGGAACTCGTTCTGTCGTTTTGAAATGGAAGAAGGAGGCGTCATAGCTTAGTGGACAACAAGACCCCAAATAAATGGGGAAAATGTGCTAACTTCAGGTAGGGTTACCAGAGTTAAAACTATCCTCATTGCGCCTGCTGCTTGGCAGCATTTTCGCCCTCATGGCGAAATGTTCGAAAATTAGAGGATTTATTTATTTATTTATTATGTTTTTCCATTTCAGCTTATATACGGGCTTTGAATTTTGGGTAAATTTTTCAACAAACACCGCACTCTCGGCTTATATACGGATCGGCTTATATTCGGAAATATACGGTAATTTCCTGAAATTTATAAAAAAATACTTGGGTAATTTTTAAGAATTTGAAGAAGAAAATTATAATTTTCTTTTCTGACTTCAAACACATTAAAAATTTGTCATTACGGCGCCCCCCAAGGCTGGCGCCCGGGGCATCAATCCCCCCCCAGCCCCCCTGCTACGCCTCTCAGCTTCCTGCGTATCATTCGGTGAATTACTCTATTTTTAACAAAGCAATAATAATCGATGATTTCTTTTTCAACAGTATCATTCATCATTCATAATTTTAGATTTCATATCATCTGCAGCATTTGTTAATAGAGAACAAAGATATCGACTTCAAAATAAGTAGATTACTCTTTACAACCCTTTACTCATTAAAATAGTTAATTACTACTTTATGATAATCGTTTTACAACTAAAAAGTCATATCTTATCCAATAAGCCTTCCCTAAATGCATGCGATTGACAATGAATGGTATAATGCATCAGAGACATAATTATCGACTCAGTAACAACGAGCATAAAATAATTTGGAAATTCTCATTTCTGCGAAAAAATTTGCATCCGAATGAAAGAAAATGCTGACTTCTGTCCAACCGAAAGGACAAACTAGATAGAGATATGAAATAATTATGGAAATTAAAAACATTAAAATCAGATAATAATAATCACTTACGCGCATTAGAATGAGACTCATTATCATGACTGTGCCAAAGTGCATCATCATCGAACATGGAAGCAACGATATTCCATTGTTCTTTCAAAATAAATCCTACCCTAATGGTTCAAATGGAGTTATATTGGTTGAATGAGACCGTACTTCAATAGGTTCTTCCGAACAAAAATTTCGAACTACTTTATGAATAAAACCAATCAATATCGGCACTTGACAAAAACTGATTGATTGTGATGAACTGCTAGTAGTGCAATCTAATCTAAAATGAAACACTTGTCTTCATACTTTCAATCGGCACTGGCGAACACATCTTTTGTGCTTATTAAATCCACACGTGCTGAAGGAATTGTCAGCGCCTTAAAATGGCGAGCAAATCTTTATTTCTTAACGTGCGTCACAAGAAAAGAAATCAATTTCGCATGTATCCCGCGGACCCAACATATTTTGATGGATTTCAGTATGGGTGGTTGCGATATGTTTGGGCTGTCTTCGGAATAGACATCTTTGGAATGTCAGAAGGAATCGGTTGTCGTTACATTACTCAACTGCTAACAAAATACATATTCCCAATTGTATTCTTTGGAAACTTCCTCTACAGCTTGATAAAAAATTGGTATATTTACGAGACCATCAGCTCTTCTAAAATTATGATAACCATCATCTTGATAATCTCTGCATTGCTGTGGGTATCTGTATCCTGCAATAAGCTCTCCATCCGGAAATTCTTAACGAAGCTGACCCTGGTTAACAAAACGGTTTCATTTAAATCTAAAGAGAAGATGAAGAAGTTGATAAGTATTGCACTTCTCGTAGAGATCGTCTGGATGCTACTGCAATCATGTCTGCTATGGTACATCTTTGGCTCACGTCAACAAAAGGTGTTTCTCTCCTTTCTTAAGTTTTTTGCTCTCATTTGGCAATACTACGGCCTTACTTCAGCATTTGTAGTGACATACTGTTCCACTTGTTGCTTCCTAATTCATATCTTAAGAAATTGTAAGGAAACAGCAGAACATCTCGTCGCCAAACCTACGACCGGCAAAATGTTTAGTTTCTTCTCCGAGTACCATGAGGCAGTGAAGAGCATAGAGGAATTCCAGCACGAATTTTCAGCCTGTTCCTTCTTCTGCACGGTGCAGTTGACTTTCGCGTTGTCTTTTGATGTGTTGGTCGTGGTAGAACAGAAGCCCACACAAGCTCTTCGAGTCATTCAAACGATATTTTTCTTTCTGATGTCCTGCGCGTCGATGCTGGGTGTCACCGTGAGTGCAGCGCAAGTTCCTCTGGAGATGGATCGCATCAGAGACATTCTGATGAGCGCGAATCCCAAATACGTGCAAAAGTTGCTCACGGATAGAGAATTCGAAGTGCTGGTGAACATGGCACTGCAGAAGAGAAGCATCGTCATGTCTGGCTGGAACCTGCTGTTTTTTGAAAGGAGCTTCTTGCTGAAAACTTTTGGAGTTGTCTTTGCTCAGGCAGTTCTGTTTCATCAAATCATTCTGACTTGAAATTTTGATCGATTGCGCTTACGCTGTAAACATTTTGAAAGCAAATCTTTACAAATTTAAAGATCATTTTCATAATTTGCTAAGCCTAGCGTGTGAAACTTTTTGAGTTGGAAAAACTTTTGGAGTTGTCTTTGCTCAGGCAGTTCTGTTTCATCAAATCATTCTGACGTGAAATTTTGATCGATTGCGCTTACGCTGTAAGCATTTTGAAAGCAAATCTTTACAAATTTAAAGATCATTTTCATAATTTGCTAAGCCTAGCTTGTGAAATCACCTAAATTACAAAAAATATCTATGTGTGTAAAGCCCTCTTAAAAAATATTTATGAAATATAATTTTATTAATAAAATTGAGAAAAAATTTATTAAAAGTAACGGAAATGAGAAGAAAACAAAACTGAAAGAATTGCCCACATTGAGCAATGAAAACAATACAGAGAAAAAGTTAACATAATGTAAATATAAAACGTAAAGATTTGTTATATTAATTTCCTTTGATATCTAAATCTTTCTTCTATCTATCTTTCCTACCTTTTGGTATAATATATAAAAGGAAATATATACGTGTCTGTCTGTCTGTCGGTCACAAGAACTTCTAAACGGTGAAAGGTAGAGACATGAAATTTGCACATGGCATTCTGGGGCACATTTCTATGTCAACTGTTCTATTTTCAACTTTCAGAATTAATTAATCTTAAGATATTTAATTAAATAACGAAAATTAAGCAGTTTTTAAGCCTAACTATTAGACGCATTTCGCCAGTAACTTCTGAAATGTTTATCGCACGAAAATCATTTTTACACCGTCTTAAAGAGCAAAAACCTATCTTTGTAATGATACTGATTTCAGTAGGGTACAATTTTTTTTTATCTAATTATCATTAACTTTTCAAAATTTATTTTTACCGCAATTTCTAACAATACTTGCTATTCTTATTAAATAAAATTCAAGCCAATTTACTTTTTGTTTTCTTATCAAGTTCTTCATTCACGTGCATTTGCCACTGTTAAGGGGACACATCACCTTCTGATAAATTTTTCTTATTTGAAGTATTATTGAAAAAGTCTTCATACTGTTAAAGCTTAGCAATCACGTAAAGTCATCTTGAAGAGAAAAATTACATTTTGATCTTCTTGTTAAGTTGAAATTTAAATCTTTTAAAGAAAAATTCAATTTTTTAAATTCCCTACTACTTTTACAAATATGAATAATTTTGCTTCAAATTTTATTCGCATATTCACTGAAACATATTACATAAAACTGGGCATACATTTTAAGGTGCATCCAATATTCGCTTAAATATAGATTTTTTACTGTTTTATGTGGTGAAAAATGAGGAAATTTAGCACTATTTCAATTTATATCTCGTACATAAAAAAAAACTAAGCAGCTGAATGCTTAATGCATGCGCTGTTTTATCATATGTATAACAAGAAACAAGTACAAAAAATTTGAAAGCTCTATCTAAAAAAGGAAAAAAAGCCTTAGGGGGCGTCCACAAATGATGTCACGCTTGGAGGAGAGGAGGGGGTTCGCGAAATTTTGACAGTTTGTGACAAGGGGGAGGGAGGGGGTAACAAGAAGTGTGGCATCACACATTTTGGTTAAAATAAAAAAAAATCATAATTTAAAATCAACAGATTAAATTTTTAAGTTATTTTGAAATTACCAGAATTTGAGGGTATTTTTTTAATCGGGGCTAAAACAACTTTCATGTGATTTTTTTTTCACTTATATTCCTTTCTTTTCGAAAAAAGCATTCAGGGTATACTCAAAGACAGGCCAAGAAACTAACAGAGATTACGCTATGCTTCCGGCGCTGCACCGATGAATGACGCAGTTGGTGTTTCTACGCGTTTTGGGGTTACTTTCTGTTAGGATTCGCCAACAACCAGAAGTAGATTTTCTTTGCTTCGTGGGCGCCAACGTTTCGTTCTCAAAGCAAAAAGAGAAAGTTGCTTGGATCGATTTTTTTTTACTATTACCTTTTTTTTAAGTACATAATTTGTGCATTATTAATTAAAGGAAATCTGAGAAATATCAATAGTAGACGCTTGACACTATATTTAGAATTGTATACAGCAGAAGATTCTATGCAAAAAAAAAAAGAATTGATTACACCAATACTAAAATATTTACAATGAATAATGCTCGAATAATAATCGAATTACAACTCAAATTTTAAATTATATATTCAGTAAAACTTTTTTTTCACTCTTCTAATACGAAGTTTTGAGAAGTTAAGTCACTGGCGGACTGGGTCTGAAAATAGCGGTTGCCAGCAGTCAATGGGGACCCACTCATATCAAAAATGATATTTTTCCCTATATTTTTTTAATTTTATTTATTATAAATATAATCAATTAAAAGCAATAAATGGACATGATATACTATATAAATTATTATATATTGTTATTATATAAAAAGCTGTTATATATACTAGTAGTTCTGTGAACAGTAGACGTCGCCCCCCCCCAAAAAAAAAATCTGCTCTTCATTTCAGTCTTTAAATGCTCAGCCATTTATTTTCTAAATTCAAATTATATTCGCGCAAGTCTCTGCTTTTATCATTATTAATTAAAGTACAATTAAATCTCTGCTTTTATCATTATTAATTAAAGTACAATTAAATCTCTGCTTTTATCATTATTAATTAAAGTACAATTAAATGTCTGCTTTTATCAATATTAACAATATCACAATGAAATGTAATTTGTTATTATTAGAGGTATTTTTGGAAGCATTATTAACGGAGTTTCGTTCGGCTACAATCGTTGGAAAAACACTTAACATTACATGAAACGCAACCATTTAAGAGTCCACCATCTTGAAACGGAATAAAAAAATAAAAATCTTTACACATAAGGTCGTTTTCGTCGACATCAAAGAGCATTCATGCCAAAATCAAAGAGAATCGAACAACGCGTTCGTGAAAAAACAAATTACAGACAAACAGATTGCATTAGACAAGTCAGTAAATTACTGACAAACAAACTGTTTTCACTCGAACGGCCAGTGAAAACAGGACCTCGCTTCGCTAGTCAAATTACTAATTATAGTATACATGTATTATTACATATCGTTGAAAGTAAGAATTACCGAATACAAAAACAAATTTATGATTGAATGTTAAATAATTTTTGGTGGGTGTATAGCTTACTGTAATTTTGGAACTGTGCTGTTATTTTGAGAATTTTTTAACCAAACTGAAATTATAGAGCTAGCCATGTACTTCTTACTTTAGAAGATTAACAGCTCAAAAGTACAGAAGTCAGTAAGCGCTTGAGTTTACTAGATATCTAGTCAGCTGTTGAGTTTACTAGATTGTATATCAATAATTACTTTTGCATCCAAATCATCTAACAGTTCCTTTCCAGTAGATAGCAATATACAGAGAATTCCAAGTTCTGTTCAGACAATGAACTTCTAAATCTGTTATTTATCTTTAACTTTGAAAAACAGAATTCACTAATATCATTAGATCATTCATTACGAATACTAATATTATTAAAAATATGCTTTGATAATTCAAGAATGGATTTCACTCCTTACAGATAAAGTTTTTTAAATATATTTTCAATCGATGCAGGGCTATTAAGAACAGAAAAGGTAAAAACAAGCATAGTGGTTGGCACAATATAGAAACCCACTTGTCCATAATCGGGACTCTCAGCTAAACTAAATCTAAATAATGATACTATTCCAACTAAATTCTAATGAAGAGAAAGACTCATGGATAATTAGTATTTATTAGTTATTAAGCGGTTATTCTTAGCATTGGGATTATAATCCCTCACACGCGTTGCTTACAAATCCCTTTGATAAAAGAATGAGTGTGTGGATATACTAATATTTAATCATATTCGGTGGAGATCTTAGCAAAACGGTTTGCAAGCTCGACACAAAAGGAGCACTTTTTCTCTGCGACGCGATCATTGCCTGCCTTTCCAGTATAGATGATGACTGACAAGACTTTGAATTCAGAAATTTAATTTTGGACATCCTACAAATTTGTATTTGATTTTGTACTTTTTAATGTACGGATGGAAAACAAACTCTCAGTGATGATTTTTATTTTGTCTTCGTTCTTCAAGGTCCACCTTACCCTAAAATTAAATTCTAATAGTTCGCTCTACAAAGCAGAATTAAATGAGTTCAAACTAAAGCAAGGAATAGATAACAGCATAGCATATTATTTTTAAAGATACACACCAAGAATTCAAAGTTGCCAGCAAGTCTAATACCAATAAATTTCTCATCCACAGGATTAATATCAATTGCCCGAGAAAAATAACGAAAATATGAAAAATGTTTGATTGTAAATTCTTTAGGTTAAATTTTTCTTATACAGTTTTAGCGACAAAGCGTGAAGGAGAAATGTTGTTCATTAGTAAGGTATTTTTTGTAAGAGTGAGGGAAGAAAAAATTCTTTTAATGATTATTAGTTTAGTGATTTGTAGTAATGATATTTTCGTAATTTGTTATTAAATTTATATCCATACAAAAATATTTTTTTTAATTTTCTAAAAAAATGAAAAAAAAAAAAAAAATCATTCTTCTGAAATTGGTTTTGAAAGATATCACAGGAAAAACAACAAAATCTTGCTCAATTTTTAATCACAGAAATTTTAATTAACTGCAGGATTTTGAAAAGTTGACAATGATTCTCCTTTTGTTTTGAAGAGCACATGTGAAAAATTTCATCAAGTTTGGACAAAAACTGTAAATTTTTATAAAAGACGAACAATTCCTCTTTATATATAAAGAACTAAACTTTTGTACTAAATGATTTTCAAATAAGACAGTTGAATACAAAAAAATTATAAGTTATAGATATATTTTATTTTTTTAAGCAATAAAATCTAACGCGAAGTACCATAGCGTTATTTCTATGTTTTATTCTGATCATGCTTTTGTATGCAAATGTCAACAAATAATAAAAGAGAATGTATGTGTAGGTTGTTGTCAGTCTGCTGATGTTCTACAGTCCGTTGAATCTAGAGACACCAAATTTGGTACAAACATAATATAAGAGCGTAGGAATATGCATCTAGGAAAGTTTTTAAATTTTAATTAATTAAAAATTAAGCAAGAACTGAAATTTTTTTTCAACTATAACTCAAAAAATATTTTCACATAAAAATAATTTTTACACATTATTCAATTTAAAAATTTTTATCTTTCAATATGATGCCAGTTTATTTGCTGTGCAATTTTTTGCTTAATTTTGCAATTTTAAAAAAATATTGTTAAGCATAATATTTAACAATACTTTGAAATGTTGTAATGAAAGTCAATCAACTTTCATTGCTTCAAATCAATAAATCTTATATTTGTCTTCTGATAAAGAAGAAGAACGATATAAAATTTTATTTTCATCTTATGATATAAAAACTTTCTTTAATGCAATAAATTGCATTCCATTTCACCATTTTTTAGGTCCAATTTTTTTCTGTCCTCATTAGTTGAAATAAATTTACTTCTTAGACATATTTACGATATTATTATGATATATTTAATTTTTAGCAATGATCTTAAAACTCATCTTTCCTGTTACGAAAAGAAAGTTTGTCCTGGAGATTATATTATTCCTTTGTATTTAATTAGGTTAAATATTAACTCTATAATTAGCTTAATAAAGTGTAATAATTGTAATTTAAATTCGAATTATGCTTGACCAATAAAAAAATCACTTCATTGACTATCAAGATTTTTAGCGTTTTTTTATCTGCTAAATGTAAAAACCTAAGTCAATAATTTCATCAGATGCGAAATATATTACATCAAAATTTAGTTCAAATATCAATACATTTCCTGTCCACTGTTTTTCAATTTTTTTAACTAATTTATTTCTTGTTTTTTTGTAACAATTAATGACTTCAGCTTACCAAAAATTAAATAAGTTGGTGAATTTAAAGTTGGCTGGCATAGTTTAATCCATACAGTTAATAAGATGAATTATTCAGCTATTCGCCGAAGACTGTCAGTATTTAATACTAGAAAAGCAATGTAAAGGTAGGAAAAATTTGAATTCATCTCTCTAAGTCTTTTTTTCTCCTTTTGTAAGATATTATATGCATGTTCTTCTCTTTATTGACTGAAAACAGGAATACCACTCCCCACCAGGACCTGCTGGCCCTGACTCCCCACACCCCAATTATTTGTCACGAAAGAAAGGGCCCTTCACCGTTTTCACAACCTTGTTAACATAACACTACCATAGATCCCCCCCTACCCGGAAGAAAAAGGCGAGTGTCCCTTTTTCACCGTTGCCATTTTGTCAAATTACACGATTCCCCCTCCCCCTGTAAGATTCAGCGGTCCGAAGTAGACTATTTTGTTTGTTCTCTTGTCCGTCAGCGAATCACTCTTTGGATTGAAAGAAGTAAATTCAAATGAATTTGGCTTTACAATATTTAACAGAAAATCTGCATAGAGTAACAAAATTTCGTCGCAATCTTTTCCCAAAATACGTTTATTTTGCGACAATACAATCAATACCTTTTCATTTTTTCCCCTGTGCTTTTTCGGGATATCCAGCCATTACTCGTGTATCAATGCAAATCGCAGGTCTTACTAGTGCGTAATTCACAGGACATTTATGCATGAAATGTTTTATCATCATTATGATGTTTTTCCGACTATCCTGTCCGAGTGTGAAAACATCCTTGTCTGCTAATTCCTTATTTTTTATCTTTTCTTTTATTAGTTGCTCTGCAGCAAATCCTAAATACACTTAACTTTTATCATTAGACAAGTTTGGGTCACTAAAGTTGAATTTGCATAAAGTCTCAGGTTTCTCAATTCTTTCATTCTCTGGTGTCCAAATTTTGAAATGTTGAATGCAATCATTAACAAGTTTTAAAAACATCACTGGCAAAAAATGGAAGTAAGGGTTTATAACTTTGATACTGTTTTAAAAATGGTAACAGCGCTTTTGACAATCATTCCTATGGAACCATGGACCAATAAAGCCCATCTGTAACTCCCTTATTTCCCAAAGTGTATGCGATGGCTATGGATTCGTAGAACGCGAGCAGTGTCGTCCCCCCACCCCCCACCGCATTCGCGAGAGCCACGTCGACCGAGATTAGAGCCGCCGAGAAGGAAGGATTAGAAAAACGATAATCGGTGAAATTTTAAATTTTTTAATAATTGCAGAGTAAAAAGTAAGGACTTTCAATGACTTTTTAAAAATGGGGCATAAAAATAAGGATTTGTAAGGACTTTTAAGGACTATATGTAAAAGTAAGGACTTTTAAGGACTTGTAAGGAGTCGTACGAACCCTGTTAAGCGAATGGTTATCGCAATTAATAAAAATTACCAAATTGTTCTTTTCTGTTATTCTTTTTGCACACCAGTTTTATAGCCTGCCATTACTGCTACATTATCATAACACTGTGAACGACAGTCATCCAAATCCATTGCATCGTTTCTTAGTTGATTTAAAATACATTCAACCTAACTTTTTGCGTCTTTCATGCTTACTAGAATGAAGCCTAAAACACTTTCGCGAATGCATACTGTTTTTTCTTCAAAATTGATATCTACAAATCTTACTACTTCTTCCATAAAATACAAAGATTGTCTGCAGCAAAGTTGCAAAGTTTCTGATAGAATTATAAAAGTGTAATTTTATAAATTTAGATTCATTCATTTTATGCAGTCTAAAACTGAAGTTAACAAAATTGCCATGAGGAATTTCGTATTTTATAATTAAATCAGATTAAAAAATGTTTAACTTGATAATAGTATAATAATTTAATTTTTTTCGGATTTAATGTATTTTGCAAAACAAACCGACGGGGGGGGGGGAATCTGACAGAAAAGTTATAATCTGCTTGCTGGAACAAAACTGGTGAGATTAAACTTTTAAATGCCGAAAGTTTCATGGACAAAGACATTATTCCAGATTTTATCGAGTCGAAAGCTTGAATTAGACGTCTTAATCGTAACTAAAACATTAAAATTCAAATAACCAGTCTAAAAATTAAATAAATAAAATATATACATTATCGACATCATATCCAAAAGAACTTCAGGCTTGGGCATGACGTTATCATTTCTTAGAATTAATTATTATCATGTTCAGGATAATAATCTTCAAAACTATCTTTTCGCAATATTCAAAAGAAAAGTACATGGAAAAAGCATAATTAATTTATTTGAAAATCATTTTTGGGGAAAAAATCTGCTGTAAACGTAGCAGAATATTTGAGATATACTTCATAATTTAAATCTTCGTACATGCTTATTTAATTCTTTAGTATTTTAAATATGAATTCTTTTAGAAAATCATTGCTATTTTAACGAAAATTAAATTTTTTCAATGTCAATTTAAGATCTGTTTGCAAGGTCTGCATGATCTGTTTCAAGTTTAATTTTTACCAGCAATTACAAAACTTTATACGGTCTTTTCTCTCTCTCTCATTCTCTCGTTTGGAAGAACAACTGCATCTAGGTTTTGCGAGATAAAAATTTAAAATAAACACTACGGCATTTCAATCATATAAATTATGCAAATATTCAGTACTAAAAACAATGCAAAGATAGCAAACTTACATCTTTTAAAATTTTCTGAAGGGCTCTTGCATTACGCAAAAAAATGGAGGTATATTTTCCGTTCTTCACTCTTTGCTGATTGAAAATAGGAATGACACTTTTGCTAACCTTTTATGACCAATTTCCGAAGAAGCGGACAATCATTCAGTATGAATCATGCATACTGTGAGGAACCATCGGGTCAGAAGAAAGAAACAGGAACCCTGCAGAGATAATTATCCCTAACCATTTTCCCTTATTTCTCACCCCATCGAGAAACTCATTTTTGTCCTGGTAGGGTGGGAGCTCTAAGGCCTGGTGCACACCAGCCGATTTGTGTCGTTGAAAGTCATTAGCGACAACCCTCCGGAATCGTAGTACGACCTGAGATACATTGAAAGCAATGGGGTGGTGCACATGCGGACTGAGCGACGGAAAAGCAATAAAACAACAATGGTAATGGGCTCGTTCCCTAGAATTCTCCACAGGCGGTGTCCGACCAATTCAGTACTCACACAACGATTCACTCACTCCGAGAAGAAACGACGCGATGGATGTATATAGAAGAAAGCGTGTTGTACTTGCGTACCTAGTATACAAGAAATATATTTAAAAAAAAAATAGACGATATTGGGTACATCCATTTGTGGATTCTAGATTTAGTAGGGGGTAGTTTTACACATCATTTTGGAGATTTACGAGAAAACCCTGACAAGTTTTTTAATTATTTCCGGATGAGTGTCCAATCATTTGACGAGCTCGCGGCAAAAATTACTCGTAAGATTCAGAACCAAAATACAAGGATGAGACTTTCTATACCTCCTCTAGAAATGTTAGCTGTAACTATAAAGTAAGCGAAATTCTTATTAAGAATTTAATAGGAATGACAAAACTAAAGATAAAATAATATTTTATGTATATGCAAACATTGTTTATAATTAATAAAAAATAACTATTTAATTTTGATTGTCACAAAACCTCCGATAAAAACTTTCTTATGTTTCATAGCATTTGTGAGCCAAATTTGAAGAAAATCTATTTAGTAGCTTGGATTTTTATAACGTACAAAGTATTTAAGCGTTTTACTTTTATTTTATTCTTATTCTTCTAGTAATTTTTAAATTTTGCTTTCAAGATAAATGTGTGCAAATCAACAAAAAATTCAGGCAATTATATCAAGAAACAATTTAGTAAATTATTGTTTTTAAAAACGCTTAGTCGATACAAAAAAATTAATTAAAAATATATTAAATAATTGTATTTAAACATCGGTTCTAATTAATAAAGAAATAACTATTTAATTTTGATTGTCACAAAACCTTCAATAAAATCTATAATCTCAGTATGCTTCATAGCATTTGGGAGTAAGATTTTACGAAAATTTATTTAGTAGTTAGGATTTTTACAGTGTGCAAACTTAAAGTAAAAATCTATGCAAATAAAAATTAAACTCACACAGAAATATTTGCTACGCTATAGAAAACAAAACTACTCAATATGTTTTCTTCGCATTTTTCCCAAGTATACAATGGAACATAAGGAGGGAATTAGTAAAAGTCCCGAGAAAATTTATAAAAAATTAAATGTTTAATTAAAATCTATGATTCCATGCCGTAATACCTAATAATACCTATTGTAACTGCACGAATTGCCGTAAGTGTGTACTGCCCAGTTGGTTGCCACGTACTCAAAGACGTCCAATTTCCTCTCCGATTCGAGGGGAAAGTCCGAAGCAATTGTATCGGACAAGTCATTTGCGACTCCTTCCCTCTGCAGGAGGTGTGTGGGTACTGCGCAACTGTTCTCCATACCCCTGAAGTCGTTTATGGCTTCTGTGTCACTTTGACATTTATTACTTCCAACGACCAAATCGGCGAGTGTGCACCGGGCCTAAACGAGTTTTTAATTTCGCGAGAGGGTTTGGATCAGAAAATCTCTGAAGTATAATATTACTTGTTATTTTGTCGCAACTTGAGGTTTCCGGGTTGTAAAAATGACTCCATCCTTAGGATTTCCCCACACTTTGTTGAAATCATTTCAACTTTTAAGAATCTTGGGAATAAGAGCTTAAAAAAAAAACCCTACTTTTATATTAAATACAACTAATTGATTCCTTAATTTTGCGCCCTCTTGCAATTGCGCCCAGGGCACTAGTCCTACCTGCCCCACCCTTGTTACGTCACTGTCAGGCAATGAGTCATATGAGCGCATTTCAAATCAACAGTGATGGGGTAGGGGATGGGCGAAGCACAGGGCCTCTGGGGGCCACAATCTTCGATACATGATGAGTTTATCAAATATAGACCTTATTAAAAGATGAATTTAACCAAAATGAAAAGTTTACATGAGTGTGTGTGTGTGTGGGGGGGGGGGCGCTGTAAGAAAAAGATTTAGATTATTTGCATATATTCTTTCACACACACACACAAAAATACTATTACCTGATGGATAAACTGTTGATAGATCATCTTTTCGCTGGCTCTGCATGTCACGTCCACTCAGGAAGTCGTGCCAAGGGTCTCCTTGCTCTGCTTGTTGACTTTCCAGATGAGTCCTGATAAAGACTGGTTAATCATTACCTGAATTTCAAACTCCTGGGTGGCTGTAAATTGCTGCTGTTGTCTTGCACGTTAATTACCTGGAAGTAGAAGTCTCCTGGGTCGTTTTCTCTTCCTTGGGTTTGTTGGGTCGTAAGTGGGTATTTCTTTTACGGCTTCGTTTGTATGATTGTCAACTTTGTGAAAGAATTTGATTGCAAGATTTTTGATGTTGGAGATTACTGGGGAAAGTCTAAGGTTTTTAAGGATGTATCTATTTCGAATGTACCAGTGTGCGTTAGTTATTTGCTGGGCAACTACGTTTTGAGTAGATTCGAACTTTTGCATATGCTAATTCGCGGCTGCCCCCCACACAGGAGAAGCATAGGTCATTATTGGGCGTAGAATGGTCTTATGTAAGAGTAGCTTGATCTTCAGAGAAAGTTTCGAATTACTACCTACAAGGGGATACAATTTGACTGTTCTAGTCATTGGGGTCTATT